>SNQJ01S0006610.1:285421-299815 GCA_010110895.2 Picea sitchensis | reverse complement strand
CCTTTCCCATAATGATGATGTCATCTTATTACATGATTCCTTGATCACATGTATAGACTAGGTATTGAATATATTAATGCCTTTGCTGTGATTGGTTTGTTTTGTTGTGATTGGAATGACACAAGAGCATCGGAGCAGAGCAAGGAACAACAGATATTAAAGGAGAGAGTTCATAAGGTATGTTCACTATCCATTTCTCTTAGCCTATTCAATATTTAGATCTAGGGAAAGAGTAGTATTCTGTTACGGTTTGTTCCAGATCCAGGTGGATCTGGGGAGATTGGTCTGTGTCCGCACTCATGAATTTATCCATAAACACAACCAGTGCAAGAAAAGGCATGCATGTTATTTTCCGAGATCGAAAGCCAGGGAGCAGAGCTTGAGCAAGTCATCATCACTACAGAACAACGCTTGGAAGGACCAGTAAACGACACAATGATCCTGGCATTCACCCAGCAAGAGGCCACAACGAAGCAACAGGTCAAAGCAGCTCGAGCCAAGATCAAGGCTTTCAAAGCAGAATTGCAAAGACCAGAGTGACTCGGGATGAGTCACGGGTGAGTGTTGGGGGCCTGTTGTCCCTTGACCAAGTTTTGGGGTAACCTTGGTCATTTTTACCTATTTGGGACTTCGACAGCTAGTCAAAGAAGGAGTGCCAAGCGAAGCAGAGATCATGGGATCTCGGTCCACTTTTGGGCCTCTTTTAGGGTTTTGGGTTAATGTAATGGGAAAGGGATGCCAGCCCATGGGTTTACCCATGCTTAGGCCCAATTTTGTAATGTATAAATAGATACTTAGGCAATGTAAGAATGGTCGATGGCTTAGTGCTAGTAGTTAGATTTGTGTGATCGGATGTGGGTAGTAAGCGCTCCGTGCATGATTGTAAGAGGCTTGCAGAGCTAAGTGCTAGTTGTTGTAAGAGGTTGTAGAAGGCTTTGTGCTGAAGTACAAGGAAGCAGGATCTAGCGAGATGCGTAGATATTCTTTCCTGTGAAAAGTAAGGGTTTTGAGTGGATTTGTGCTATAACCGATTGAAGACACTAATAAAGAAGAAGAGTTGGTGGGCATAGCTCTAGGGAGGGGGTGAACCACATAAATCTATGTGTTATGCTTTGTGCTTTGATTTGATGAGTTTATCTCTTCCATTACTAAGTTCTTTGATATATTTAGATAGATATACTTAAGCTTTGTGCTTCCTAGATGTGTATGAATGTTAGATTTGATGTGTATGAAGATGCTTAGTGTTGATCTACTAGATCTGACCTATTTTATTGTTGCTAAGTTCTGAAATATCTTAGATCTAAGTGAATGTTGTGATGCTCTGTTCTATCTGTGAAGTATAAGAAGGGTTGAATATAGACGAATAATCGATGATAAGTGCACTATAAGGATAGAATCACAAATCTGTGTCCCAGCTAAGGTTGTAGACACTTGATTCTTGCAACCACCCCTGCCTCTATCTCGAGTGAGACTTCATCTACTCCGCAGGTGTTGCCGAAAGGGCTGGTAGTTAGGGATTTGTTGGTGTGCTCTTGAGCGTTGAACCCTGGGTTTGCCCATGTGCCAACACCACCCATGGTGGTACTTGATATGTATAACGCAAATTTTATATTTAAACTTTCTTTTTTGTATTTTGGGTGGAGTTAAGGGCTGGGGCCTAGCCCTAGCCCTGACGCACATCAATATAACCACAACCACATGCCCACACTCTTATCCATTGGTGCGAGAGTTTTGTAATGGGTATAGCCTCCAGTGCGTAGGCATAGAACCACCACATTTAACCACATTGTTTGTTGGTGCACATATTGTAATAGAGTGTTAGCCTTGACGCTTAACATGGAATCGTAACCACATAATCGTTAGCCTATACCCAAAATGGATAAGTGGGGTTAGTGGGGTTAGTGCCCAATCGGTTAGGCTATCTCACCGACCAAGGTGCATAACCAAAGGCTATAACCAGGGGCTATAACAACTTTAGAGTGCGTGGAGGTTTTGGTGGTGGCCACATGGGCCAAGCCACAAGATCAAGGGTCGTCGATTAAAGGTGCCAGCAAGCTAGCGCTAGCCCATGGACACCTGGAGGGAACACATATGATCAGGGGCCCACATGAAGGGGTATACGCCCTTATTGTTTTCCAAAGTGGGTTTTAAAAAATTATAATAAATATTTTGATGGATTTTTAATTAGTTTTGGGAGATTTAGTCCATTTTTGGAGGATCTTGGGCCCTTTTTGAGTCCATATCTTTTGGGGAGTTGGGAGTTTGTTACCCACTTCAAGCCTATATAAAAAAAAGGTTCTCGAAGCCACATAGGAGGTTTATAATAGGGAAATGTTGAAGAATTGAAGAGAAAAACCCATTTTTATGCAGGGAAGCTATTGAGGAGAGCAACTTTGCAGGCCATTTCTGGGAGCTTCGTTCATCCGTTTTCAGTGCCGTCAGTTTTGTTTGGTTCTTGAGATCTGGAAGAACATGACCAGATCAATTTGTAATCCATTTGGAACTTTTATGATGTAATTTTGAATCTTTGAACATAAATAAGAAAGCCTCACCCACTGAGACAAAGGCCCGAAGACGTAGGCGAGATTGCCAAACTCCATTATCAACTTTGTTTTTTCTTCAGGATTATTTCCATATCTGTATATTGCTTTATGGCTGCCATGTTTCATCTATAATTATTCCTCTTTCATTAAATTCCTAAATGGTTATTGAACTCATGTTTTAAAACTCAACCATAGTCATTAAAATATATTTTTGGATAAATTGGTATCATAGAGAGGTTGACAGTTGGTTTATGAGTTTGCATGATTACTAGGGACATATCAAAGGAGAAAATGGCATCAAAAGAGGGAATTTTTCAAGATGAGAAGGAGTTTTTAAAAACTCTCTTTGCCATGGAAGAGATGGTGAAAGTCTTGTATGAAGAGTACTTGGAACGGAAGAGATCGGTTCAAAGGAATTATTCAAAGAATGAAAAAAGAGAAGAAGAATTGAAGGAATTTCCTTCTACACCTGATTCAAAAATAATCTCTGAGGTATGTAGTGGAAGTCATTAATAAATTTCGCATTGTTCCCATAAAAATGGTTCTTTTGTGCATTTGAAAAACATACAAGAGGTATAGGTTTGAAATTGCTAACCAAGATGGGATATGAAGGAAAGGGATTTGGAAATAAGGGCCAAGGTATCGTTAATCCCATAGAGGTTAGGGAAATACCTCATTATTTAGGATTGGGATATGGCGAAGAGGAGATTGGATAATGCTCCAAAACATTGGAAGCAAGTGATGCTTCAAAAGACCAACCTAAGTCATTGCGGGAAAAAATCATGAAAGGTGATGGTGTATCACTCCATGATGGTGATAATGAATGAAAGTCATCTCCAAAGCAAAGTGAAGATGATCAAGAAAGGTATAATGGTCATGGTGTTTCCAAATCTCTTTTTGATTATAAAAAGCAGAATCATGTAATCCAAAACTTGTGGAATATGTATCCTTGTACGTTTTGTCATTCACCCAAGCATTGTGTGGCCAAGTGTTGGAAGAGACAATATTTGTACAGGAAATTTATGTTGACCATGAAGGAGACACGACATAAAGTCTCAACTCCGCAACAGAAGAAAGAGAAGGGAAAACAATTTTGGATGCCAAAAAACCACTGCACTTATTGCAACAAGGGTGGATATCAAAAGGCTAAATGTTGGAAGCTGAATCCAGAGCTTCGTCCAAAGAAGAACAAAATGATTGCGCATGTAATAAAAAAGGAAGAGGCAGTACCAACAAATAAAGAGGAACAACATGAAGGAAACAAACCATTCACTTGGTTTTTCCAGAAGTGGATGTCACATCTTCATTGTATTTTTCTTCCATTAATGTAATCACACATGTTGTAATGATGACCTATTATAACATCATTTTGTACAACATAGTGTTTTGTTTTATCCTTATGAGTATGTAATCAGTAAGGTCAATTTTGTAAGCTTTTGGAGGACCAAAAGTTCTTTAGTGGGGAGGCGTGATTGAGAATGGATCCAGGAACCAAAATGGGTCCAGGAAGGCCTAAAACCCAACATTCTCATAAAGGCTTCAAAAGAAACGTGTGCGTAGGCCTCGTCGATACAAACCCAACACAACTTGAATGGGCTCAAACAGACTTCGTATGCGAAAGATATCACTATTTGTTCATTTCTCCAAACATGCAAAATTTTGATGACTGTACAGTCCGTACAGTGCTGACGTGGTAGCTGACTATATAGGCCGTATGGATGTACAGGTTACGTGGTGGTGATGAGTTGGTGTTGAATGGTCAGTTGATGGTCGACAAGTGGACAAGTTATATTGTGACACATGGCAACACTGCAAGGGTGACACGTGGCATGTCCGTACAACTGACGTGGCAAGGACCGTACAACCGTACGACATGTGGCAGCTGACTGGATTGGCAGACTTATGTGGACAGGGTATGACTGGGTAGATATTATTGATAGGTGGTCAAATGATATTTTGACACGTGGAATATTTGGGTGAATGTGATGGTGCCACTTGGCCTAGTCCTGGGCTGTCATGTGGCACCCCTTCAGTGGTCGGTTTTGTTTGGAAAAAATGTATGGAATCCTAGGGAGTCGAAACCATGACCTCCGATCCGGGTGAATGGTTTGGAAGGGGCCATGCTAGCCAATTTTCCCATGGTGATACTTTATATGTATAGCACAAATTTTATATTTAAACTTTCCTTTGTGTATTTTGGGCGGAGTTTGGGTGGAGTTAAGGGCTAGGCCCTAGCCCCAGCCCCGACGCACATCCATATAACCACAACCATATGCCCACACTCTTATCCATTGGAAAAAGAGTTTTGTAATGGGTATAGCCTTAAGTGTGTAGGCATAGAACCACCACATGTAACCACACTGTTTGTTTGCGCTCAGATTGTAACAGAGTGTTAGCCCCGACGCTTAACATGGAATCATAACCACATAATGGTTATCCTATACCCGGAGCAGATAAGTGGGGTTAGCATTTGGTCGGTTGGGCTAGCCCGCTAACCAAGGCACATAAAAAAAGGCTATAACCAGGGGCTATAACATCTTTAGAGCACATGGAGGTTTAGGTGGCGACCACATGGGCTAAACCACAAGATCAGGGGCCATCAGTTAAGGGGGCTAGCAAGCCAGTGCTAGCCCATGGACACCTATAGGGTGCCCATATGACCAAGGTACAGCGTGAAGGGCGATGTGCCCTTATTATTTGCCAAAGTGGGTTTTAAAACATTACAATAAACATTTTAATGGATTTTTAACCATTTTTGGGAGATTTAGTCCACTTTTGGAGGATCTTGGGCCATTTTTGAGGCCAGATCTTGGGGGAAAGTTGGGAGTTTGTTAACCAATTCAAGCCTATATAAACCAGAGGTTCTTGAAGGCATAGAGGATGTTTAGAACAGGGAAATTATGAATAATTGAAGAACCAAAGCCATTTTTATGCAGGGAAGCTATTGAAGAGAGCAACTTTGCGGGCCATTTCTGGGAGCTTCGTTCATCCGTTTTCAGTGCCATCAGTTTTGTTGGGTTCTTGAGATCTGGAATAAGATGACCAGATCAATTTGTAATTCATTTGGAACTTTTATGATGTACGTTTGAATATTTGAACAAAAATAAGAAATCCTCACCATCTGAGACAAAGGGCCAGAGACGTAGGCGAGATTGCCGAACTCCATTATCAGCTTTGTTGTTTATGGTTTGCTGTTTATTCATGCTTATTTCCAGATCTGTATATTGCTTTATGGATTCCATGTTTCATCTATAATTCTTCCTCTTTCATTATATTCCTAAATGGTTATTGAACTCATGTTTTAAAACTCAACCATAGTCATTAAAATATCTTTTCGGATTAGACAACCACCTATGAAAGCTAGTGTACGAATGCTCCATGGTATTCCTACCAGAACAACACCGTTATAGAAGAGAAACATCCACTTTGAATGGTAAACCAGAGAGAACCCAAAGGCCTACAATAATGACACCAACAGAATGGCTTAGAGCATATGAGAGAGAGAAGCAAAAGGAGATTACATAAATGTTTGATTCAAATGGGGAGCCTATGTTAGATGATATAGAATTCTTCGACACCTATGTTGAGAAATTTCCCATTGGGATGAAAAGTAAATATGTCTTTTATGAGCTCCCATATTGGGAGCATCTTAAGATTTCCCACTTATTAGATCCCATGCATATATTTAAAAATGTTTCATCTTCTTTATGGAGGCACATATCATCAAAAGAAAGTGACACATTGGCTGTTAGGAGAGATATTATTTCTTCAAAAACTAAAAGGAAACATTGGCGAAGACAAGAAAGTAGAGGAGAGGTTGGTCCCTCTTGGTCTTTCAAAGGGAATTTGAAGAAAGATTGTCTTTCTTTGGTAAAGGAAGTTATATTGGGTGTGAAGGTGCCTTATTTATATGGGTCTTCACTACGACACAAATTCACTATGGAAAACCATTTGTTGGGGTTGAAATCACATGACCCTTTGAACCTTCTAAGAGTACATATGTCAAGAACATGATTTTATTATTTGTTTTAATTTTTATGCCATAGGATAAAAAAAAAATTAATTTTGTATGTGTTTACTTTGTTGTGTCATTATATTCTGCTCAAGCATGGGTGTGTGAACCATGACTTCCCCCAAGACCTATGACATGCCATATCTAAATTATCTGCATTTGTATGTTGGATCACATCAAAAGAGATTCATATGGCTAACATTCCATGGTGGCATCAAGAGATAGTTGAGATTGTTTGTATGTTTGAGAAGGAACTGTGGACGAGTTTCATGGACTTGCAGGTTCATCTTCTAATTCACCTAGTATATGAGGTTGAATTAGTTAGAGTGGTCTCCTATTGTTGGATGTTATTCTTAGAGAGGTACATGAAGAAATTGAAATGATTTGTTCGACAAAGGGAAAAAATAGAGGGGTATATATCATATGAGTCTTTCTATTATGCCAGTGAGTACATTAAGAAGATCGAAAAAACACAAGGTGCGGTGATTTGGGACAACAAAAGGGAAGAAGACAAAAGCAAAGGAGAGCTTCTCCAAATGAATGGAAAAAGGTGATCGATAAAGAGTAAGTGACTTATCGTTTGTCAAATCTCTACACATTAACTTTTCACACTGAACTTCATAATGTATATTTTGATCTCATATGTACTATATGTTGGTTTTATTTCATGAATATATACATCGACGAATTTAGAAATTGATGCCATCAATAAATTCATTCTTTACAATTCAGAGGCAACATAGCCATGGGTCGCATTGTATGAACAAAAGAGGAGGAAATGGGACAGTGACATGAAATAATTTAGATGGTTGAATGGTAGAAGCATACCTTACCTTGATCATTTAAAAGAAAATATGCCAATGATATGCCCCAACAGTTGGGTTGTTGACCAAGTCAGAGAGAAATAGGGGGCATCTATTCGTTACCTGCATGCTGAAGAGGATGCACTAAACATAGGGATTGGGTGCAACAACTTGGTAATAATCTCTTTGTGTACATTTTTTAACTTCATAATGCACCTTGGAATTGTAACATCTATGTTTTATATTTTATCGATAGGGTTATTAGACACATGACACTGTGATTTTTTCACTTTTTTATAGGTGCATTTGGTCCCATCTATGTGGGCATATGGACATCATTTTCACACAGGGGATGTCGATGATGGATACATGACACAAGACTATGGAGTGTAAGTCTAGTTCAACCAAACTAGTCGTGATAGTCACCACGATCAAAATCTAATACATGGGAAGTTAGGTTACATTGGAAAGATATAAGAGATCATTCGAGTGGACTTCTCTTCTTTCCAATGTGTTATTTTTAGGTGCAAGTGGTGGGACACCTTTGATTGGAATAATGTAAGGGAAGATCACGATAGTGGGATGATATGTATCAACTCTAGAAATATGTGGGATGAAGCTAATGATCCTTATGTTTTCCCAAAACACTACAACAAAGTTTTTTTTTATCTAGATGTGTTGGATAGGGATTGGTGGTTCATATTAAGACACAACCCTAGATCAAAAAATATTTTTGAGAAAAACAATGTTATCATGCCAAGTGAGGAAGATAATCAAGGTGATGACAACAAAGAGTGATATGTACATGTTTTATTTCATCATTTATATTGTTGTTGTATCTTTTGTTTTTCTCTATAATCCAGAGTCTTTATAATACTAATATGGAGAAATTATTCAATTTTTTTGTTGTTGTTGGCCTGCTCGCATGGAAACCAGACCAACATTAAAACACAACATTGTCATTCAACAATTGTTTGATATGTCTAAGATCTATAATTGATAAACTAAAATAGGAATAGATCCTAGTTCCTTTGCGAGTACTTCTTTCATTATTTAATCTACTAAGAAGAGGTGGTAAACCCAAACCTCTATGGTAATTTAACAAATACAATAGAAGGAACAACATAAAACTTAGCTAATTTTTTGACCTACTGCTATTGGGACTTGGGGTTGAGCATAGTCCAGATTGGAAAAATCCATGCCGACCATATTATCAATGATCATGTTCAACTTGTGGTCGAAAAACTTGATTCGGAGCTACATGTCATCGAGCTACAGGAGGAATTCTTGGTAGGCTTCATGGTGGTCCAAAAAAACTCTTCCCATTAGAGTCTTTAGGTGCCAATAGAGTTCCACAATTTTCAGGTATTGCGAGGATTGGCCATAGACATAACCAATATTAGGAACCCATGAGCTGGTCGTATCCTTGACCTTTTTGTTCGAGAGGAAATTCTATAGAACACGACCATCAGCCTCGACCATATCCATTTCTGACTGAATTTTCAGAGTGGTGACTAAGAGATAGGTATCCATAGAGTTTTCAGTCACATCCACCAGTCGAAAGCTCGATCGAGTTTTGGGTTTGTGTCAGGTGACCCCCCGACCTCGACTGAAAGAGTTACCCCGAGCCATGTCAAAGATGTTGGAGAACCGAAGCACAAGATTCATGAGCGAGAAGGGGGGGGAGGGGGGGGGAGTTCCCACCGCAAGGTGCAACAGGGAAGATGTGGAGGGAAATAAGGTAAAGGAGAGACAAACAACAAGAGACAAGTAGTAATGCAACCATAAGGGGATGCAGATAACATAGCCACCCAGTGCTAGGTCCCATAAGTGGAGGATGCTCCCATGATTAGTGCTAATATGGTACGTATCTACCATTAAAATCAGTTTCTTCACCACCTTCCCAAACCACATGCGAAGGATAGGGGGATCAATCTAGTAAGGAGTGTGTAAAATCATGACGTGAATGGAAGGACATGGATTCTTTAGTGCGAGGGAGAGACAATGATGGGGGGTATTAAACCGCATGAGGAGGTGAGTTGGATGATGGAGGATGTTGGGAGGTGTCCACAAATATGGAGGCCAGGTGGGTGGGGGGTTCGGTGACCCACTGATGCTTTGATTGCATCCTTGAAAACCCATATGGGGGTATTGGTCGGCTTGGGAAAGGCCAAAACAATTAGTGCAAATCTGGGAGTCAGGGATGTGTTCCCAATTTAAATCAATGGGATCGCTAGGTCTATTGATGCATTCATTTGCAAGTATGTCAGATAGCTTATTGGCTAACCACTTCACATGAGAGGGGATGATGGCATTGAATTGTGAGAGTAGGTGGTATACTCCTTCCAAGGTTGGTTCCACTCTCCAGATAGTGGTGATGTAGTTGAGAGGGGTGCCAATTTTCATTTTCTTAAGCATTCTAATGATCAATAGAGAGTCCCTTTCCAAAATGATTTGTTGATATCCTTCCCTAAAAGCTATGTGAAGACCCATTTCCATTCCTTGAAGTTCCGCTAAATTTTTACATTCAATCCCTATGAAGGATGTATAGATTATGATAATGTTCCCCTGACTGTTGCGAAAGACCCCACCATAGATGTTCGGACCTGGTTTCTCATTAGAGGCTCGATCAAAGTTTACTTTAAGGAAGCATGAAGGGGGAGGGGACGAGGTTGTGGGAAAAGTAACAGATGGCAAGGTAAAGGAGGAGAATGGAGGGGGGCCAGGGATAGGGAGGTGAAACTCTTGGAGTATTCTGAAATCTTGGGGATTGAATTTCCAATATAGGGAGGACCATGACTCAATATGAATGGTTTCCTTGGAGTTTGAATCTAGTCCAAATTGCAGTCGGGTCCTGAGAAGAATTTATGAAAATGCGACAGTTTCGTTCTTTCCAAACCTCCCAAAGGAGGAAGCCTGGGAGAAGGATCCAGACTGTGTTCATGATAGGATTTGGTGAAGGCATTGGATCTATAGAGATTTAGAGTACTGACGATGCTTTCCCTATTTCTGTTAGTGGTGCGGAAGAGGAGTGCAACCAAGTCCCATATTTATGCGGGGAAGGGATAGGAGTTAAGGAGGTGTTCACTAGTTTCGCTATTATTCATGCAGAGGAAGTAATATGTAGGTCCAATAAAGACACATTTAAGGAGGTTTTACGAAGTGAGGAGTTTTTGTTTTCTTAGGAGCCAGAGAAAGATAGATAATTTAGGCCAAAAATTTTTAAACCAAATTTTGATCCAGATAGCTTGAGGTGGGTTGATGTCAGACATTGTGGCTAATCTATGGGCCTATTGGAGTGAGAATCTTCCTACTGGTTGATGTCCCCACTTGAGTTTGTCTTGACCTTGCTGAATTATGATTTTCCTATGTGAGAGTTATTGCCAAAGGGGATCCCAATTAGGAACGGACTGATGGGGGATCCATTCTTCCTTGGGAACCCACATTCTCCAATGTCCCCAGGTTTGGAGGGAAGATAGTATTGATGGGTCTAGATTCTGTTTGGGCTGTCATGAAGTCCCTGAGTTGATGAAAGTTATCATTCTAAGAGAGGGGTGGAAGTTGTTTCCTGGAATCCTCCTAGAAGAGGGTGGATCTACCATTTCTGATTTCCCAGAAACACTAAGAGTGAACTAGGTGCTTGTTGGCCCACGTTTCATTCCGAATATGTGAACCTGGAATGTCTCTTGTGAGTCTGATGAGGCCTTGCCTCTCTACCTATGGGGAATAGTTTTTGTGCCATAGGTGAGACCATGGGGTATTCCCTTCAATTATCCATCTCCACCAAGTTTTAGCACCTAGGAACACATTGAGGGATTCCAGGTCCTTAGGCCTAGGCCCCCTTTCAGCTTTGGGAGTGTTACAAGGGAAAAAATCTCTATGGCCAGGGTAAACCACAACAGACAAGTATGACTGTAGAAATCAACTCAATTCCAACATATACTATATAAGCTAATGTGCAAGATGAGAAAGAGGCCTACCTCGATCCAATTTTCGATGATGTTCCACCGTTGAGCACTTCGATCCAAATATTTATACCTGCAACAAGTTCTCAACAAACAAGTAGATAAAGTATATAAGGGTAATACAAAGGGGTTAGCACATTAGATAGCATAATCCATTATTAAACATTACAAACATGCCCATGGATAATAGTCATATATTTTCATGATACCAATAGGACAGGAAAGGATTATTTCTATTAATAAATGATCATCTGAAGCGACAACATTACAGCCTTCCGTGTTGGCACGGTTTGAAACCAAGAAACCAAGTTCCTTCCAACTGGGCCTCCACCACTTCAATCCTCCACCAAAGACAAGATCATAGAAAGGAGACAATGAGGTTCTCTCAACAATAGGGAAAGAGATTGGGGGTTGAACACTGTGTTCATACTTGAGGGACAAAGGGATGCAGACTCAATATGAAGTAATTTCTCCAGTGTAACTTTTCTCTTAAATTTGAATGCTTTCAATCATTTTCCATAGCTCGGAATTGTGCTTTTATAGCACTCAAAATGAAACTGAAGGGCTGAGTCAGAACGTTTCCATTATATGGAAGGCCAAGGATCAGAGATCTCCTATCATGACATGGAAACTTGACTTCATTTTTTTATTTTCTGGCACAAATCCCGATGTACGCGGGTTGTAGTGGAGCAACTTGCATATACGCATGTTGTATAGTAGATAGGGCACGTATATGTGGGAAAATATGTATTTTTAGCTCTAGATTCATCAAAAAGGGATGACAAGTCTGTATAGGGAAATAGAAAAAGGCCCTATGTGCAAGATATCAATGGTGAGGCAAATATTTCTATAACAGGGAGACAGAGCTTGTCCCATTCTACAAGAGTCCACTTCTTTTCCTTGTGAGCTCCGCCATACATAAAATTTCTTTGGAGGTTCCTAATTTCATTTAAGATGGATTTGGGGGTGGCCAAATAAGAGAGGAGGTAAAGAGGCATGGATTGAAGTACTACTTTGAGGAGCACCAGATGACCTGTTGTATTGAGAGTTTTGAAATCCCAGTTCTCGATTTTTTTGTGCATTCTGGAAAGCAAATCTTCCCAGGTAGAGAAACGATTTTTGAACTCAGCGAGAGGCATGCCAAAATAATTGGTTGGAAGGGAGCTCCATTGGAAGCCAAGGATGTTGGAAATGTTGACCTGGATAGTAGGAGGAGTATTAAAGAAAAAAATATGAGACATGAGGAGATTGATAGAGGTACCTAAGGCTTCAGAGAAGTCCGCAAGGATATGCTTGATGGATTTGGCCTCTTTGATAGTGGGCTATGACATCAATAATGTATTATCCACAAAATGATGATGCGTAGTAGGATGGTCCTCATCATGGAGGCGGAGGCCAAAAATATTCTATGTTTCCACAACTGCTTTGATACTTCATCCTAGTCCTTCTACCATGAGGATAAAGATGAAGGGGGAGAGGGGATACCCTTTCCTAATGCCTCGAGAAGGGGAAAAAGGGATGGAAGGAGAGCCATTGACAAGGATGGATAAGAAAGTAGTGGAGAGAAGGGATAGCACCCATTTGATCCAAGAACGTGAGAATCCAAAAGCTTACAGGGTATGTTGGATATATTGCCAGCTTAGTTTTTCAAAGGCTTTGGAAAGGTCTAGTTTTATGAGCATGCCAGGGGACTTGGTATATTTGAGGGAGTGAACAAGTTCATGCACCATGATGATTCCATCTAATATTTTTCTTCCTTCCACATACCCAGTGTTTTCTGGGGAGATGAGGGTGGGGAGCAGGGGTTTAAGCCTATTTGTAATAAGCTTGGTGATAATTTTATAGATTACATTGCAAAGGGATATGAGGTGGAAGTTCTTAGGATTATCAACATTCTCTTATTTGGGGATAAGGGAAAGGAAGGTGGAGTTGAGGGTGGGAAGTAAATTGGCATGAGAGAAGGAGTCTTGCACCACTGCCCAAACATCCCATTTGATTATAGGACAACAAGCTTGAAAGAAATCTGTGATGAATCCATATGGACTAGGAGATTTATTTTTGGGCATGTTGAAAACCACCTGTTCAACTTCTTCGAGGGAAGTTGGATGCATGAGGTCTTTGTTCTGCTCAGGGGAGACCAACCGTGAAATATGTTGATTTATTTTCTGTATGGAAGTTCTGCGATATTGTTGCAGCTCTGAAAGGAGGTTGTGGAACTGGGAGGTGAGTTCCCGTTCAATCTCCTTATGTTCAGTGAGCCATTTTCCATTGTAATATTTTATTTTGGTAATTTGATTGTGGTGGCAATGTTGAATCATGGATCTGTGGAAAAGTTCGGTGTTTCCCCCCCCTTTTTTTAGCCAATGAACTAGAGATTTTTTACTGCAAAGTATTTCTTCCTGTGAGTCTCTTTCTTTGAGCTGAGTTTGCAGGTTTTCTTCGTCTTGGATGAGTTGATCCATTCTTCCATTTTGAATCATAGTCTGTTGAATGTGTTCCAGTTGCTTGATGATGTTTTGTTTGGCTTGAAATATGTTTTCAAACTCTTCCTTATTCCATAGCTTGAGTTGTTTCTTTATGTCTTTGAGATTTTAATATAATTTGTGCATTACCGAGCAGGAGGAGGGGGAGTAAGTGGTCCACCATTAAGATATGCACTCTTGGAAATTAGGGTGCTTTAACCAAATTATTTCAAGTCAAAAAGGGATATTTTTGGGGCTCCCATGAATGTCAAGATTAAAATGAATCAGGAAGTGGTCTAAGCCTCCTTGAGGGAGGATAGTTGTTTAAGGGTGGAAGTTATGAAGAGGAAGGGAGTATGATACTAAAAAGAGATCAAGACGAGAGGATATTTCATGAGTTCCGCGTTGGCGATTGTTGCAGGTGAAGGTGTTGTTTGGAGTTTCAATATCTATGAGATTGAGGGAGTGTATGGTATCCAAAAATACTTGTGAATATTGTTCTAGATGCCTGATGCCTCCCTATTTCTACAAAAGGGAGGTGATGGAGTTGAATACTTCCCCAATAATCCAATGGTCGTTAGTGATGAAAGGGGGGGGGGGGGGGGGGGG
>SNQJ01S0006610.1:261507-282758 GCA_010110895.2 Picea sitchensis | reverse complement strand
TTCGAAACCTGCGGGGACAAAAAATCCAACCATGTTAAGGGTTGGTGTGGCTCAGGCCGGGTGCGATCCCCGGGTGATTTTGACGGCTTAGATGCCCCTGAGTCGCGGTTTCTCAAGCCACAGGTTAATTGCAGGTCCTGCACTAATTAACAAACAAAAAAAAAATATAAAATTTTAATAATTATTTTCACGATGAATTCATAACAACATGTTTTTAGATAAATTTTGCCAAACATTTTATAGTTGGCATTTTATATAATTGGTAAGATTCGCAAAGGTTTTTACACTTAAAGCTAAGTATTTCAAATTGTGAAATCCTAAAAAATGTCAAACCATTTGAACTTTTAATGGGATATGAAATTCTACTTTCTCCATATAAAGTTTTATGATGTTGAAACCACTCTCAAACATCTTGGAACAATTAATGGAAATGCTAACATTTAACTAAAGTGATAGAAAATTATTTTCCTTGTAGGAGAAACATGTCAAGTTTAAAGTATTTAAGAATTTAATATTACCAGTAATTGCCAAAATACACATCTGAGATTTTTCGTTGTTGTTGCATTGAGACCTAAAAAAGAGCTTTCCAAAACATTGTTTCGTTGTCACAATGGTGTTGGAATTATGATGTGTTGTGAAGGTGGCATTTATCCATTTATTAACAATCCTCTTACCCTTGGACACACTCAAGCACTTGTATAAAACACTTTTGTTAGTGATATGATTTTTATCCTTAAATATCTTAGGGAAAGTTTAAGAATTGCATTGTATCTCCTTGCTTGAGCATTTGAGTTATGAATTTTTTAAACCATGCATGAGTTATTTAATCAATTTTTTTAATTTTATATATATGCAACACCATATAATTTTATAGTTGGCAACATGTTTAGCTATTGAGTGGTAATATTTTAATTTACATAGTTTCTTATTTATCTTAATAATCTATGTTGATATTAGAAGTAATAATATGGTTGATATGCATGTTTAATAGTACAACCTTTTTGATGAAATGTTATGATGATTCAAAAACTGAGTTTATGTTCATGTATTTTTTAGATTTAAAAGTAAGATTATATAAAAATTTGGTTTATAATTTAAAAATTAAATTTCTAATGTGTTTTTAAAGAACAATATATTAATGTGATAACCGTTTAAAAATTAATAACTAAGCTTACAATGACATTAATGTGAAGATTTAGAAATATAATTGTTATATTGTGAAGATTTCAAAAGATCATTTGATGAAAATAAACATCATGACGATAACCATCTAACAAACATAAACATCATATAAAATACACATTTAATTCACTAACATAATATAATTATATATACCTCTAGCACATATAAACATCATTAATTAGCTAGCTGCACACAAATCTAATAATCTAACAAGGCATCATCATTGTCATCACAAAACACAAGCATTGTATAACATCATCATCACACACATATAACAAACATCATTTAACATACATATCTATCAAGAACATTTAACAAACTTATCTAACATGACCTAATGATATACACATCAACATCAACATATAAAATAAGTACATCAACATGAACAAAACAAATGCACCATATATATATATATATATATATATATATATATATATATGGTCCAACCGATGTGATAATCATATCTACAACAATAGTGGAGGCCTGGTCTATAGTAGATGATGATGGATGGTCAGGAGGAAGTGGAAGATCACACAGTGAAGGAATAGGTATTTCCTACTCATCTTGGTGAGGTGAAGGAGGAGGAGGAGGGCATGGAGAAGGATCACGAACACCCTCATTAGTTGATGGGGTACTGTATGAACGTGTACTGGAGGAGGAGTGTGTATCATCGACATCCCTCCTCATTGCTAGTAGCCTAGTAGCTTCGACGATATGTTGCATAAGAGGAATAATATCACGTGACATATCTATCAAAAGCTCCAACAACATAAGATCTTCCTTGATGTCTCACATCAACACAGGGCATAATTCCACATCAACCAAAAATTCACAGAGTCGGTTGCCCAACTCTAACCTGAATCTAGTATTCGGCCTACGACGCATGTCGCTGGGTATCTGCACCCAAGGACATTGACCCGCCTTGGCCTCAAGAATCTCCTCATATTCCTTTGGCGGAGGAGGAGGAACGTCCTCAATGAATGTGCGAATATCTGAAAAATATAAGAACGTGTTAGAATCAATTTTATTCTAATTAAGTAAGACAATAAAATGAAACTAGATTAATTACAAAAAAACACTAATATTACCTCTAGCATCGGGTGGCTCATTTAGTGTGAAGAGGATGTTCGGACATCCTTTCCAATCCAACCCCGCATAATGACAAGACACCATCACAAACATGTGATTGGACTCACTGACTAGTAGCTCCAGTGTGTTAGTGGAAATCCTGGATGGAAACTTAGGCTGGCCCCTCTTGGGAATCATCTTGCCTCACATGTGTATCTACACCTGATTCATCGACTTAGAAGGCTGATGGAAAAAATTAAGCCTTATCTTCAGAAACCTCTCAAAAAATAAACAAAAAAAATTTGAAGCAAAATGGAAGTTCGCCCTCCCATGTATCATAGCACGACATCTATCTAGAGGTATAAAAAAAAGCTACAAAAAAATTGTAGACCATCTAATACATTGTGGCCTTTGTACCAAAAAATCAACATAATACAAAAGAGCACAACTAACGTGTTTCCCATCACTGGTAAAGTGTGCAATGGTCATCACTAATAGTAAGAGGCACCTAACCTCCTTTGCAACAAAAGAAACAATCCGTAGTTTTCCACCATACACCTGAATATCAGCTAGCAAAAGTACATTAACCACAATATATCTTTGAGAGTACATGAGCTGAATCTATGCTGCAACACTGACTGGAACATCATGGAACTGGGGAAAATCTTCCCCTCTTTGGGATAGCCCAGTGATAAAGTATATATCCTCTTTAGTGGGACGGTACCACTGATAAGGACCAACACAGAAAGACCATCGATGGACATCCCATTGAAGGATCAACTGGAACAAGAACCCAGAGTGCCCCTTTTGGGATGTCGCCTCCTCACAGTACTTAAGGAGGCCTACATTCCTCAATAGGACTTGGGTCACTGTAGTAATAGGGAAAGGGTACAAATCTCTCTCCCTCTCCTTTGCCTCCCAATCCCATACAACATTGTATAGGTCAACCCTCTTCTCATGCTCCTGGTGTTGCTCTCTCCGCTGACGTCTCTGCATGATTAACATATAAAATACATTAGCCTCATACATAACACATAAAAAAAATTAGTAAATGAGAATTTTTTTTATAAATACAAAAAATAAATTTCTTCAAAAAAATACGTAAATTTCATTACAAGTGCACCCCAAAAAAAGTCAAACACCGTTCGCGTTGCGTATCTTACTTGTGAGCACCATTTCCAGTGCGCACACTGAATTAGATTTATGAGAGGAACAAAATGAAAAAAAATATTTATAATATTAACACAGAGAGACAACGAATAATAACATAAATAGAGTAATACTTGACTTCTATTAAATAAGAAATATGATGAAACTATAAAATGTAGACTGAAACAAGCTTGCTAGAATGGTGGCAACTTATCACTGAAAAGAGATTTGACGGCTAAGCTCATTCACAAGAAGATGATTATAATGAGGCTCTCAAAGAATTTTTACAATAAACATTAATTCCAAATCCCTAGACATCCAAAAACCTAACCCTAGGAGATGAAGCACCAAAATTCACGTGGGCCCCATTGTGGTAAGTTAGTACATCAACTTCCCGGGGTCGTAACTTTTGCATACAATCTCCATTTTAGGTGCATGATAGCCCGTTGGAAAGGTGTATCTGAGGAATACAAATTATTCTATCAAACTATGGATTTAATTATAGTTTGACTGTGGCAAGCCCTAAAACGTTGTTTAGGGCCTCAAAATGACCCCAAAAGTTCATGACCCAAAAATTAGGAAAGACTGCCAAACTGAAAAATGCCAAGATGAGCCAGTTGGAATAGGTTGGTGGCCACCAATGTCCATATGGATCAATCCTCCCCCATTAGGAAGAAATGGTCTCCATTGCGTTTAGTTCCCCCATCATATGAGGAAATTTCTGCTGAATTTGGCTTTGGGTGAGCCACTTTCCTTGGTGCAAGAGCTTCCCTGCTTTGACAACCCGATAAAGATGGATCCTCTGTTGGTGAGTGACCTTGACCTGTGTGTCCACGATATGACTAGTGGATTCTTGTTCCATGCATTTGGGGTTGATATCTATTGGTGTCAACTATTCTTCTATCTCTGAGGTGTCCAATAACAGTGGAAAATATGGTCGAAGGAGATCCACATTGAACACTGGGTGCAATCCAAGGAAGGGGGGAATGTTAAGCTAAAAAGAATTTTCACCCACAACCTTGGTGATAGTGTAAGGTACATAATGGAGTGGATGAATCTTCCGATGGGGATCTATAAGGAATTATTTCTGAAAGTGAAACCATACTTTGTCTCCCACCAGAAACGTATCTGGCACCCAGTGTTGATCATGGCACTGCTTGTACTTGGCATTGGAATTTTGTAAAATTTCTTGAATTCGTTGGCGAATGTGATGGATCTTCTCAATGAAATGGGTGGCTTTGTCATATTCAGTTGGAGAATGTGAAGAGTAGGCATGGGTGGCTGCAAGGTGTAGTGCAACATCCATGGGACCTAATGGTTGAAATCCCAATCCCACCTGAAAGGGGTTGTGGTTGGTTGAGCTATGGAGGTCTCATTTGTAGTTGTGATGAACATAGGGGAGAATATCATCCCATGTGTGGGGGTGCTTGGAATTTTACATGCATAGGATATGTATGATCATCCGGTTGATGACCTTGGTTTAGCCATATGTGTGGGGGTGGAAGGCAGTGGATTTGGTGAGCTTGGTGTCCAACATTGACCAAAGGATTGACCAGAATGTGCTGAGGAACCAACTATCCCAATATGAGATAATGGTTTTTGGGATCCCAAAATGTACCCACACTCATTCAAAGAAGATCTTGGAAGTGGCCTCCGTTGTGATTCTCTTCTTGCAGACTGCTAAAATAACCATCTTGGAAAAGTGATCAATGACCGCAAAACATAGTCATTTCCCCACTTGGTGGATGGAAGGGCTGACATGTAGTCCATTGAGATGGATTCCCAGGGCCTGTAAGGAGTAGGAAGAGGGGTGTACAAGGCTTGTTTCTTAGTGGCTGATTTGGAAATAGCATAGACAGTGCAAGACCTGATATACTTGTTGACATCCTGTCGAAGTTTCAACTAGTATAAATGTTTCTACAACACATCCACTGTATTTTCTACGCCAATGTGTCCTGCCACACAACTATGGCGGGATTCCCAAATTATCTTCGCTCGCTTGCTTGATGGAATGCATAGATGGTCTAGATGGCACATCAGCTTGCCCTGAAGATGGAAATTAGTGACAATTATGTTTGTGCCCAACATCTGGTAGGTGGTGGTGAAATCATGAACCTTCTCATATAGGTGGGGCCATCTCGAGGTCTCATGGCTGCAAGAGTCTAGAACCGTGGTGAGTACCGTGACTGGAGGTCGGTTGAGGATATCAACAACCTGGTTGGTAATTCCTATCTTATACTTGATGTTGAGGTGGAACTGTTGCAAGTATGTGGACCACTTCTGATGGCAATTATTCTTCAATTTTCCTTTTGTCTACATGAACTACATCGGCTTATGATCAGTGTGGATAATTGTCTCCTTCCCGAGAATGTGATGCCTCCGTTGGTGGTAGGCTTGCACAATGGAGTAAATTCCTTTGTCATAATTAGGGTACTTATAGATAAAATATGATAGTGTCTCACTATGATAGGCCATGGGCTGGCTGTGCTAAGTGAGAACTGTGCCCACAACATAGTTTGAAGCATCTGTCTCGATCTCAGAGGGTTGTTGCAGGTCAGGTAATGAAAGAACTAGGGTTGAGCACAAGCATTGCTTCAAATCATCAAATTCTTGTTTATGGTATAGGCCCCTCACAAAATTTTCCTTACCACCACCCCTGGTTACTTGGCTGAGGATCCATGCAATATGGGAGAATCCCAACACGAACCTGCTATAGAAATTGTCAAGGCCTAAGAAAATCCAAAGATCAGTGATTTTGGTTGGGGCTGGCCAGTCACAAATGACCTGGATATTGGTTGGATCCACATGCACACCATGCTCATCAACAATGTATCCTAGGTAATATATCTTGTCCATGCCAGAGGAGAATTTTTCCAATTTGGCATATAGCTTGTGTTGCCGCAGGGTGTGCAGAACCTGTTGAATATGATGCAAGTGTTATGCCCAAGTATTTTTATAGATGAGGATGTCATCCAGATACACCACTACAAAATAATTGGTGAAAGGACGCAATATATCGTCCATCATCCTCATGAAATTTGTTGGGGAATTGGTCAAACCAAAGGGCATGACTAGCCATTCAAGAAAACTGTCTTTTGACTTGAAGGCAGTCTTCCATACATATGTTTTCTCTAATGGGACCTGATGGTAGCCAGACTTCATATCAATCTTACTGAAGTATTTTCCCCCCTTGATCTAATCAAGGAGACCATATATTCAGGGAATCGAGTACTAATTCCTGACTGTGATTTTATTTAGGGCCTGGTAATCAATGCAGAGTCGCTAGGTCCTGTCTTTCTTCTTCACCAACACAAATAGGCTTCCACAAGGTGATGAGATAGGTTGGATGTTCCCCTTGAGAAGAAGTTCTTGGATATGCAACTTGATCTCCTCATTTTCTAACAAAGAGTAGCGATAGACTGTCCCATTGGGTAGCAGTGTGCTGCGGGTCATAACGATGGAATGGACACATGAATGTTGATCCTTCACCTTCTAAATCCACAAATTTTACTCCTCCTTCTCCCTCTTATAGTGAAATTCTTGCTACTAGTAACCATAATCCTAATAGGAATAGGAAGTGGAAGAGTACGAAGAAGAAGTTATAAACCTATGCTAGTCACGTTGGAGACTTGTCATCAATCATTGAAAGTTATGTTGAGGGAGCAAAAAACTATCCATTGCAATTCATACTGGAAGCACGAGTCCAGTCATTGCAAGTCATATTGGAATTATTTCAGAAACCTCTGGTGGTCATGTTCGATATAGGTAAAAAACCTTTGTGATTCATGTTGAAGACTAACACCCAGCCTTTGCAAGTCATACTGGGGGCAAGATCCTAGTTCCTACAAGTCATATTGGAGTTCAACAACTTGTCTCCGCTAGTTATGCTGGGAGCACGAAACTAACCTCTACTAGTCATGTTGGATTCATGTCAACAACCTATGCAAGTCATGTTGAAGACAAGCAACCAACCGCTGCAAGTCATGTTGGAGATCAACACCTAGTCACTGCAAGTCAGGTTGGGGGCATAAATACTATTGAGATACTGAGATGTATAGGATGTAACCCTAATTTACCTTGTAATATTTTTGAAGGAGATCAACTTAATCATTTGTGCCCTATTATTTCCATGGTATGAAGAGCGCAGTCCTTGTCTGAAGGCCCTTCTAGTTCTGAGTCACCTTTGGTTTCCTAAAAATATTTTCATTCGTCGGTTGATGAAGTGGTCATGCCGATGAAATATTCAGTCAAAAACACTCTAGTTTTTGGGGGTGATGTGTCTCTTGACCATGTTGTCTCACATCCTATTCAACCAATGGTTAAGGAAGTGGTCATGTCGATGCAATCTTCAGCTGATCCCACTCTTCTCTTAGAGAGTGATCAGTCTTCCAAAGTGGTCGAGCCAACACAATATTCGACTGATCCCACTCTCATTTCGAGGGGTGATGCATATTTTGACTATATCTTTAGCATTTATATTTTAGTACCTTATGAAAAAAGGGGCATTCCACTCTCTTTGATTTTTCTCCCTCCAAGTCCTAGGATGGTTTCCTTTGATTGGAATAATCTTATGGAGCCTTGCCTTTCTTGTTTTGCACCTTTCTGAATAACGGTTCTATTTGAATCTATGTCGAAAGGAGTTCGTCGATGTATTGTAGATGAAGGACCCTCTGTAAGTATTTTATCCTTCTCAACTTGGAAAGTGTTGGGTTCTCCCAAGATTGTGTCATCTACCAGTGAGCTGCTGGATTTCGATAGAAAACCTAGTGAATGTTTGGGGATTCTTCCTCATTTTCATATCACTTTAGATGGGAATATTGTTCTAGTCAATATATTAGTGGTGCCAGCCCATTTATACTTTAATATGATTCTTGGGAGTGATTATGTTTATGCGATGAATGTTGTGGTCTCTAATCTCTTTCGTGTAATGAATTTCCCTAACAACAGAAGCATTGTCACTATTGATCAACTTTCATATGATAATCACCATACTAGCTCGAATTCAACTTAATTTTCTCCTTTGTATGTTTATAGTGTTTGAGTAGGCTCTTTCCCACCATAGGTGAATTCTATAGCATATTATCCTCGATGTTCAATTGCTTCTAATAAATATCTTTACAGTTATGTTCACGTTCTCAAGAAAAGGTCTCGATAGTTGATTAGGTTTTTTATCCAATTGGGGAATGAAATACTTTGCTTTCCCCTCTTGGTCTGAGTAATATGGTGTTTCCTTTTGAGTCTGATATTACTTTTTGTAATACCTTGATCCCTGGTATTTGTGTGTTGTCGAGCCTCGATTTCATGGATGTTGAGTTTCCTTTAGATAAGGCTATCCTTGAAGCTATGATTATGGATATTCGACCTCCTACTGAACTGGAAACTTTACAGGTTGGTTACCAGAGAATCCTTTGGCCTGAGCCTAGCAATGGGCTCTACCTAGAGAACTACTAAGCATAAGTCGCAAGGTCGTTCCATCCCATGTACATATTGTACATTTAGGGTTTCTTGTTTTCAATTTTTGTATCCCATAATGCTTTTTTTTATCAGAGGTTTCTATATTGGACTTATTAACTTATGGATAAGTTTTTTTGGTCTTATATATAGGAATTTGGAGACATTTTTCTTTGGTACCATGTCATTCCATGTCGATCCAACCTAGTATAATCTCCCCAGAAGAGTTTCGAACAATGCTCCTGAGTTTCTATGCTCCTCAGAATCTAATCTTATCTGATCTTCTCCCAGCAGTCAAGGAAGTTGATTCCCATTCCCAACAGTTGGTAGTCGGGTATGGAAAGAGAAAGGAACGAAAAATCATTTTATATCAATTTGAATGGATTGATCAAATAATTGAATCATATCAGATGTGAAAGTGTTTGATTCTAAGAGTATAAACAAAAATATTTTGTTCCTTTCCTTTCTCTCTGGATGTTAAATAAAGCGCTCTTAGTTCAGTTCGGTAGAACGTAGGTCTCCAAAACCTTGTTCTGATAGGTAATGATCTTGAAACTGGCATATAGGTTAGATTTTCCCCTCCATGCATTTTTGAATTATCTATTTATTGTTTCATTTTTTCTCAGGATCGACCCCACTGAGTTGTGACATGGAACCTTTTTTGTTTTTTAGAAATGTTGTAATTCATGTGGTAGAGCCTATCTTCCATGAGCATCCTAGGTTATAATCCATTTTCATTTTGGTGCTGATGCTGCAAGTCTCTATTTAGGCTTGGGAGTCCTATTTATCCCCACCATGAATTTACATTGAAGCTGCATATATTCTTCTCAATATTTGTGTGGCCATTACCTACATGACTCCCTCTAACGTGTGTTTCTACATATGTCAACATTTTTTGGATTCTTCAGCAGGTATTGTATTTCTTATTGGCATGTAGAGTAGGTTCCATTCCACCTGCACAATTCATTTCTCTGTATCATTCACATATCTGCCATAGGATCCACCCCCTTCATTTTCGACATCATAACTTCACGATGATTAAAGGTGTCTCTTACAGATGGTATAGACTACCTTTTCATGTGTGTCCTAGTTAGTACCTCACTGGAATTTTTGACACCCATGCTGCAATATTGTTTGTAGGATCATGTTAGGTAGCTAGAGAGGTAGTCGAGGGGCATAGAGGGCCCATAATGATAATAGTGGAGTCCATTCAATGTAAGGTGGACTAGTTCCACTATATTATTAAATAAGGCCTAGTATGATAGTTAGATATAATAAATGGGTAGTTAGATATAATAAATGTAAGAGGACTTCTTAGAAGGTTCTACTTCTAGAAGATTCCTCCTCTAGAATGTTCTTAGGTGATGGTAGCACTATATAAAGGGGTTCAAGAAATGTAATGGGATATGAAGATAAATATTGTATTTGGAGTTGAAGATCTTTAGGAGTTTTCCCCCTCGAAGAGGAAAGTGAACATGATAGTATCCCTTCCATAATAGGATCCATTGTATGGTGTTTCCCTACCTCAAGGGTTGTGATAGAATAAAGTGTGGTTTCTTCTATATTACTCTATGGATCTATTATGTATTCAGATATCTTTGGTACTATTGTGGTATTTTGTATTCAGGTATTTGGTACTTAATAGATCACAATCCCTTTTTAGTCCCACAATGTCTTTGTCTTGAGGCCTCATGACTTGCTCTCAATCTCTTGTTGGCTAACCTACCCACGGGGCTTCCAAATGTTTTTTGAGTTGTAATTTCATTGCATATTAACCACTTTCACTTCTAGGCCTAATGTTGACTTCAACTTCCATCATTGAACCATTTTCTTATGCATTCCTACCAGTTGTTAGCCTTGCAATTTATTCCTTTGTGAGTCGACACCTTAACCATGGAGGAAACATACCCCGAGTGTCATTATCTTGCACATGCTTCCTTGCATTGAGAATATGTATGTTCCTTTCACTTTGGAACTAGTTTTATTTCCCATGACACTTGTTTCCTCCATTGTGCCATAACATTACTTTATTCTTTTTCAGGCTTTAATAACATTAAAAAAAAAAAAAAAAACTAAAAAGAGGGGGGAAAGCGTCTATCTCTTTTGTTGGGAGTAGTCTTGTCTCCCTTGAAAAAAGAAAAATATTTGAGTCAATGTCTCAACATTTTGGGTTTAGTATGGATTTAGGATACTTTTGTTGATGATTACAGCTGCGTGAGACATTCTCCAAGACAAAAACTTGAGAGAGAGCCCCTGAGAGGGGTGTGTGGTTCCTATTTGAGACAGAGCTGGAATGTAGAGATAGCCTCCTCCTTACAGAGAGTTGATAAGAACTCCATATGATTCTCCTGTGTAACACAGTGAGAAAGGAGATATGCAAAGTTGGGCATTCTTGTGGTTGAGCACAAGGTGAATGTGTGAATTCCCATAGAGTTGGGTGCATCTTCATGAGACAGAGATGAAGATGATGTATTAGCCTCCTCTGAGAAGAGAGTTGAGATGATGAACTCCATATGACTCTCCTGTGTAATGGAGTGGGAAAGAATATCTGTTGAGTGGACGTGTCTGTGGACGAGCACATGTAAATGTGATCCTAGTGGCTGAGGACTAGTGAGAGTGGTTCTCCTATGTAATAAATTGAGATAAAGATATGGACATCCCTATGGATGTGCCCCTAGTGGTTGAGCACTAGTGGGTGTATGAGATCCCTTGCTATATTTTTTAAGAGTCAATCCTTCCTGTAACCCTAATTATAATGTAAAGGGTACAAGTCGGCCCCACCTTAATGTAATTGATAATTAATGTAAAAGATAATTAATATGGTTATTATTAATTATATTGTGAGTTAGAGAGGTAGGCCCTATTGTGCCAATAGACACTTCTGTTGACAGGTCAAGTCTAATAAAGTAAAGGTAGATTCCCCATTGAGGAATCATATCTTTTGTGTGATTTTGGAAATTTCTGCAAGTAAAAACCTAAGAGAGAGCCCCTGAGAGGGGTGTGTGGTTCCTATCTGAGACAGAGTTGGAACATAGAGATAAACTCCTCCTTATAGAGAGTTGAAAATAACTCCAGATGATTCTCTTGTGTAACGGAGTAAGAAAGAAGATCTTCATATTTGAACATGCTTGTGGTTGAGCACAAGGTGAACGTGTGAATTCCCATAGGGCTCGGTGCATCGTCATGAGATAGAGATGAAGATGATGTCTTATCGCTCTTCTGAGCATAGATTTGAGATGATGAACTCCAGATGAATCTTCTGTGTAATGCAGTGGGAAAGAAGATCTTTTGAGTGGGCATGCCTGTGGATGAGCACAAGTGAGCGTGATCCTAGTGGCTGAGCACTATTGAGAGTGGTTCTCCTATGTAATGCAGTGAAATAGATATATGGACATCCCTATGGATGTGCCCCTAGTGGTTGAGCACTAGTGGGTGTATAAGATCCCTTTCTATATTGTTCAAGAGTCATACCTTCCTGTAACCCTATTTGTAATTTAAAGGGTACAGGTCGGTCCCACCTTAATGCAATTGATAATTAATGTAAAATATAATTAATATTGTTATTATTAATTATATTGTGAGTTAGAGAGGTCGCCCCTGTTGTGCCAATAGACACTTATGTTGATAGGTCAAGTATAATATAATTAAAGGTAGATTCCCCATTGCGGAATCATATCTTTTGTGTGAGTTTGGAAATTTCAGCAAGTACATCTTCTTGGGAAAAGTGTGCACCTCTCTTGGGAGCTAGTATTCTAGGGTTTGCAAGCACCCTCTTGTGTGCTAGGTTTTCTTGGTGGTGAAGGTCTTTCTCTTGAAGAATATAGCAAAGGATCTGGCTGGGTTTTCTTCCCTTGTTGAGAAGGGTTTCCTAGGATACTTCTTGTGTTCTTGTGCATGGTGTTTCTTCTTGTGATATTGGTTGCTGCAACATAATTGTTTATGGTTTAATTTAAATTCTAAAAAGGAATGAACTTCATGCTCAAACCCTCCTTATTGAAAAATCAACAATTTTTTCTCATTTTTTAGTATAATCTCCTCTGATTGGTTATTCTTCCAATAATATGGAGCTTTTGATGATGCCTCCTATATCACGAATGTATCCCAGTTTATAATCCATTCTTCCTAAGTCACATAATGCGTCATTCATTTTTTCAAGGGAAGTTTCAGCCTGAGTCAACCATTCTGCAAAAATTCTTCGACGTTTCAAGTCGACATTCCTGCGTTATTCAAGTACATATCATCATCACAAGTATCTTTGTATCTCACTCATGCTAGTATAAAATGTCCTCATTGACTTCTTGCTGGTGGGTCTACTTTTATCGATTCCAACACATTTCTTTGAGAGTATGATCTATAGTTGCACCCTCGACCTATTTCCATCATTGATAGGTGACCTTGTGCCTAATAGATGAAAAACCATAATTGGTTGTTGACTAGGCAATTTCCCTTTTGTTTGACATCAACAACAATAATCACACATAGGGATTCATGTAATACCTTGGTTTCAATTTGACCCCATTTGTGGATTCCTCATCTTTGTCAGTAGTCTCCATTATTGGCTACTATTCAGAGAGTATCTGTCATGTGCCATTCCATCCGGTGCATGATGGAGTCATACCTTAGTCTGGTCCTTACAATCTATTCATTTGTGTCCTTCCAAATATTTGGCCTTTTTCTACCCCTCGTGTTGCATTATGGAGGATGTCTTAATGCCTTCCTTCCAATGGATCTCTTCCTATCGAATTCAACACATATTTCTTTGGGACATGATTCTAGAGTTATTTGTGGTACCTTGGGGATTGCAATCATTAGTGGTAGGTTCCCTCACTATTGACAATGGTAATACATCAATTTCCCCTGATCGATAGATTCTACCAAGTGTTCAACATCAACTCATTTATTTACTCTTGTTAGATTGTACCATGGTACCTTGACACCCATTATCATAATTTGTGGGTCGTATCATGTTGTTTAACCATATACATCAATGATAGGTAATCAAATGGTGTCTCAATGTGTTTGACCCCAACACATATATTTAGATGGTGTAGACTCGTGTTGAAATGTTGGCCAATACTGAGAGGGTGGGGTGAATTAACATTACTTCTTTTTGAATATTTTGAATAATAATTAATTATTAATCACAACAATTGATTAACAAGAATGTAATAAAGACATAAATTAAATATAACAATCACAAAAATTATAAGTTATAATGTGTAAGAGACACCAATCTCTCTTCTTTTGAGAACCAAATCAAGGAGACACCAATCCCCTGTTTTCAAGAATGAACTTGAGGAAGCACCAACTCTCCTGTTTCATGCTTCAACCTTTAGAGGACTCCAATCCTCCCTTGCTCATCTCTTTCACCCTCACTTCATGTGTATGTTTTAGGTTTCATATACTTTCTTGGACTCTACTTCTGTTTTTGATCTTTTGAATTAGAGCACAAATAAACTCTCCTTCCATTATACCTTTCTGTTTATATAGTATTCCAACAAGTATGAATTTGAAACAATGTGTCTCTTTGTATGAAACAATGAACCTCTTCATTTCATTTAATAATAGTGCTAACATTTTCTCATTAAATATTTTTGTATTTAATTCAAAAGATTTCAAATACCTTGTAAGTTGTTCATCATTAATAGAATATCTGGGTGATAAAAACTGTTTACTATTGTTGTAACAATTCTTTGAACTCTTAGGTGTTAATTATCTTTAATCATATTTTTAGTCTTTATGAGTCGATCTCATTTATGGATTCACTCTTCTTATTTTGGTCTCACACTTCCATATTTATCCAATGATCTACAATCAATATTTGTTTGTCCATTGTTTATTCATAGAATTTATGATTTTGTTGTCCGTTGACATCAACAATCCAATACCTATTCCTCTACAGTCACTCCAGGCATATTGTATTTTCTAGATCATTGAAGATCAAGATGTCTAATACATAAACAAGAAGCTTATAGCCTATTTATCTCACCAACATGGAATTCTCTGTTTAAAACAATTATAAATCCAATTGTTTATATGATGGGAAATTATCGACTATTCAATCCACAAGTTGAGTCAGAAAATAAAATAAAGTCAACCACCCAGAAGTCGAAATGGGAAAAATGAGTTGGCCAAAATGCAAGTCGGATTGAGGCAAAGTAAGTTGACCAAAATTGAGTCAAACAAGAGTTAATAAATGCAAGTTGAAGTTATCAAGTTGAGGTCAAAGTAAATGCAATTCAAATTTTATCCAAGTTGAACTTAGAGGAAATGAAAGTCAAAGTCGGAGGAAATGCATGTCAAATTTATCCAAGTCGAAGTCGGAGGCAATGCAGGTCAAAGTTATCCAAGTCGAAGTCGGAGGCAATGCATGTTGAAGTTATCCAAGTTGAATTTGGAGGTAATGGAAGTCAAATTTATCCAAGTCAAATCCAAAGGCAATGGAAGTCGAAGTCAGAGGCAATGCAAGTCAAAGTTATCCAAGTCGGAGTCGGAGGCAAATGCAAGTCGAAGTTAACCAAGTCAAAGTTAATATGTCTAATAGAGACTCTCATAACAAACCCTTTTACATATTTTATTGAGCACCAAAATTTTAATCTTTCACCCTCTTTGACATCAATGCCAACACCATAACATCATGTCCAACATTCTCCCTATTTGGCATTGATGGCAACAAAGTAAATTTTTTTTTTTTTTTTTAATTGAGTTTTACTGTTTATTCTTCCCCTTTGACAACAATGACATAAGGGATGTTTATTTTCTCCCCCTGAGGTTATACTCCCCCTGTCCATGTAATCCTCCTCTGATGAATCCTGTGTAATTCAATTAGATATGGAGATTACCCCCAATTTCTGTCTAAGGTATTCAAAAGTACTCCTGGGTAAAGGTTTTGTGAATATATCTGCAATATGTTCTTTAATATCCACATATTCTACTTTAACAACTTTTTGAGAAACCCTTAAAAAAATATTTTTTATTGGGATATTCTTTGTTTTTGAGTGCATGAAAGGATTCTTAGAAGGTTTATGGCACTGGTATTGTCACAATTAAGAGGATTTTGATGATCATACTTTACTTGTATGTCTTCCAGAGTTTGTTTCATCCAAATTACTTGAGTGCAACAGGAGGCAACAACAATATATTCAACTTCTTCTATAGATAGTGATATGGAGGGTTTCTTTTTAGTTAGCCATGACACATGACATTTTCCTAGGAAGAATGCACCTCCACTAGTTCTTTTTCTTTCATCTACACTTTCAGCCCAATCTGCATCAGTATATGCAGTTAATGTGAAGTCTTATGATTTTGGATACCATAATCCAAAATCTAAGGCTCCTTTGAGATATATAAAAACACTTTTAATTGCCTTCATATGTGTCTCTTTAGGTGCAGATTGAAATCTGACCACTACTCCTACAACTTGGATAATATCTAGTCTTTTTGTTGTTGCATATAATAGGCTACCAATCATTGATCTATACATGGTTTGGTTTACTTCTAGTGATTCATCATCTTTTCTAAGTTTGTATCCTGTAATCATATGAGTGTTCATAGGTTTACAATATTCAATTTGAAATTTATTCAACATTTATTTAATATATTTGGTTTGAGATATGAATATGCCTTTGTATGATTGTGACACTTTCAACCCTAGGAAGAATGTCAATTCACCAAGCATTGACATCTCAAATTATTTTTGTATTTCTGTAGAAAATTGTTTACTTAGAGGATTTAGATTACTTCCAAAGATGATATCATCCACATATACTAGAACAATAATCATATTCTGATTTTAAATTTCAATGTAGAGATTGTTGTCATTAGCTCCTCTTTTGTATCCTTGTTGTTGTAGATGATTATCAAGTCTTGAAAACCATGCCCCAGGAGCTTGTTTGAGACCATACACTACTATCTTTAATTTGCAGACATAGTCTTTATTTTCTGATAACATAAACCCTTCAGGTTGTTCTATATAAACTTCTTTCTCTATATTTCCATTTAATAATGCCGATTTGAAATCCATTTGATATATTTTGAAGTTTTTAAAACATGCAAATACCAAAACCGTTATGATAGCTTCTAATATGACCACTGGGGAAATTTGTTCCTCAAAGTAAATCCCTTTGACTTGTGCATATCCTTTGCACAATAAGCTTGCTTTATTCCTTATAATTTTACCATCTTCATTAACTTTATTCTTAAAAATCCACTTGGTCCCTACCACATTTTTGTCTTTTGGTCTTGGGACAAGTTCCCAGGTCTGATTCTTCTCTATTTGATCAAGATTTTCATTCATGGCTTTAAACCAATATTCATCTTTGCTATATTTTGCAAATGTTTTGGGTTCTATTAGGGAGAGCATTTCTTGTTCAGATTCATATGTTATCCTTATTCTTGTTTCAACTCCAACACTTTCTACAATTCTGTGCAATCTCAGATTGTATCATTTTGAGGCATTTTTATTGGATTAGTAACCAAGAAATATACCATCATATGATCTGTAATCAATTTTTCCTAGATTATTATCATCTCTTTTTATATAGCATTTTATCCCAAAGACTCTGAATTGTTTGACTGATGATGGTCTGCCAAACCACAACTCATATGGTGTCTTTTCATGGTTAACTCTAAGTTGAGCTATGTTAAGTGTGTAAACTGTTGTATATATTTCTTCTCTCCAATAGATATATGGAAGTTTGGCTTCATTTAACATAGTTCCAGATGCTTCTTGAACAATTATATTTTTTCTTTCAACAACTCCATTTTATTGAGAAGTTCTTGGAGCTGAAAAATGTCTTTTAATTCCATGAGTTTCACAAAACTTATTGAACTCATCTGAGGTAAACTCCCATCCATTGTCTGATCTTAAGCACTTGATTTTGAGATCAGTCTCATTTTCAACATGTTCTTTGAAAGCCTTGAATTTGTTGAAAGCTTCTGATTTCTCTTTGATAAAGGATACCCAAGTAATCCTTGTATAGTCATCTATGAATAAAATGAAGTAATGTTCACCTTGCATGATTTTAGTTCTTTTTGGTCCATAGAGGTCAGTGTGAACAATTTCCATTGGTTTTGATGTAGAGTATTATTTTATCTTGAATCTTACTCTTGTCTTCTTTCCATGTTGGAAGTTTCTACAAACATAGTTTGAAGGTTTAATAATCTTTGGCATATTTCTCACAACTTCCTTTTTATTGACTTTTATTAAATTTTCAAAACCTATATGTCCCAATCTTTTGTGACATAGCCAGCTTTCGTCTATTTGGCTCATGCAACATTTTTATTCTTCTTCTATGTTTAAGATATAAACATTGATTGGTGTCCTTGGTGCAACAACCACTAGTTTTCCTAAGTCTTCTTTTCTAATTTCACATTTTTGAGAGTCAAATATGAGTTAGTGTCCTTGATCACATGTTTGGCTCACACTGAGTACATTAGGATTCAAATTTTCAACTAATAGGACATTTTATGCTTTAGATTTATTATTTCATAGACTAATTGTGCCCTTTCCAACTTGGCAGAGACATTATCTCCAAATGTAACACTTCCTTTTTCTTTCCTTTTCAGATGAAGGAATTTGTCTTCATCTCCAGTCATATGCTTTGAATATCCACTATTAACATACCATTGAATCCTTTTATATTTAGCATATAAGACTACATTACACTCTATCTCTTTTTCTTCTATTTGTTTTTCTTTCCACGCCTTCTTATGCTTTTGTTTTTTGAACTTTCGAAGTTTTTATGGGAAGCTTTGGTAGTCTACAATCACTAGATTTGTGACCAAATTTTTTGCATTTGTGGCATTCAACATTGTAATTTTGTAGTGGAGAGAATGGATTATAGTTTCTATTCTCTTGATTATTATTATTCTTGTTGTTCTTATAATCATATATTTGAACATTTTAATGATTTCATTTTCCATAAGCTTTACAATGTAATGCTTTATGCCCAAAATTATTGCAAGAGAAACAATAGACAAGAAAGAGACGTTGATACCTTTTTGGGGAATTTCATCTTGTAGTTTTATTCCTTCTATATTTATTTTATTTTGAAGGGAGAGAAGATTTATGTTGATTGGAATCAATCTTTATCTTGCTTTCTTCCTTTTTGAAAGAACTTTGAAGGGCAATTGCATAATTTTTTGGATTTTTATTAGTTTCCAGAGATGTAGAGTTAGATCCATTATTAGCCTTGTTTTTATCATAAACCAGTCCTATCTTATTGATTGATGATATTTGAATGTTAAGAATACCATCCAATATTCTTGAACTTTTTTCAAATCTTGATTGGTTGTTTCCTTTCTCAAGTTCTCATTTTAAAAGGATAATTTCAGCCTCTAGCTTTTCACAGTCTTGTTTCTTTTCATTGAGTTGATTTAAAATGACTTCTTCTATTCTTTTAGCTTCCTGGAGTTGAGTATTTAAATAAATAATGTTTTGTTCTATTTTCTTAAGGGTTTTTGAAACTTCCTTTTCTCTTGATTTTTGTACTTCTTCATTTTCTAGTAGTTGTTCTCTTAGTGATTTTTTCTTCTTTTTATATTTTCTCAGTTCTTCAAGAGCATTAATAAGTTCTTCTTCAAGCTTTAATTCTTATTCAACTTCAAAGTTTCCTTCATCTTCATTTGGAGGTTATATTCCCATAAATAGAAGCTATGTCTCCTCATCTTCACTCATGTCAGATGAACTACTGTCTTCTTTAGAGTATAAGTTTTTCTTTTTCTTGTAGATTTTTTTTTTGTATTGGGTTTTATCCATTTTATGGTCTTTCTAGTTGTAAGCTTCTTCAACATCATTATCCTCTTGTTTGGGATAGGGACATAGTGTACAATTTTTCCACAGTTGAATCATTTGAAAGGTAAATTCCATTTGTATTTTCTGGACCCTTTCTTGAGCTCCCTTATAAAGTTGGCCTCTTCTTCATCTGATATATCTGAGTGATTTTCATTTGGCACATGCTCATGGTTCTTTTTTTATTTTTTTGATTTGAAGGTTGTTTCCCTTTTTGATGAATTTTCTTTTTGGGTTCTCATTTCGTAGGCTATAAGAATCCGATGAAGTTCATCCATTGTAAGGTTGTCAAGGTCTTCTCGATATTCCAAAGTAGATAACTTGGAATCATATCTCATTGGTAATGATATTAGCACCTTTTGTACAATAATCTTGTCTTTTATCTCTTTTCCCAATGCTCCGATTGAATTGACTATTTCATCCACTCTTTGAAAATATTCTGCAATTTTTTCTTCCTCTTTGATCTCTAGACTCTCAAACTGCTCTTTGTATGTTTGAATTTTTTCTTGCTTAAATTTTTCATCTCCTTCATAGATGAATTTAAGTTTGTCCCAAATTTCTTTTGCTGATTTACAATGCATCACTTTTACAAATACGAGGTTTTCTAATCCACCCATAATTACATTAACATCCCTTGAATCATCTTTGCAGAGTTTCTTTGCAACAACATCTAAAGGTGAAATAATGTTATAGCAAATTTTACCACACTCCATGCATATTGCTTTGATGGCCTTCCATTTCCCTCTGCATACTTCATTTCCCCTTTTTTTAATCACCCCAGAGCTAAAAAGACACACTTTTTTCCATGTACATGACCTCCTAGTTAGACAACTCACGTAGGGTTTTGGATGCCACTGGCTCCTCTATGTATATTGTATTGTAAACAATGTAACACAATGAATGAATATAATATATGCTGGTTTTCCCGGTTTGGGTTTCCAGGGGAAAAATCTCTGTGTAATGGTTGTATTTGCCATTGTATCTTTTCGGTTCTTTTCTGAATATTTGTTTACAATAGACATTGTACAAGGTTAGAATTTACATTTGGTATCAGAGATTTATTGGCTTCAGGGGGATGCCTTTGTGGTCAAGGGTTTGGCTCAGGACTGTGATAAGCCTTGTTACAGTGGGAGATTTGCGGTATTGTTTTTCAGATGAAAATAAATGGCAAGCAATTCGAATATGGAGATCGATAAGTTTAATGGGAAAATATTTGAGCTGTGGAAGCTCAAGATGGAATATATTTTGGTGGATAGAGGTTAGTTGATCATGGTAGATCCAGGTATTCACCTACAGGAACTTCTGCAGATGACTGGAAAAAGATGGATCAGAAGGTAAAGAGCACAATACGACTATGTCTCTCTGATTCGGTATTACTGAATGTGTCAGAGGAAGCTACAACCAAGGATTTATGGGAAAATTTGGGGAAGTTGTATCAGTCTAAGTCCTTGGAAAATAAACTATTCCTGAGAAAGAAGATGTATAACTTGAGGATGAGAGATGGAGACTCGGTGGCAGAGCATTTGAACACCTTCAATACTGTGGTAAGTCAGTTAGTATCTGTTGAGATTAAAATTTCAGATGAAGATAAATGTATCAGTTTGTTGTG
>SNQJ01S0006610.1:191530-261497 GCA_010110895.2 Picea sitchensis | reverse complement strand
TATAATAAATGGGTAGTTAGATATAATAAATGTAAGAGGACTTCTTAGAAGGTTCTACTTCTAGAAGATTCCTCCTCTAGAATGTTCTTAGGTGATGGTAGCACTATATAAAGGGGTTCAAGAAATGTAATGGGATATGAAGATAAATATTGTATTTGGAGTTGAAGATCTTTAGGAGTTTTCCCCCTCGAAGAGGAAAGTGAACATGATAGTATCCCTTCCATAATAGGATCCATTGTATGGTGTTTCCCTACCTCAAGGGTTGTGATAGAATAAAGTGTGGTTTCTTCTATATTACTCTATGGATCTATTATGTATTCAGATATCTTTGGTACTATTGTGGTATTTTGTATTCAGGTATTTGGTACTTAATAGATCACAATCCCTTTTTAGTCCCACAATGTCTTTGTCTTGAGGCCTCATGACTTGCTCTCAATCTCTTGTTGGCTAACCTACCCACGGGGCTTCCAAATGTTTTTTGAGTTGTAATTTCATTGCATATTAACCACTTTCACTTCTAGGCCTAATGTTGACTTCAACTTCCATCATTGAACCATTTTCTTATGCATTCCTACCAGTTGTTAGCCTTGCAATTTATTCCTTTGTGAGTCGACACCTTAACCATGGAGGAAACATACCCCGAGTGTCATTATCTTGCACATGCTTCCTTGCATTGAGAATATGTATGTTCCTTTCACTTTGGAACTAGTTTTATTTCCCATGACACTTGTTTCCTCCATTGTGCCATAACATTACTTTATTCTTTTTCAGGCTTTAATAACATTAAAAAAAAAAAAAAAAACTAAAAAGAGGGGGGAAAGCGTCTATCTCTTTTGTTGGGAGTAGTCTTGTCTCCCTTGAAAAAAGAAAAATATTTGAGTCAATGTCTCAACATTTTGGGTTTAGTATGGATTTAGGATACTTTTGTTGATGATTACAGCTGCGTGAGACATTCTCCAAGACAAAAACTTGAGAGAGAGCCCCTGAGAGGGGTGTGTGGTTCCTATTTGAGACAGAGCTGGAATGTAGAGATAGCCTCCTCCTTACAGAGAGTTGATAAGAACTCCATATGATTCTCCTGTGTAACACAGTGAGAAAGGAGATATGCAAAGTTGGGCATTCTTGTGGTTGAGCACAAGGTGAATGTGTGAATTCCCATAGAGTTGGGTGCATCTTCATGAGACAGAGATGAAGATGATGTATTAGCCTCCTCTGAGAAGAGAGTTGAGATGATGAACTCCATATGACTCTCCTGTGTAATGGAGTGGGAAAGAATATCTGTTGAGTGGACGTGTCTGTGGACGAGCACATGTAAATGTGATCCTAGTGGCTGAGGACTAGTGAGAGTGGTTCTCCTATGTAATAAATTGAGATAAAGATATGGACATCCCTATGGATGTGCCCCTAGTGGTTGAGCACTAGTGGGTGTATGAGATCCCTTGCTATATTTTTTAAGAGTCAATCCTTCCTGTAACCCTAATTATAATGTAAAGGGTACAAGTCGGCCCCACCTTAATGTAATTGATAATTAATGTAAAAGATAATTAATATGGTTATTATTAATTATATTGTGAGTTAGAGAGGTAGGCCCTATTGTGCCAATAGACACTTCTGTTGACAGGTCAAGTCTAATAAAGTAAAGGTAGATTCCCCATTGAGGAATCATATCTTTTGTGTGATTTTGGAAATTTCTGCAAGTAAAAACCTAAGAGAGAGCCCCTGAGAGGGGTGTGTGGTTCCTATCTGAGACAGAGTTGGAACATAGAGATAAACTCCTCCTTATAGAGAGTTGAAAATAACTCCAGATGATTCTCTTGTGTAACGGAGTAAGAAAGAAGATCTTCATATTTGAACATGCTTGTGGTTGAGCACAAGGTGAACGTGTGAATTCCCATAGGGCTCGGTGCATCGTCATGAGATAGAGATGAAGATGATGTCTTATCGCTCTTCTGAGCATAGATTTGAGATGATGAACTCCAGATGAATCTTCTGTGTAATGCAGTGGGAAAGAAGATCTTTTGAGTGGGCATGCCTGTGGATGAGCACAAGTGAGCGTGATCCTAGTGGCTGAGCACTATTGAGAGTGGTTCTCCTATGTAATGCAGTGAAATAGATATATGGACATCCCTATGGATGTGCCCCTAGTGGTTGAGCACTAGTGGGTGTATAAGATCCCTTTCTATATTGTTCAAGAGTCATACCTTCCTGTAACCCTATTTGTAATTTAAAGGGTACAGGTCGGTCCCACCTTAATGCAATTGATAATTAATGTAAAATATAATTAATATTGTTATTATTAATTATATTGTGAGTTAGAGAGGTCGCCCCTGTTGTGCCAATAGACACTTATGTTGATAGGTCAAGTATAATATAATTAAAGGTAGATTCCCCATTGCGGAATCATATCTTTTGTGTGAGTTTGGAAATTTCAGCAAGTACATCTTCTTGGGAAAAGTGTGCACCTCTCTTGGGAGCTAGTATTCTAGGGTTTGCAAGCACCCTCTTGTGTGCTAGGTTTTCTTGGTGGTGAAGGTCTTTCTCTTGAAGAATATAGCAAAGGATCTGGCTGGGTTTTCTTCCCTTGTTGAGAAGGGTTTCCTAGGATACTTCTTGTGTTCTTGTGCATGGTGTTTCTTCTTGTGATATTGGTTGCTGCAACATAATTGTTTATGGTTTAATTTAAATTCTAAAAAGGAATGAACTTCATGCTCAAACCCTCCTTATTGAAAAATCAACAATTTTTTCTCATTTTTTAGTATAATCTCCTCTGATTGGTTATTCTTCCAATAATATGGAGCTTTTGATGATGCCTCCTATATCACGAATGTATCCCAGTTTATAATCCATTCTTCCTAAGTCACATAATGCGTCATTCATTTTTTCAAGGGAAGTTTCAGCCTGAGTCAACCATTCTGCAAAAATTCTTCGACGTTTCAAGTCGACATTCCTGCGTTATTCAAGTACATATCATCATCACAAGTATCTTTGTATCTCACTCATGCTAGTATAAAATGTCCTCATTGACTTCTTGCTGGTGGGTCTACTTTTATCGATTCCAACACATTTCTTTGAGAGTATGATCTATAGTTGCACCCTCGACCTATTTCCATCATTGATAGGTGACCTTGTGCCTAATAGATGAAAAACCATAATTGGTTGTTGACTAGGCAATTTCCCTTTTGTTTGACATCAACAACAATAATCACACATAGGGATTCATGTAATACCTTGGTTTCAATTTGACCCCATTTGTGGATTCCTCATCTTTGTCAGTAGTCTCCATTATTGGCTACTATTCAGAGAGTATCTGTCATGTGCCATTCCATCCGGTGCATGATGGAGTCATACCTTAGTCTGGTCCTTACAATCTATTCATTTGTGTCCTTCCAAATATTTGGCCTTTTTCTACCCCTCGTGTTGCATTATGGAGGATGTCTTAATGCCTTCCTTCCAATGGATCTCTTCCTATCGAATTCAACACATATTTCTTTGGGACATGATTCTAGAGTTATTTGTGGTACCTTGGGGATTGCAATCATTAGTGGTAGGTTCCCTCACTATTGACAATGGTAATACATCAATTTCCCCTGATCGATAGATTCTACCAAGTGTTCAACATCAACTCATTTATTTACTCTTGTTAGATTGTACCATGGTACCTTGACACCCATTATCATAATTTGTGGGTCGTATCATGTTGTTTAACCATATACATCAATGATAGGTAATCAAATGGTGTCTCAATGTGTTTGACCCCAACACATATATTTAGATGGTGTAGACTCGTGTTGAAATGTTGGCCAATACTGAGAGGGTGGGGTGAATTAACATTACTTCTTTTTGAATATTTTGAATAATAATTAATTATTAATCACAACAATTGATTAACAAGAATGTAATAAAGACATAAATTAAATATAACAATCACAAAAATTATAAGTTATAATGTGTAAGAGACACCAATCTCTCTTCTTTTGAGAACCAAATCAAGGAGACACCAATCCCCTGTTTTCAAGAATGAACTTGAGGAAGCACCAACTCTCCTGTTTCATGCTTCAACCTTTAGAGGACTCCAATCCTCCCTTGCTCATCTCTTTCACCCTCACTTCATGTGTATGTTTTAGGTTTCATATACTTTCTTGGACTCTACTTCTGTTTTTGATCTTTTGAATTAGAGCACAAATAAACTCTCCTTCCATTATACCTTTCTGTTTATATAGTATTCCAACAAGTATGAATTTGAAACAATGTGTCTCTTTGTATGAAACAATGAACCTCTTCATTTCATTTAATAATAGTGCTAACATTTTCTCATTAAATATTTTTGTATTTAATTCAAAAGATTTCAAATACCTTGTAAGTTGTTCATCATTAATAGAATATCTGGGTGATAAAAACTGTTTACTATTGTTGTAACAATTCTTTGAACTCTTAGGTGTTAATTATCTTTAATCATATTTTTAGTCTTTATGAGTCGATCTCATTTATGGATTCACTCTTCTTATTTTGGTCTCACACTTCCATATTTATCCAATGATCTACAATCAATATTTGTTTGTCCATTGTTTATTCATAGAATTTATGATTTTGTTGTCCGTTGACATCAACAATCCAATACCTATTCCTCTACAGTCACTCCAGGCATATTGTATTTTCTAGATCATTGAAGATCAAGATGTCTAATACATAAACAAGAAGCTTATAGCCTATTTATCTCACCAACATGGAATTCTCTGTTTAAAACAATTATAAATCCAATTGTTTATATGATGGGAAATTATCGACTATTCAATCCACAAGTTGAGTCAGAAAATAAAATAAAGTCAACCACCCAGAAGTCGAAATGGGAAAAATGAGTTGGCCAAAATGCAAGTCGGATTGAGGCAAAGTAAGTTGACCAAAATTGAGTCAAACAAGAGTTAATAAATGCAAGTTGAAGTTATCAAGTTGAGGTCAAAGTAAATGCAATTCAAATTTTATCCAAGTTGAACTTAGAGGAAATGAAAGTCAAAGTCGGAGGAAATGCATGTCAAATTTATCCAAGTCGAAGTCGGAGGCAATGCAGGTCAAAGTTATCCAAGTCGAAGTCGGAGGCAATGCATGTTGAAGTTATCCAAGTTGAATTTGGAGGTAATGGAAGTCAAATTTATCCAAGTCAAATCCAAAGGCAATGGAAGTCGAAGTCAGAGGCAATGCAAGTCAAAGTTATCCAAGTCGGAGTCGGAGGCAAATGCAAGTCGAAGTTAACCAAGTCAAAGTTAATATGTCTAATAGAGACTCTCATAACAAACCCTTTTACATATTTTATTGAGCACCAAAATTTTAATCTTTCACCCTCTTTGACATCAATGCCAACACCATAACATCATGTCCAACATTCTCCCTATTTGGCATTGATGGCAACAAAGTAAATTTTTTTTTTTTTTTTTAATTGAGTTTTACTGTTTATTCTTCCCCTTTGACAACAATGACATAAGGGATGTTTATTTTCTCCCCCTGAGGTTATACTCCCCCTGTCCATGTAATCCTCCTCTGATGAATCCTGTGTAATTCAATTAGATATGGAGATTACCCCCAATTTCTGTCTAAGGTATTCAAAAGTACTCCTGGGTAAAGGTTTTGTGAATATATCTGCAATATGTTCTTTAATATCCACATATTCTACTTTAACAACTTTTTGAGAAACCCTTAAAAAAATATTTTTTATTGGGATATTCTTTGTTTTTGAGTGCATGAAAGGATTCTTAGAAGGTTTATGGCACTGGTATTGTCACAATTAAGAGGATTTTGATGATCATACTTTACTTGTATGTCTTCCAGAGTTTGTTTCATCCAAATTACTTGAGTGCAACAGGAGGCAACAACAATATATTCAACTTCTTCTATAGATAGTGATATGGAGGGTTTCTTTTTAGTTAGCCATGACACATGACATTTTCCTAGGAAGAATGCACCTCCACTAGTTCTTTTTCTTTCATCTACACTTTCAGCCCAATCTGCATCAGTATATGCAGTTAATGTGAAGTCTTATGATTTTGGATACCATAATCCAAAATCTAAGGCTCCTTTGAGATATATAAAAACACTTTTAATTGCCTTCATATGTGTCTCTTTAGGTGCAGATTGAAATCTGACCACTACTCCTACAACTTGGATAATATCTAGTCTTTTTGTTGTTGCATATAATAGGCTACCAATCATTGATCTATACATGGTTTGGTTTACTTCTAGTGATTCATCATCTTTTCTAAGTTTGTATCCTGTAATCATATGAGTGTTCATAGGTTTACAATATTCAATTTGAAATTTATTCAACATTTATTTAATATATTTGGTTTGAGATATGAATATGCCTTTGTATGATTGTGACACTTTCAACCCTAGGAAGAATGTCAATTCACCAAGCATTGACATCTCAAATTATTTTTGTATTTCTGTAGAAAATTGTTTACTTAGAGGATTTAGATTACTTCCAAAGATGATATCATCCACATATACTAGAACAATAATCATATTCTGATTTTAAATTTCAATGTAGAGATTGTTGTCATTAGCTCCTCTTTTGTATCCTTGTTGTTGTAGATGATTATCAAGTCTTGAAAACCATGCCCCAGGAGCTTGTTTGAGACCATACACTACTATCTTTAATTTGCAGACATAGTCTTTATTTTCTGATAACATAAACCCTTCAGGTTGTTCTATATAAACTTCTTTCTCTATATTTCCATTTAATAATGCCGATTTGAAATCCATTTGATATATTTTGAAGTTTTTAAAACATGCAAATACCAAAACCGTTATGATAGCTTCTAATATGACCACTGGGGAAATTTGTTCCTCAAAGTAAATCCCTTTGACTTGTGCATATCCTTTGCACAATAAGCTTGCTTTATTCCTTATAATTTTACCATCTTCATTAACTTTATTCTTAAAAATCCACTTGGTCCCTACCACATTTTTGTCTTTTGGTCTTGGGACAAGTTCCCAGGTCTGATTCTTCTCTATTTGATCAAGATTTTCATTCATGGCTTTAAACCAATATTCATCTTTGCTATATTTTGCAAATGTTTTGGGTTCTATTAGGGAGAGCATTTCTTGTTCAGATTCATATGTTATCCTTATTCTTGTTTCAACTCCAACACTTTCTACAATTCTGTGCAATCTCAGATTGTATCATTTTGAGGCATTTTTATTGGATTAGTAACCAAGAAATATACCATCATATGATCTGTAATCAATTTTTCCTAGATTATTATCATCTCTTTTTATATAGCATTTTATCCCAAAGACTCTGAATTGTTTGACTGATGATGGTCTGCCAAACCACAACTCATATGGTGTCTTTTCATGGTTAACTCTAAGTTGAGCTATGTTAAGTGTGTAAACTGTTGTATATATTTCTTCTCTCCAATAGATATATGGAAGTTTGGCTTCATTTAACATAGTTCCAGATGCTTCTTGAACAATTATATTTTTTCTTTCAACAACTCCATTTTATTGAGAAGTTCTTGGAGCTGAAAAATGTCTTTTAATTCCATGAGTTTCACAAAACTTATTGAACTCATCTGAGGTAAACTCCCATCCATTGTCTGATCTTAAGCACTTGATTTTGAGATCAGTCTCATTTTCAACATGTTCTTTGAAAGCCTTGAATTTGTTGAAAGCTTCTGATTTCTCTTTGATAAAGGATACCCAAGTAATCCTTGTATAGTCATCTATGAATAAAATGAAGTAATGTTCACCTTGCATGATTTTAGTTCTTTTTGGTCCATAGAGGTCAGTGTGAACAATTTCCATTGGTTTTGATGTAGAGTATTATTTTATCTTGAATCTTACTCTTGTCTTCTTTCCATGTTGGAAGTTTCTACAAACATAGTTTGAAGGTTTAATAATCTTTGGCATATTTCTCACAACTTCCTTTTTATTGACTTTTATTAAATTTTCAAAACCTATATGTCCCAATCTTTTGTGACATAGCCAGCTTTCGTCTATTTGGCTCATGCAACATTTTTATTCTTCTTCTATGTTTAAGATATAAACATTGATTGGTGTCCTTGGTGCAACAACCACTAGTTTTCCTAAGTCTTCTTTTCTAATTTCACATTTTTGAGAGTCAAATATGAGTTAGTGTCCTTGATCACATGTTTGGCTCACACTGAGTACATTAGGATTCAAATTTTCAACTAATAGGACATTTTATGCTTTAGATTTATTATTTCATAGACTAATTGTGCCCTTTCCAACTTGGCAGAGACATTATCTCCAAATGTAACACTTCCTTTTTCTTTCCTTTTCAGATGAAGGAATTTGTCTTCATCTCCAGTCATATGCTTTGAATATCCACTATTAACATACCATTGAATCCTTTTATATTTAGCATATAAGACTACATTACACTCTATCTCTTTTTCTTCTATTTGTTTTTCTTTCCACGCCTTCTTATGCTTTTGTTTTTTGAACTTTCGAAGTTTTTATGGGAAGCTTTGGTAGTCTACAATCACTAGATTTGTGACCAAATTTTTTGCATTTGTGGCATTCAACATTGTAATTTTGTAGTGGAGAGAATGGATTATAGTTTCTATTCTCTTGATTATTATTATTCTTGTTGTTCTTATAATCATATATTTGAACATTTTAATGATTTCATTTTCCATAAGCTTTACAATGTAATGCTTTATGCCCAAAATTATTGCAAGAGAAACAATAGACAAGAAAGAGACGTTGATACCTTTTTGGGGAATTTCATCTTGTAGTTTTATTCCTTCTATATTTATTTTATTTTGAAGGGAGAGAAGATTTATGTTGATTGGAATCAATCTTTATCTTGCTTTCTTCCTTTTTGAAAGAACTTTGAAGGGCAATTGCATAATTTTTTGGATTTTTATTAGTTTCCAGAGATGTAGAGTTAGATCCATTATTAGCCTTGTTTTTATCATAAACCAGTCCTATCTTATTGATTGATGATATTTGAATGTTAAGAATACCATCCAATATTCTTGAACTTTTTTCAAATCTTGATTGGTTGTTTCCTTTCTCAAGTTCTCATTTTAAAAGGATAATTTCAGCCTCTAGCTTTTCACAGTCTTGTTTCTTTTCATTGAGTTGATTTAAAATGACTTCTTCTATTCTTTTAGCTTCCTGGAGTTGAGTATTTAAATAAATAATGTTTTGTTCTATTTTCTTAAGGGTTTTTGAAACTTCCTTTTCTCTTGATTTTTGTACTTCTTCATTTTCTAGTAGTTGTTCTCTTAGTGATTTTTTCTTCTTTTTATATTTTCTCAGTTCTTCAAGAGCATTAATAAGTTCTTCTTCAAGCTTTAATTCTTATTCAACTTCAAAGTTTCCTTCATCTTCATTTGGAGGTTATATTCCCATAAATAGAAGCTATGTCTCCTCATCTTCACTCATGTCAGATGAACTACTGTCTTCTTTAGAGTATAAGTTTTTCTTTTTCTTGTAGATTTTTTTTTTGTATTGGGTTTTATCCATTTTATGGTCTTTCTAGTTGTAAGCTTCTTCAACATCATTATCCTCTTGTTTGGGATAGGGACATAGTGTACAATTTTTCCACAGTTGAATCATTTGAAAGGTAAATTCCATTTGTATTTTCTGGACCCTTTCTTGAGCTCCCTTATAAAGTTGGCCTCTTCTTCATCTGATATATCTGAGTGATTTTCATTTGGCACATGCTCATGGTTCTTTTTTTATTTTTTTGATTTGAAGGTTGTTTCCCTTTTTGATGAATTTTCTTTTTGGGTTCTCATTTCGTAGGCTATAAGAATCCGATGAAGTTCATCCATTGTAAGGTTGTCAAGGTCTTCTCGATATTCCAAAGTAGATAACTTGGAATCATATCTCATTGGTAATGATATTAGCACCTTTTGTACAATAATCTTGTCTTTTATCTCTTTTCCCAATGCTCCGATTGAATTGACTATTTCATCCACTCTTTGAAAATATTCTGCAATTTTTTCTTCCTCTTTGATCTCTAGACTCTCAAACTGCTCTTTGTATGTTTGAATTTTTTCTTGCTTAAATTTTTCATCTCCTTCATAGATGAATTTAAGTTTGTCCCAAATTTCTTTTGCTGATTTACAATGCATCACTTTTACAAATACGAGGTTTTCTAATCCACCCATAATTACATTAACATCCCTTGAATCATCTTTGCAGAGTTTCTTTGCAACAACATCTAAAGGTGAAATAATGTTATAGCAAATTTTACCACACTCCATGCATATTGCTTTGATGGCCTTCCATTTCCCTCTGCATACTTCATTTCCCCTTTTTTTAATCACCCCAGAGCTAAAAAGACACACTTTTTTCCATGTACATGACCTCCTAGTTAGACAACTCACGTAGGGTTTTGGATGCCACTGGCTCCTCTATGTATATTGTATTGTAAACAATGTAACACAATGAATGAATATAATATATGCTGGTTTTCCCGGTTTGGGTTTCCAGGGGAAAAATCTCTGTGTAATGGTTGTATTTGCCATTGTATCTTTTCGGTTCTTTTCTGAATATTTGTTTACAATAGACATTGTACAAGGTTAGAATTTACATTTGGTATCAGAGATTTATTGGCTTCAGGGGGATGCCTTTGTGGTCAAGGGTTTGGCTCAGGACTGTGATAAGCCTTGTTACAGTGGGAGATTTGCGGTATTGTTTTTCAGATGAAAATAAATGGCAAGCAATTCGAATATGGAGATCGATAAGTTTAATGGGAAAATATTTGAGCTGTGGAAGCTCAAGATGGAATATATTTTGGTGGATAGAGGTTAGTTGATCATGGTAGATCCAGGTATTCACCTACAGGAACTTCTGCAGATGACTGGAAAAAGATGGATCAGAAGGTAAAGAGCACAATACGACTATGTCTCTCTGATTCGGTATTACTGAATGTGTCAGAGGAAGCTACAACCAAGGATTTATGGGAAAATTTGGGGAAGTTGTATCAGTCTAAGTCCTTGGAAAATAAACTATTCCTGAGAAAGAAGATGTATAACTTGAGGATGAGAGATGGAGACTCGGTGGCAGAGCATTTGAACACCTTCAATACTGTGGTAAGTCAGTTAGTATCTGTTGAGATTAAAATTTCAGATGAAGATAAATGTATCAGTTTGTTGTGTTCTTTACTAGACTCATGGGATAGTCTGGTTGTGGCCATAGGTAGTAATACAAATTCTTTGAAGTTTTAAGAAGTGGTCTTATCCTTGTTGTCGAAGGAGATGAGACGAAAGAATATGGAAGGACATAGCACAGACACATTATTTGCAAGAGGACATTACCAAGAAAGAAATAGATCTAATTTCTCAAGTGGGATATCTAAGTCTAAGGGTAGATCTAAATCTCCTGGAAAGTTTGTAAGGGTATGTTGGAGGTGTGGAAAAGAAGGGCACTACAAAAAGCAATGTAGATCCAAAGTTGAGAAAAAGAAGGGATCTGAAGAATCTTCTTCTACAGAAGAAAATACCTCCAAGGAAGAAGGAGGGGATGTGTACTTGGCCTCTTCAAGCACAAATGTAGATCATGAGGCATGGTTGATTGAATCTGGTGCATCCTTTCATATGACACCCCACAGGGAGTGGTTCTGCGAATATGAAAAGTATGATGGAGGTAATGTTTTCTTAGGTAATGATTCGACAACCAGAATCATAGGAAGAGGAAGGTTCAAGTTGAGACTCATAGATGGAAGGATTAGAACACTGCCTAGTGTTCTACACATCCCAGGTATGGCCAAAAATTTGATTTTTGTAAGAAAAATGGAAGATGCAGGGGTAAAAACAATTTTTTAAAAGGGAACTTGCAGGATGGTTCGAGGAGCAATGGTGTTGATGAAGGGAGTTCAATTTGGAACTCTGTATAAGCTTCTAGGAAGCACTATTAGTGATGGGTGTAATAGATCCATTGTTCCTGATATTGGAGTTGAATAAGAAAGAACTCCTACAGTCTCTAGAGAAAAGGTTATGTTGTGGCATCAAAGACTGGGGCATATCGGAGAGAAGGGTCTTCGACTACTACATGGTAAAGGTATGGTTGAAGGTATGTCTAACTGCTCTCTGGATTTTTATTTCTATGAACTTTGTCTATATGGGAAGTAGAATTGGGTAAGATTCCCCTTTGGTGCAACTAGGGAAGAAGGAATTTTACAACTAGTTCATAGTGATGTTTTTGTACCTGTGTCGGTCCCATCATTAGGAAAATCTGTGTACTATGTCTCATTTATAGATGACTTCTCGAGGAAAAATTGGATATATTTTCTCAGGAAGAAATCTGAAGTCTTTGATAGGTTTAAAGGGTTTAAGGCTCTTGTTGAGAATCAAACAGAGAAAACAATTAAGGTGTTGAGAACATATAATGGCGGAGAGTTCTACGAGAATGAATTTGAAGAATTCTATAAGAAGTTCGGTATAGCAAGGCAGAAGATTACTCCATATACACCTCAGTAGAATGGAGTTGCAGAAAGGATGAACATGAATCTGATGGAAAAAGCAAGGTGCATGCTCAGTGGTGTCGGGTTAGGGAAAGAATTCTGGGCAGAGGCAGTGGGTACTGCATGTTATCTGGTCAACATATCACCCTCATCAGCGTTGGGTGACAAGACTCCATAAGAGGTATGGACTGGTAAGGAACCTTCTCTCACACATATTAAGGTATTTGGCTGCGATGCATATGTTCATGTTCCAAAGGAAAATAGGAGTAAGATGGATAAGAAGGCTGAAAAATGTATCTTTATTGGATATAAAGATGGTCTCAAAGGTTATAATCTTTGGAACCCAGAAATTAAGAAGGTAGTGTATAGCCAAGATGTGATATTTAGATAAATGAAGGATGTTGTTAAACCTGAAGTCCTACCAAGTAAAGAAGAACTAGAGAAGATATTTAAAGGATGATGAAGCAAACTCTACAGAAGAACATGAATCAGAAGAAGAAGATCCTCATACTCCAGTATTGAGGAGATTGGATAAGAAAGAAGGCTACCGGAAAGGTATAGTCCATCTAATTTTTGTTCAAATTTTTATTTGTCTATTACTGATGATGATCCTAGAACTGACAAGGAGGCAGTGGATTCAGAGGATGGAAATCTCTGGAAAAGGGCCCTGGAAGAAGAAATGGCATCTTTGGATAAGAATGAGGCTTGGGATCTAGTGGAGTTGCCAATTGGAAGAAAGCCAATTGGAAACAAATGGGTATTTAAAAAGAAGCTGAATGCATAAGTAAAAGTGGAGAAATACAGAGCTCGGTTAGTAGCAAAGGGTTATTCCCAGGTTGAGGGAATGGATTTTGGTGATATTTTTTCTCCTATTGCCAAGTTAACCTCTATAAGATTTCTGTTATCTGTTGCTGCTGCATTTGATTTTGAAGTAGAACAGATGGATGGAAGACAACATTCCTGCATGGTGATCTGGAAGAAGAAATTTTTATGAAGCAACCAGAAGGTTGTGCTGTGAAAGGAAAGAAGGAGCTGGTATGCAAGCTGAAAAAGTCCTTGTATGGTTTAAAACAATCACCAAGGATGTGGTATAAAAAATTTGATACTTATATGATGGGAGTTGGCTTCACAAGAAGAAAAGAGGATCACTATGTGTATTCTAAATTAATTGGTGATCATTTGATTTATTTGGTCTTGTATGTGGATGACATGTTGTTGATAGGAAACAACAAGGAGATTATCTAGGATGTGAAAACTCAATTGTCCTCTAAATTCGACATGAAGGATCTTGGTGCTTCAAATTTCATTTTGGGCATGGAAATTAAAAGAGATCGAAAAAAGAGGAAACTCTAGTTAAATCAGAGAAAATATGTCGAGACAATATTGCAGAGGTTTAATATGTAGGAATGTAAACCGATCAAGGTTCCTATTCCTGTTGGTGTAAATTTATCTACGGATCAATGTCCCAAGACACATGAAGAAGAGGAGGACATGTCTCATGTTCCATATGAAAGTGCAGTTGGCAGTTTGATGTATGCAATGGTCTGCACTAGACCGGATCACATGCAATGGAATTTTTGAGCAAGTATATGTCAAAACTAGGGAAGGAGGATTGGACAACAGTAAAAAGGGTTTTCAGGTATTTTTATGGCACTGCTAGCTATGGATTGTTCTATGAAGGAAGACTAGGATTGGCTAGAGTGGTCAATATAGATGGATTTGTGGATGCAGACTAGGATGGAGATTTAGATCTTAGGAGATCCACAAGCGGGTATGTGTTTAACCTGTTTGGAGGAGGAATAAGTTGGATGAGCAAAAGACAGGCTATTGTGGCACTTTCAACTACAAAATATGAATACATGGCAGCCACTCATGCAAGTAAGGAAGCAGTATGGTTACAAAGATTGTGTTCAGGTATTGGGTTGGTACAACAAGCTGTAAGGACAGAGTGTGACAGTTAGAGTGCAATTTTTCTGCCGAAGAACCCTGCTTATCATTCAAAGACAAAGCACATTGATGTTCAATATCACTTTGTGAGAGACATGATTGAAGAAAATAAAGTATCATTGATGAAGGTGAACACTTTGAAGAATGTTGCAAACTTATTAACAAAATCTATGAGCACTGAGAAGTTCTCTTGGTGTAGAGGATCCATGGCATTGTTGCCCTGGATTTTTGACTATGTAACCATGTAACCCCCTGTATGCAAAGAAAACAACAAGTGGGAGAATATCGGGTATGTGTTAGGGGGGTTAGAGGGGGGCAGATCCCCCCACGCAGGGTTCCGGGGGAAGCAGCCATGGGAAAAAAATTTCTGCCTCGAGAAACATGACACCTACCTCGAGAAACGTGTCATGTATTTAGGTGGTTTTTTCGGCACATGGTTTTTGCTGATGGTTTTCTATTTTCGGTTAAGGAATTAGGGTTTTGGACTAATATAGGTCATTGGGTTAGGTTTTTGGATGCCAATTGCTCCTATATGTATATTTTATTGTAAACAATGTCACACAATGAATGAATATAATATATGCTGGTTTTCCTGGTTTGGCTTTCCAGGGGAAAAATCTCTGTGTAATGTTTATATTTGCCATTGTATCTTTTCTGTTCTTTTCTAAATATCTATTTACAGTAGACATTGTACAAGGTTAGAATTTACACATACGTGGGTTTCTCCATTACATCCCACGTACATCGGGTTTGAAGCTCAAAAAATAAAAAAATGCATCAGGTTTCCATGCCATGTCATGAGATCCATGATCCTTGACCTTCCATATACTGGAAACACTATCGACTCTTCAATTACATTCAAAGGCTATAAATTGATCCATATCCAAGCCTTGAGGAGACACAATTCATCATAGAGAGAAAAGACACTCTCGAGAAATTTCACCTCAATTGAGTCTGCATCCCTTTGTCCTTGAAAGTCTGGACTTCTTGTGTTCATCCCCTAAGATTTCCCTATCTTGTGATGGATAAATTTATTAACTCCTGCATGTGTGCTTTCCTTTGTGGAGAATTGAAGTGGTGGAGGCCCAGCTGGAAGGACTTATTTTCTCGATTCCGATATGTTTTGTTATAGAAGTTTGTCACCTATGTACTTATGTTGATCAAATTAATATAAATACTCTTTTCTCATCCAATTGATATCTTGCAAATATTTGTATTTCTTTCCATGAGAGTATTTGTTATGTATGTTAATGGATTATGCTAATTTATATGCTGAAATTATATATCATTACCACATGCTTGCATATATTGGTTGTTGAAGACAAGTTGTAGGTATAAAGCTTTGGGTTGTGTGCTCAACGATGGTCTTCTTTGGATGTCTGAATGAGGTAGGATTCTATCCTTCTCTCGTTATCATTTCATTTATATAGAATACTTGATATTAGATTTGGTTTCTGGGTTTCGTTCCATCTATTGTGGTTTTCCCCTAGCCATAGAGAGATTTTCCTCATAACATAATTGGTGACTCCACTGGGGAGATATCCTTTTTGGGGTATTGGGTGTTTTTCTCCTTTATTGTCTCTCCATTTGCATGAGTTTCTTTGTATTATGTTGCTTGAAAACCTATATTTTTCCTTATATATGAGTTTCTTGGCTTAACCCTTGCCCAAGCAGTTCCTTCCTTGACATACATGGGATTTCTCTTGACAGGGTGCGTACATACGCGCACTGTCTTTTTTTAGGGAGAGTACATACACAAGATGATTTCTAAATAGTCGCGTACACTATCTCTTTAGTATTCTTGGTTGAGTTTAGTGTTTGTTGGGTGAGTTTTGCTGGTTGCTGAGATTTCTTGGGTACATTTTCTGACTATTAATTGCCTACAGAGTGATAGGAATCCACTTTATTGGTGAATCTTTTGGGTGAACTCCTTTCTTGTCATTTTTCTCATTTGTTTTCCTTGCATACTGGTTTGGGTAGTTGCTTATTGGTATCCTTCTTGGCTTGTCTCATTTTTCTTGTAGTAGGTTATGCCTGTGAGGTTGTTATTCAATCCTTGCATTTTCCTTTCATTATATCGAAAATACAAAAAAAAATGCTTTCTTCCATTTTTATTATGGAATTTTCACTTTTGGATACTTTACATTATTTTTGACATATTAGGAAATACTTCACTTCATTGAAATTGTAGAGATTGCATCTTAGAAACAACATCTAGAAGCATAACATCTCACTGAAAATAGAGACGAGTACTTAGTAGTGTTTTTACATTTTCTTCTTTTTATGCCAAGTCATAATACCATCAGTTTCACTATCACACATCTTGAGTAAGAAAAATCCATTAAAATTAACGTTGAATAATTAAAATTAGTTAGAAATGATTTTATTTTTCAGGCTACACAAACAAGTATAGGACCTAGGGCCTTGGAATAGGATTTTGTAAGTAAAATTCTCCAAGGCTATAAAATTAAACGTATGTGTCTGACCAAGGAGTGGTGAAACCCATTACTTCACTCACACTGGATTTAAGCACAAGGTCATTCGAAGTCAGTTACAGAGATAACCCTCTAATACCTTCCTAGCGTCAGAGATATTTCTACGGTTCTATTCATATTTGGGGGTATTGCTAGTGCCTTTACCTCCATGAGAGGCGATGCTTTCAATATTTTGGTCTTTTCTTTCCTACCCATACGGTGGAACGTGTTAGCATGTGGGAGTCACACTCTGACTGCTAAGAGTGTAAGCCCAATACCCATCAAAGTATAAAATACAAATTTATAAAAGAGATAAAAAATGGATGAAGGACTCTTAAGGTAATGTCATTCACAGTTTACTCCATGAAATACATACAAGAAAATGGGGTTTTGAATAAATTTAGTCAAGGATTTAGAAAGAAAGGAAAAAGACTTCTATTATCCAAAAGATCCCAAGTCTGGGTACATACAACCAAAAATATATTACTATTGCATAAACAGTCTAAAAGTATAGGCCTCTATACATCCATTCGAAACTTAAAAATTAAATCAATATAAAAGGGTGGATCAACAAGAAAGAACAATCAAGAAAGGGAGGGAAAAAAACTACATATCAGTAAGCTACACCATTGGGTAATGGAGTCACACAAACATTCTGAAGTTAGAAGGTAGTTGAAGAGCATATCAGAAAAATGGATTATAAGATGGAATATGGAAGAAATGATAAGTTAACATAAAGTTTATCATCCATTGAACAATGATCCTCTCTGTAAAACAAATGTGAAAGCTAATTGAATAAATACAATGAGTTATAGGAAATCACAAAAAACCCTTTGTTGCTCAAGAATCTATAAATCAAATACAACCATTGATCCTCAAAATATACAATTTATTCAAGTAAGATAGAAATTCATATAAAAAAAAGAGAGAACACAATTTGATATAACTAATCTCATGACTCTTCAATGACAAAAATGTTGGTTACAAACACACCCTCAGGCTTACAAATCAACAACTAGAACTGCTCCTCAAGCTTTCTCCTTTCTTGGATCATGAATCCAACCCTTTCCTTCTCAAAATCCATTTCATTTATAGTCAATGATATCTATCTACCCTAAGGAGGTCGAAACCAAGCAGATACATAGGGTCCTCCTTCATTTAGGAGTCTTGTTACAAAAGATTCCAACAAAAGCCTAACAAATTCCTATTTTTTTTGGATTTTGTCTATGATGATAAATGCTTTTTGAAACATGTCATCATGATTGATATGGAGATGGAACACATGTGCCCCATATCCAAAAAAATCCTAGGAGACCATTCAAACCTTTCTTGATAGGTGGAAACCTCCAAATAAGGTGAATATCCAACAACTATGCAAAACAAAGAGTTTGTAACGCCAATTTGCAGTGCACTGGTGTTCTAATTATATTTGTCGAATTACAAACTGGGCCAGGCTTAAATTTGGATAGCAAATCAATGACATAATCATTATCCTCCACAAAAAAATTCTGAAAAAACCAAATCACCGTTTTGGATTCATGATCAAATATGTAAAAGTAGCTACTACAGGAAATGAGTTCGTAGCGAAGTTCACAACCCCCGTCACCAGTGCACAGGGCCAATTCACAACATTAAAAGGAAAAAACATCCAAAACCACTTTATCAAGCTTCAAACAAGATGAAAACCCTCATGGATTACTTGATGGTCCTAAGGCTGCTGTGGATGTTGATAATTCTGAACGTCACTGTCTGCAACCTATCCAAGCTACAACGCTCCTCCTTAACTAGTTTGCAACGCCAACTCAAATATAGATTTCACACTTCAAGGAGGTTGTTAGTTGATGGTATGACATAATCCTTGGATAAATGGTTAAATGTAGGCTCTAAAAACCATAAATCCTCCTTTACATGATCAATCTTATGTGTTAACATCTAGATTCATAGTGGATGGCATGCTCCCTATGAGCTACCAAGAACATGCAGTTCCAGTGCCTTATCCATTCCACCTCTAACCACAAAAACTGTATGCCTGAGAGAACCTACGCTCCTTATTGAAAACTGAAAAAATACTCACTGCAAATAAAATGCTTGCATAACAAGCTTATTTAAATACATCCCTACATTTTAATCTATCTAGCTGAGCTTCTTTTCTTAATTGAAGTCATACTTCCAATGCAACCATGCAAAGATATGATTAACTGGTAAAATTCTTGATCTGGATCGGAAAAATAGAAGAATCCATGACATACAAAAGTGTAGTTTGAAAGGACAACAAACCCAACCTTCATTTGAAAAGAATGACTTGACATATGTGCTGCTCAAATATTCCAAATAATCAACAATAGGGTCAATAAAGACTTAAAGAAATACAACTTCATACTGTTGTTCCAACTGAAAACTGAATTGCTTATGCACATGCTTATCTTTATAACTGCTACCAATCTCCTCCATGTGCAAAACTGAAAATTGTTGCTGACCGCCTTCACTATTCTCAAGTTCCATATGACTAAAAGAAATATGATCTTCATGATTTTATTCTAGAGAAAAAAGATCATCAAATCCATAATAATCAGAAATAATAATAGTAGGTAAATGTTCAATATCCTGATTATCATGAATAATCTCTTCTACACACATTGGTATTTCATGATTATCAGCTCCTTTACACAACAAATCAAAGTTATGACAACATTCTGGATAAAGCAAACCAACTGAAAATTCCTCTTTATAAAATAAATGAAAGGCTGCATGAAATTGGTTCAACGAATAAATAGAAGCAATCTAGAGTGATCTACACCAATCTCGAGCTGCTCCATCCAAAGAATATCTAAACAACTTAATCAAGACATCTTCATGTACCACTTTCAACATAAGCATGCACTCATGAAATTCTAATAAAAAATCAGCTGGCACTTCCCAATCCTCTCCTCTAAATCTAGGAAGGCAACCTTCCCATTCACTTCTATCAGGCTCAGGATTCAGAAAACCAGATATATTTGTGAAATCAAAAAATGCATACCTTGTTGGAGTTACTTCACACACACCTAGGATTTATTTTTCCTATGTTTATTCATTTTTTATTAGTCATAATTAGTCATTATCCATTCTCCTATATTTTAGGGGAGAATATTCCACCTGGAGAATATTCTCTTTCAGTTGACACTTCAGTTTGACTAGTTGAGTTGAGTTTAGATGTTGCATTGGGATCATCACCATGATAATTCAAACTTTCCTTTGTATCATCACTAGAGTGGTGCATTGGCCTTGATTCCCTGAGTTAACTCCTCACTACTTTCTGTTCAGTCAGTTAACTAAAGACTAGTTGACTAGTTAACTCAACTAGGTGGCAGTTCACTCCCGTAACTGCCTGAGAGACTAGAATAGGTGTTTGTTCACTCTCGTAACTACTGGTGTGTTTCTAGATCACTCTAGACCACCACTATGTCTCATTGTTTCAACTCAAGTTGAACTCATTGAGTTATAAAGAGTATATCATGTGTAAATTATTCATTATTCACAACAGTTAATGAGACTTCTTCCATTCTTTCTTTCCTTCTTCTTCTTTCTCCAATTCTCTTTGCAAATGTGTGTATTATTTTTTATATAGATATATTCTGTGCAGGTTCAACACATTTACATGGTATTAGAGACGATGGACTACTAAGGAAAAGATACACCAAATTTTTTTGCAGGTACAAAAGATTGAAGACAACAAAAAGATAGATTATTCGCCAGAAATACTTCTCATGCCTCATAACTATTTGGAATGGAAGACAAAAATTATGCTTATGCCCAGATGCAGAGGCTTGTACCAAATAACTATGGCAATGGAAGTAGATCTTGATTCTGTCGATGAGGAAAATGACTTTCTCAATAGACAAGATATGGCGATAGGATGTATCCTCTATTTTATTTCTCCAGAAATTCTCCACCAAGTATATGGTGACTCACAAGAATCAACTCCAAATGAATTATGGAGAATATTGGAGGTTTTATTTGTAAATAAGGAAGAATGCATGCAAAATGTTGACAAGATTGAGAATATAGAAAAGCCACTGGAAGATAAATCATCTCAGTTTGAAGAGCCTTCTACACAAGTATCTGCAGAAATTTGTATTCCAATAATTGAAGATGATGTCTACTCCATTTCAGATTTGTTTTCTAAAATTCATGTGGAAGATATATGGCATGCATATCAGGAATCACATGCATACACTTTTCCATGCACAATGCATGCATCTCAGGAGACAAAAAGAGATTCGTGCACATCAGACTCCATTATGATATTTTCTAAGACAAATTGCAAAAAAAATTTGGATATTTGAATTCCTCTCGGGAAAATATCCAATTTAAAAAAAACAATCGTTTGAAACGGAGTCTGGAAAGTGAAGTTAAGATCTTTTTTTAATCAACCAAATTTCAGCGTTTTTTCGAAAACAGCTGCATGGTTTTCAAAGTTATATCCAAAATTTATTTGGATCTTATTTATTACAAGAAGATAAAGTGGATATGTGTGGAAATCTCAATGGGGGATATACTTCATCAAATCCATGCAAACATCTACATCTTCAACAAAATCTTCAACGAGCACAAACTTGCACAGTTGCGAGGTCTTCTTGGAGTGAAGGACAAGGTTGCTTAGCAACTGCTTTTGTTCCTTCTCATTTTTTTTTACATGCATTGTAATTTGAGGGGGGGTTTTACCATGAGGTGTTCCCTCTTTCCTTGTTTAGTTCAGTGTATGTTTTGTATTTGGGTACCTAACATGGCCTTGTTGCCGAGACCCATTGTTTATTTTCACCATAGTGATGTTCAGGGGGGGTGTTGGAGTTACTTCACACACACCTAGGATTTATTTTTCCTAAGGTTATTCCTTGTTTACTAGTCATAATTAGTCATTATCTAGTATCCTATATTTTAGGGGAGAATATTCCACCTGGAGAATATTCTCTTTCAGTTGACACTTCAGTTTGACTAGTTGAATTGAGTTTAGATGTTGCATTGGGATCATCACCATGCAACATTGGGATCATCACCATGATAATTAGACCTTTCCTTGGTATCATCAACAGAGTGGTGCATTAGCCTTGATTCTCTGAGTTAACTCCTCACTACTCTCTGTTTAGTCAGTTAACTGAAGACTAGTTGACTAGTTAACTCAACTAGGTGGCAGTTCACTCCTGTAACTGCCTGAGAGACTAGAATAGGTGGCAGTTCACTCCCGTAACTTTTGGTCTGTGTCCAGATCACTCTAGACCACCACTATGGCTCATTGGTTCACCTCAAGTCGAAATCATTGAGTTATAAAAATTATATCATGTGTAAATTATTCATTATTCACGACGATTAATGAGAATTCTTCCATTCTTTTTCTCCTTCTTCTTCTTTCTCCAATTATCTTTGAAAATGTGTGTATTATTGTTTAGCTAGATCTATTGTGTGCAGTTTCAACACATTTACATACCTGTGAGAAAGAATCTTGTCCATTTCAAACCAGTGGAGTCGCTGATAACTGCATCTGTAATGAATTTGGAGTCGCCAGGTAGAAGATTGCAGTCAAGCTTGTGTCATGCTCCTGTCTACCATCAAGAGATGGATCTTCTCAATTTAGTTCTCCCATAGAATATCTCTTCAACTTATCTCCCTGACAACGACGCAAAAATGTTAGCACGTGGGAGTCAAACTTTGTCTGCTAAGAGTGTAATCCCAATACCCATCAAAGTATAAAATATAGATTTATAAAAGAGATAACAAATGGATGAAGGAATCTTAAGGTAATGTCATTCACAATTGACTCTATGAACTACATACAAGCAAATGGGGTTTTGAATAATTTTAGTCAAGGCTTTAGAAAGAAAGGAAAAATACTTCTATTATCCAAAAGATCCCAAGTCTTGGTACATACAATCATAAATATATTACTGCTGCATAAATAGTCTAAAAGTATAAGCCTCTACACATCCATTCGAACATGAAAAAATAAATCAATATAAAATGGTGGATCAATAAGAAAGAAAAAGAAAGAAAGGGAGGGTAGCAAACTACATATCAATAGCCTACACTATTGAGCAATGGAGTCACACAAACATCCTGAAGTTAGAAGGTAGTTGAAGTGCATATCAGAAAAATGGATTATAGGATGGCAGATGGAAAAAATGATAAGTTAACATAAAGTATATAATCTATTTAACATATATCCTCTCTACAAAACATATGGGAAAACTACTTGAATAAATACAATGAGTTATAGGAAATCACAGCAAACCCTTTTCTCCTTAGGAATCTATAAATCAAATACAACCATTGATCATCAAAAGCTACAATTCATTCAAGTAAGATAGAAATTCAGATTAAGAACAAATAGAACACAATCTGATATAACTAATCTCATGAATCTTCAATGACAAAAATGTTGGTTACAAGCAAGCCCTCATGCTTACAAATCAACAACTAGAACTGCTCCTCAAGATTTATCCTCTCTTGGATCATGAATCCAACCCTTTCCTTCTCAAAGTCCATTTCATTTATAGTAAATGATCTCTATCTACCCTAAGGAGGTCGAAACAAAGGAGATACATAGGATCCTCCCTCATTTAGGAGTCTTGTTACAAAAGATTCCAACAAAAGCCTAACAAATTCCTATTTTTTTGGGATTTTGTCTATGATGATAAATGCATTTTGAAACAAGTCATATTGATTGATATGGAGATGGAGAAAATGTCTCTCATGTCCAAAAAACTCCTAGGATACCATTCAAACCTTCCTTGATAGGTGGCAACCTCCAAACAATACGAATATCCAACAACTATGCAAAACAAAGAGTTTGCAACGCCATTTTGCAGTGCACTGGTGTTTTAATTGTATCTCTCGAATTACAAACTGGGTCAGGCTGAAATTTAGACAACAAATCAATGACATAATCATTATCCTCCACATAAAATGTCAAAAAAACCCACATCACCATTTTGTATTTATGATCAAATCTGTAAAAGCAACTGCTACAGGAAATGAGTTCGCAACGAAGTTCACAACGCCAAAAGGAAAAAACATTCAAAACCACTTTCTCAAGCTTCAAATAGGATGGAAACCCTCATGGAGTACCTAATGTTCCTAAGGCTATTGCGGATGTTGATAAGTATGAACATGAGTTCCTACAACTTTTCCAAGCTACAACACTCGTCCTTAACTAGTTTGCAGCGCCAACTCAAATAGAGCATGCACACTTTGAGGATGATGTTAGTTGATGGTATGCTATAATCCTTGGAGAAATGGTTAAATGTAGGCTATGAAAACCATAAATCCTCCTTTACATGATCAATATGATGTGTTAATAGAACCTACTTGTGGCTTCTCGCCTGAGCATTGGTTATATCATGGTGACTTTAGTTGCTTGACATAAGTAACCACATAGGTTGCTTGCAAGGGTTATTTTGTAGGTACCTTGAGTCATATAGGGATAAAACAACACACACAATTTATGGAGTATTTCCTCTCTAGAGGGATCTGATTGACTGCATTGTGAATCCTATGAGGGTCCTTATAACTGATTCTAACACCTCTAGTCTACTTTTGTGGAGTCTCAGGCCCCTCTTGGGCGAGGCATACCTACTTTAGTTCAGGAGGTCCCTTTCAACTATCATATCTTGTTTGTGTGCATTGGCCTTTTTCTTTATTTAGGGGGGTGCTCTCTGATTATTAGTCGGCCTTAGGATTTTTGTATTGTATCTTGAGTTTTGAGTCATCGTGGATCAAGACCAACCTCCTCGCCAGTCTCTTAATATTTTGAAGTTGTCGCCACATCTTGATCCTTTACCGAAGTCACCTTCTAAAAGGCATAAAGTTAATAAGCATGGTGCATATATCTCCACTTTCCAGGATCGTGATCATCCTACCATGAGTACTGAGTCATATATGAATGTTTCAAGAATCCTTTTGACTCCCATATCCTTTGTAATTAGTGGGGTCCCCTCGATTCCCTTGTCATCGATGGTTTGGATGCTAGAGGCTCCCTCATCTAATTCTACCCAACCCATGAGCTCTTCTTAGCCCATGGTAACAAATCCTTTTGTATTCCCATATGGTATGTCAAATAATAATACTTGGTCAATACCTTTAGCCTCTAATCCATTTTCTTTTGGTATGCATGACATGATGTCACACTTCTCATCCTCCATTTCAACGACTAATACGAATCCTAGTTTTGGGGGCACAACACCTTCTTATGCTCCTTTCTCATTTGGTGGGAGTCATATCCCTTAAGAGAGTCCTACGATTGGAGGTTTGAATCCTCCTTCCTTTGGGCATAATACTAGATTCAATTCTCTAGGATGGAGTGCTCAAATGGGTGGTCAATTTACTTCCTATATTCCATCCTTCGTTCCCTCTTCCTCCACGCCGATTATGATGAACAATTTTACTATGGCAAGCCCCTCTTTATCCTCTGGTGTTCCATGCATAGGGATTCAATTTTACGGTACGGGAAACCCCCAACATGAATTTCCTTCATCTGGGGGAACCATATATAATCCTTATCATGTCTCTTTCTCTTCACAAGCGACTTCTGTGGGTATGGTTCCCTTACATCCTTTCGTGAATCATATGGGAGGAGGTTATTATCCTATCTATCAGGGCCATGGTGTATACCAGAACCATGGTTTCCCTGCAATATATCAAACCCAATATTTCCCAGGAGCATGGGATCAGACGCCGCAAACCTGACTCCCTTTTATAGCCACGCTAAATTTGTCAGACTTGTAAAAAAATATAAATGACCCTCTGCTTCATGATCCATCATGCCCCCCTGTCTCCACCAAACTTCCTTATGAAATTCCAAAGTTTGAAGGAAATAATAGCGAAGACCCGGGTGACCATGTGACTAATTTTCACCTATGGTGCCCATATAACTCCCTTAATGACAATTCTATTCATTTGATACTATTTCAATGCACCATCACTGGGGTTTCTGTGAAGTGGACATCGAGCTACCTAGGGGAACATACACAAATTTCATTCAAATTGTTTTGTTTTTTCTCAATCACTTCCAACTACCGGTGCATTACGATGTCGGCCTAGAACTCTTATTGACTCTTCGGAAAGATAAAGCCAGCCATATTTTTGATCATATTCAAGAGGGGTGTATATGGAAGAGGTTGATTAAATTCTACATTCCTCTAGAGTTTCTGTTGGAATGGTTACTCAAGTATTTGTTTCCTTACATTTCGAAGGATGTTTCTACATCCGAAGTAGCAACTGAGGAAGAATCCATCTTCAAATACCAACAGTTGGACCTTATGTATGCTCAATATGGGATTCTTTATGAAACTCTCCCTGACACACCGCGGTCAAATTATGATCCTAGACAAAGGCTTGGGCCTCATGTAGATGGCATCATAGGCTGTACAAATGCTAAGACTACAGACTAGGTGATGAACCAATTGAAACATTTGTCTCTTAACCAGTCTGTAGCAGGACAAGCTAAGGCTTTGTCCTCCACCACCCTGTCGACGGATGTGCATTATCTATAGTCGTCATCAAACCCAAATGGTAACCAACAACCATTAGGGAACAAGAGGAAAGGGTGTGGTAATAATCGTAAGGGTGGGAAAAATAATAATAATAAATCCAAGGATGACAATAATAATGATAAATCGAATAATAATGTTGGTCAGGGAAAGAAAGGAAAGAAAAAGGTGAAGTTTCCTTGTAAAATTTGTAAAGATGATCAACTTACCCACTTGTGTGCCAAAATTGAAGAAGGCTCGAGGCTCATTGTGCAATAGCCTACTGTGATGACTAACCCATTTCCACATAACCAAAATATGACCTTGAGGACCTCAAACAACGAAAATACATTGAGCGAGAATCAAAACCATTCGGCACATGATGGTGGGAATATTTACGTCAATATGGTTAAGTCTCAGATTTATGTAGCCAATCGATCTCACGATTACAGTTCTTCATAGAAGTTTTTAGGTCCAGAGCTTCCTCCTCCTTTGAAAACACCTTTGTAGATCGATAAGAAGAAACCTCCACCTTGTATTCTTAAAGGAGTACTTAAGCGCTCTACCCACATTCCTAATTACAAAGCCTCCCAAAATTACTTGATATTTGAGGATTTGGGCCAAACCCCATGCACGATGTCGACTTTGGAGGTGCTCCAGACGTGTCCTTCACATATGAACTACTTGCTATCTGTGTTAGGATCTCTAGAATCATGTGGCTCAAAGGTTATCAAGTTTGATGTCATGGACGTTAAGACTCACTTACCTTACCACATGGCCTTTCAAATCCATGTGGAGTACAAGAAGGTTACCATCAAATGTACTGTAATTGATGAAGGTGCTTCGACATCCGTGATGTCTCTATCCTATTGGAAATCCATTGGCTCACCACCCCTGTCTCAATCCATGACCATGTTGAACGAATTTGATGGGCGTTCATTTATACCCCACGATATCCTTCCCTCTTTCCCGATCCAGTTAGTTGGAAATACTGTGGAGGTTGAGGTTGAGGTGGTTGATGCGCCTCCCGACTACAATCTAATCCTAGGGCATAATTGGACTTATGCTATGACAATCATTGTCTCATTTATTTTCTAGATTCTATGCTTTCCTCATGAAGGAAAGAGTGTGACGATTGACTAATTATCCTTTATGCATCCTGGTCCTAATGCATTGGTGGGACCCTCAATGCTCATTATTGATAATTCTTAGCAGGAAACTGAGAATGTTAGTGTCAGGATGTATTCCTCCTTGATGGGTACTTTTGATTTCATGACACCAATTACATATATCAATGCCATCCCTAGTGATTCTTCATCGTCGATGAGGTCCATTCCTTTACATACTTCATATTTCAATGACCCTTGGACCCTACCTTCCCTGACTATGTCATTTGTAGGTCATTCACACATTGATATGGAAATTCCATTGTCTGTAGTAGAAGTTGCGTATTAGTCTATTCTAGAAGATATTGTTGACCCAGATCCTTCCTCCTTGTATACAGATGAGGTGGATCCCATTTTAGATCCCATATGGGCCATTCAATCATCCTTTTTGCATGATTTCCTTGCCAATACTTTAGCCTCAGATGAATCCATATTAGAGTCCATGTATGGTCTGTTGATATTATGGTAGCTAAGAGAGGTATTAACCTCCATATGTAACCTTTGACTAGAATAGAATATTCCCAGAGCAAGAGAAACCCTAAACATATGTGTAAAAACCCTAGAAGACATGTCGGCTCAGAAAAATAAATAATATTAAGGTATCCTCCAGGAAGACAAATCGGCTTCACAGGAAAAATGTAAACAAAAAATATAATTACCAGAAAATCAAGTTGGCCCAGCTAGAAAAGACATTGGACAAATTAATATAAATAGAGGATGTCTTGGCTGATTTGTTCACTCACTCACACACTCTCACTCAGGAAACCATAAACAATGTGAAAGTTTGGAGGAGGAGAGCAACAACTACATTTGTACATTTTTATCTTTTTCAGTCTTTCTGGTACTTTCTCTTATGTGCTACCCTTGGAGAAGGTGCACTCTCTTGTTTATCTATTGGTTATGGTGTGGCTTCCTGGAATCATTCTTTTTGTCAAAGGTTAAGGTGCTCGAGGGTGGATTTATGCTTATGGATGGGTGGCATTGGTGTAGCACTGCCAATGGTGAAACAAGCACATCAACGCTATTCTAACAGGTTATGGGCCCACACTACCTTCATAATAGTCTAACAACTGAAAGGTAGATTGAGAGTTCCTTTTCAAGCTTGTTGTAGATTCAATTAGGGTTTCTGATTTTGTAGTTGCAAGAATCCCTAAACCTAAATTCTTGGGCACTTTCAATGTAACATTGGACCTAATTTTTGGGTATTCTAGTGCACCCAAGCCTAGCTCACCCTATGGTTCCCTCAGCCAACAAAAACATCAAGTTTGAGTTTTTAGATCAAAGTCAAAGTTTGACTGGTCAAAGTCAAAGTCAAAGTTTGACTGGTCAAAGTTCAAATTTCAGGGTTTATAGTTTGTTCTAATAATTGAACCGCTTTGATTCAATTTCGAGCCTCTTATTGTCAAGAAGGTGTCTAGTTTTAGATTAGAAGACAAGCATAACAATACTACAAATTTCAAAGGTATGCACTTGTATATTCTTTTCAAGTTATATCATCCAACAAAGCATGAGTGTGTTTGTAGGGGATGTATAAGAGACCTTTTCCAAGTAGTGATTTTGAATTCAATACATTCATAGGAACAAGTTCACCCTCCTAGTAGTGAAGACTCCAGTTTTGATTATTTAAAAATTGATATCTCTCTAGATGTTATGGAATTATTATGATCTTATGTTACATATTGATATATTGAAGTTATGATCATTATTATCGCATTCGGTTGAACCCTCACAAGTGCATATTTTGTGTTAGGTCTGGTCATATTTTAGGATTCATAATTTCTGAGCATGGGATCGTGGTGGATCCTATTAAGGTTGAGGCAATAATTCGGTTGCCTCCCCCGTGCAACATTCGATAACTTCAGGGTTTACAGGGAAAGGATAACTTCATACGTCATTTCATAGTTAAATATGCGAATATAACTAAAGGTTTCATGCATCTTTTGAAGAAGGACACTCCATTCATATGGGATGAGTGAGCCTTTGAATCTTTCGATGCTCTTAAGAAAGCCTTGGTATCAATGCCTCTGTTGAAGCCCCAAGACTACAATAGATAATGTTTTCTTTATATCACTGTGTCTGAAGGGATGGTTGGTATGGTACTTTTTCAGGAGGATGATGAGCTCCATGAGCACGTTAGCTACTACCTTAGTCAAAATCTAGTTTGTCCTAAACTCAAATACTCTCATGTAGAGAAGCTAGCCTTGGCCGCTGTACATGCAGTTTAGAGATTATGACATTATATATTACTCTAAAAAACTACTATGGTTGTGTATATCAATCCATTTCAATACGTCCTTACTAGGCATATCATAAGGGGGGAATACAATAAGTGGATTTTTATTTTGTAATAATCTGAACTCGATTTTTCTTTTGCGAAATCCAAGAAATCGCTAGTTTTTGCAGAACTAATGTTCGACTTCCCTAGACTGGATGAGGATATTTTTCATGATGATACATTTGTGGATGATAATATCTTCATTATATCATCTTTAGACCCCTGGTATGGAGATATTTTAATCTACCTTCAAACCCTGAAGTTCCCCCAGCATATGTTGAGAGACAATCGACGACATGTACATCATTAGGCTAAAAACTACCCTATTATCGACAACACTTTGTATCGTCAAGGGGTGTATAATATTCTATGTAGTTCCTTGAATCACAAGGAGGTTGAGGTTGTTCTCAATGACTGTTAGAAATTATTTTCATCACCCCTATGAACTTTAATGATGTAAACCTGTCCTTTTTCGTTAGAAGGATCAATGGTCTTAATCCTTGAAGAAGAATGAAGATATTGCTTCGAGAGAGATGAAATTATACTTTTCCTTTATCAAAAACCTTAGAAAAAGGGATCGACACACCTTGATTAGTGTTAAGGGTGAGATGATATAGAATCGTTGCAGGTTGCACCATAGTGTCCTGTGATTTCATCACAACTTTCTTAGTGTTAAGGGTGCGGCGATTTTCGTACGAAGGAAAAAGAGGAATTTCTCGAAATTTCTAGAATAGAAGCTTTGAGGGTGAGGTTGCATCTGATCGGTTTGGATCTGAGTTGAATCCCTGATCTCATGGGATCATCCTAACATACTCACCCTATCCTTTTTAGCTTATAAAAGGAGAAGAGTTCTCATGGGAAAAGTTAGTGGGAAAGTTCTTGAGTTTTGTATCTTGGAGTTTTTGGAGCTTGTATGTTGGATTTGAGATTTGATTTGTCAAGATAGATTGTTGATCTCAGAATATGTGGAGCATAAGTGTGTGGGAAGAAATGAATTGTTGGAAGGGACCTTACAACATCAAGGCATTGGTTTTATTCTCCTTTTCATATATTTAATACAATGATATATTTCTTTCCCATAAAATTGATCTTATTTTATTGTATGACTCCTTGATCACATGCATAGGTTTTGTTGAGTATACGTTGTTTCTTTCACTTCGCTGGCTTGTGTATTTTTACATGTTCAATATCCCATAATCCTTGGAATGGAGCGAGGATGAAACTAGCGAGGACAAACGATGTTTAAAAGGTATGCCATTTATCTCTTGTTAGTTAGTATGCTTGATAATTAAAACTTAGGGAAAGTTTTATATTTTGACTTGTTTTGTTCTAGTTTCAGGGTGAAACTAAGGAGATATGTTTGTGTCCTTTCTTACCAATTTGGCCGATAAAAAAATTGGTGACCATACTGGGGATCGATTTTTTTTCATGGTAGTATTTCTTTCTTTCTTTCATTTCCTCGATTCTATTTTCTGAGTCACCAAGAGATCTAGATTGACTCTCTGACTGTTTAATTTCACTGGAAAACCTTCGTGCTTTTTTATTTTTTCCTTTTTATCCTTTGATTGTCGCACCCTACTTTTAGAGACAGTGCGATGATCTAGGATCGACGCACCCTACCTTTAGACAAAGTGATACATCGTCGCATTGTAATGTTCTCTAGCCCGCGGCGATCTAGGATAGTCGTATTGTGTTGGTTGGTAGCACGCGACGATTTTGTGAATTTTTTTAGTTTTTGATGGTTTTCCCTTTCCAAATCTATGATAAGTATTTGGGGTGATTTGTTAGGGGTGATTACAGTTTGCTTGACAACTTTGAATTTCTTTTATCCATATTTTATTTGTTTTAGCTTGTTTTCTTTTGAAAGATATGATCTCTTTCTTTGAGTGTCTTTTAGTTACAAAGCATTATTTTTCTTTAGAATTGTTTAGTGAAAGAACACTTATTTTTCTGAATAGTTCGTGTTAAAAGAGGAAATTTGTTTGGGGTGCTTTGTTTTATAGATATTTTATATTTCTTTTAGCTATCTTTGAAAACAAAAAGTTTTAAATTTCTTGCTTTGCATTATATTGGGGGCATCCTTGCATTTGAAGTAGTGAAATTGCATGGTTTTTGGCATTTTTAGTCTTGAATTCGTAAAACAATTTGGCATTTGGGGGGGGGGGTGGTGGCAAGAATTGTGTATTGGTGTATAATATGTTCGGTTCATTTTTTGAGGTTCTTAATATTGACGAGTTTAATAAAATTTTGGGAAATTGTGCATCTCAGAATTCTAAATATTTTCTCCTTCTCGTAGTATAGCTTTCATCGAAGTGAAATATTTGGATTCTCATTTCTTTGCATTATTTAGAGTCGGTCAAAACATCATTTAGTCCATGCCCTTTTCCTCTTAAGTAAACAAAAACCTTAAAATAAAGCGCTTATAAAAGTTGATTAGAAATTTTTGTATTTTATGGTAGCAAACCTACATTAGATTAGTTGTAGGGATTTGGAATAGGTGTGAAAGATAACTTTCCAAAGTTGTAAACAAACATAGAATCTTGAGTTAGGGAATTAGTCGAGTCAGAAATATTTGGCAAGTTGGATCGAAAGTAATGAAAGTCGACCAAGTTGAATTGATCCAAGTCAGATTTACCCAAGTCGAATTTACCCAATTTGGATTTACCCAAGTCAAATTTACCCAACTCAGATTGACCAAGGGATGTATGTTGGTAGAATGAGGTAGGGAACTCAACCAAAGGGGGAAGCCAAGTTAAAGTGGGTTGACCTGTGGATAAAACAAATAGATAAGAGGTATATTCAACAACCAATAATGAAGAGAACATATATGCACATCTAAATCAATGACCAGTAGCTACAAAGAATATTCTAGGGGTGAAATTGATTACCAGTGATGTGTAAAAGCATTTGGAAGACTATTTTTAATAACATACGATGCAGTACAATTCCTAGGGTGATTTTGGAAAGCTAGAGCAACCAAAAATATATGGAAGTCAATTTTAACATTCATTGATAGAGAAAAACATATAGAAGTCGAATTGAGCATTCATAGATAGAGAAACTAGATAGAGGGAGAAATTAGTAGCAGGAGAAGTGTCAAAATGTGTATATGTTCTGTGGGTAGTGTTGGATTTTTCTAGTCTACGCACAGGTTGGAAGACCCATGGTTCGACTTAACTGTGACCAACAAACACTCAAGACATCGGCCCTTTCAGCATCACCTGCTTGCGCAAATGAAGTCTCACCTGAGGTATCTATGGGGACTGCAAAAACCAGGGTTTTGCAGTAGTAATGGAAAGGGAGGCGGATGTGTTAATCATTATTCCTTATTCTAGCTTATATATATTTTTGATTATTATAACCATTCATGAATATTGCAGCATAATCAATCAATACACTAAATCTCGTCTACGAAATATAAGACCATCATCCATAACTGCACAGAAACAAGTAAAGAACATAAGATGCAATATTATCTCTCAAACTCTGGCTTTATTCATCGTATCAACTGATTATGTTGGACAATTGAGAAGGGGGGTGAATCAGTTGTTACTTTGCTTAAACAATTATACCCATTTTAAACTCTTCACAGAACACTCAATCATGATCACAATGATATAGGGAAGTAAGCACTAGAATATTAAACATCAATTACACGTGAAATACACAGAGCATATATTTCTTGAGGAAACCCATAAAGAGAAAAAAACCTCTTCTTATTGATATGATAAGTAATATTTATTTTCTTTACATTATCATTCTTATGAGCACCAACTCGTTGTGAGGCTACCACCTCTGTCTTGTAAGCTACAACTTGCTGAGAGCACCAACTCTCTACTTTCTCTAGCACCCACTAGAGGGAAGCACCAACTCCCTGAGTGTTCGAGCACCAACTGGATGGAAGCACCAACTTCCAATCACACAGGCACCAACCTGTATAAGAGAGAACAATAGTTCTCCCTTGCACCACCTTGCCACCCTAGGTTTTCTAGCTGTAACCAGATGGAAGCTACAACCCCCTGTTCTTCAAGCACCCACTTGAAATTATAAGGACACTAATCCTCCCAAGCACCTCTCTACCACCCTGAAATATAAATATTTTATGTTTACAGCTTATCACAATGATACAACATTTATCTATGGCTTACCAGTCACATCACTATTTAGCTACACTACTCTGCTCTTCCTGCATCAGTGTCTCTCTGCTCGCATATTTTTGAGCTTTTTTATCTTCTTCTCTGTCTCTACATGTGCACCTCAACTTTATCTTCTTCTCTCATATATGAATCTCTGTTCCTCGCTTCTTCAATGCTTCAACTCTTGCACAACATGCTTCTACATGCATGCATCACATACAATCACAACACCAACTCCTCTCTATTCTGCGTTTTTATATTCTCTATGCACCTTATGCATCCCTCATGCACAATGACTCTGCATTCTCTTTATAGTCACTAATTTTCATCAACAGGTTGTTCACCACAACTCTACCTCACACCCCCATAGCACCACAACAAAACCCCCTTCCTTCATAGTTCTACATTCCTTTCTCACATTGAGTCATCTCATGATCATCATCACAACTCTTCATCTTCTCTGGTAGTTCTGTTGCATGTGAGTTCATCATCAGTGGCCGTTATGCTGAGATTACTTAGCCTCTCTGACAGTCGAGACTCTTCATCTTCTCTTTCATTATCGAATCTCGTCATCATCACTCGATGTTATCTTTAGATTCATTGGATTATCTGGAAGTCAAGACTCTTCATCTTCTCTGTTGATCACCCTGAAGCCTCTTCGAATTCTATGTGCAGAAAAAATTAGTGGTTTCTGGTAGTTCCCCAGAGAACCTCCATGACCTCATGCTCTTGGTGCCTTTTCCCTTTCTACGAAAAACTACACAGTGGGCACTAGCTCTTCTGGCTAAGCCCTTCCTTTCACACGACCACTGGCAGTGACCATCGCCTATCCAACAAGCGCTTCACGACTCACCCTCTCGGGGATCCTGGTATGAGACATCTCGACTCTCCCAAGCCGTGATATCCAAAATGGAGCTTATCTAGACTATCTCCTTCCTCTCACGTGACCACGAGCTATGACCAAATGCTAAACATAAAGTGATTTCGCGATTTCGCATATCACGACCTCCTGCTGTGAGTTTCTTTCAAAATCTCGAAACGCGAAACTCCAAAATGGAGCTTAGCAACACTAGCTCCTTCACTTATCTTCCTCTGATGTGACCACAAGCTATGACTAGGGTCCAAACACGAGGGTGTTTTTCAATTTCTTATATCACGACCTCCTTCTATGAGTTGCTTCCAAACTCCCGAAACGCAAAACTCCGAAATGTTTCATATCAGATCAATAGCCGAGATCTCTCCCTCTGATCGATAGTTGCGATTAATATCATGGACTCTGACTTCATATTAGATCAACTGTCTAGATCCTTGGTGATCTGACGATCCATATCATTTCACGACTTTTCATATCGCGAGTTCCTGTGTCATATTCCTTTGACTCCTCCAATGTGCAAGTCAATGAAATTCCAATTGCTCGCCACGTGTCCTTTGTCTCCAACGACCAGGATTGTTTCGCGAAATCGTGTATCGCAAGTTCCCACAACTTGGACCTTTGACTTCTCTAGTTTGCAAGTCAGAAAATTCCAATCGCTCACCACGTGTCATTTGGCTCCAATGACCAGTATTGTTTTGCGACCTTGCGTATCACGAGTTACCACAATTGACACCTTTGACTTCTCCAGTTTGCAAGCCAGAAAAATTCCAATCTCTTGCCACGTGTCCTTTGGCTCCAATGGCCAAGATCATTTTGTGACCTCGCATATCATGAGTTAGAGGGGTTAGAGAACCTTCTTCCTTTGACCTTTCAGTCAATGAAATGCTGATCTTTCGCCAAATGTCATCTCTGATGATGGACGGTTCTGATGACTTTGAAACTTGTCTCATGCACTTTCCTTAGGATCCAATAGTTGTTGGTCTACGCAATCAGATCTAATGATTGAGATCTGATCTCCTCATATTCGCTTCCTCTAGTCACTGGATTATGATCCAACGACCACTGTCGCTCCTCTTTATGATCTTACTCTTCCTCCCAACCTGGAAGAATGACTAAGTGTCAAAGGCCTCGACCTTTGAACCTTTTGCAAGTCCTTCTCTTGGACCTTGGCTTCACTTTTGGAAAGAAAAAAGTGCTATCTCTCCTGAGCTTTGTTTTTCCTGCATACTATTCGATCCTTGCCTATTTTCCATCGATGCACACTCATGCTATTCCTCCTGAGATTCTCGAGCTTTCTCTTCTATGTATTCTTTGTTGTTCTAGCCATGCACACTCTACCTGTAAACCTCTCAACATCCTTCTGCCAACATCGTTTTTGTTCTTGCCATCTTGTTTTCCATCGACATTACATCGTCACTGCTGTTCTTGCCATCAATGACAAGCATACTCTACCTTATGTATGTAAACATGTCAACAATATCCCCCTTTGGCATTGATGGCAACCTTGATTGACTACACTGTCCTACTGAGATATCCATCTGTAGCATCCAGATCTCTCCTTTTCTCCCCCTTTGACATCAATGTCAAAGAAACCATGCTCCCCCTGATTTCCTGCAATAGTTTTTGGAGGTATCAGATATTTAACCAACATAAACTCCCCCCTGACAGGATGGACTCTCTTAACTTGATAACAGGGTCATGCCCAACTTCTGGCATAGATACTCAAAGTGAGCTTGTGCAAGCGGTTTAGTGAAAATATCAACAATTTGATCTTTGGATAGGATGTAATGCAAAGAAACCACAGATTTGGTTACCTGATCCCTCAAGAAGTGATACTTGATGGGTATATGTTTGGTCTTGGAGTGAAATATAGGATTCTTTGACACACTAATTTCACTGGTATTATCACTATGGATTGGGATTGATGCAATATAATTTACCTCCAAGTCTGCAAGTGTCTGAATCATCCACAACACTTGGGTACAACAAATGGCAGCTGCAATGTATTCAACTTCTATAGTTGATAAGGAAATGGAACCTTGCTTCTTTCTCAACCATGATACAAGGGAATCTCCTAAGAAGAATGAACCTCCACTCGTGCTTTTCCTTTCATCTACGAAGTTATCCCAATCAACATCTGAATAGGCTAATAGTTGAAAATTATGATTCCTAGGATACCATAGGCCATAGTCCATTGTTCCTTTCAAGTATCTGAATATTCTTTTGACAACTAACAAATGACTTTGTTTAGGTGCGCCCTGATACCTTCCTACCAGTCCAACAACATGCATTATGTCTGGATGGGATGCTGTGATGTACAATAGGCTGCCTATCATAGACCTATATGAACTCTGATCAACATCAGGTGAGTCATCATCCTTGCTTAACTTACATCCAGTTACCATAGGTGTCCTCATAGGTTTAGAATCTTCCATTTGAAACCTTTTCAACATTTCTATTAGATATTTTTCTTGAGAAAGAAATATTCCTTCATACTTCTGAGTAATTTGTAGGTCAAGAAAAATTGACAGTTCCCCTATCATAGACATTTCAAATTCAGACTACATGGTAGAATAAAACCATTTTACCAGTGAAGCATTATTACTACCGAAGATGATGTCATCTACATAGACCAACACAATGAGCAAATCATTACCCTCTATTTTGATATATAGATTGTTGTCAATTCTTCCTCTCTTAAACCCTTTGTCTTGAAGATATGTATCTAGTCCGTTATACCAGGCACAAGGAGCTTGTTTCAACCCATATAGGGTTTTCTTCAACTTGCAGACAAATTCAGGGTTATCTGACAGTTAGAACCCCTTTGGTTGCTCCATATAGACTTCTTCTTTTAGATCTCCATTTAGAAAAGATGACTTGACATACACTTGATAGAATTTTAACTTCTTATGACAAGCATAGGAAAGAAACATTCTAATAGTTTCTAATCTTGCTACAGGTAAAAAAATTTCATCAAAGTCCAGTCCTTCTATTTGAGCATATCCTTTTTAGACCAATCTAGCTTTATTTCTTACAATATTTCCTTGCTCATTCATCTTATTTTTGTATACCCATTTTGATCCTATTACATTTTTATTTGTTGGCCTAGGAACGAGTTCCCAAGTGTCATTCTTTTCAATCTGGTCCAATTCCTCATTCATTGATTCTAACCAATTTACGTCTTTACTAGCGTCATTGAAGTTCTTAGGTTCCACCATGGATATGAAGGCTATATGTGATTTCTCAGTGTTTTTGATTATCCTTCTCCTGGTTTGTACACCTTTGTCTTTTTCACCAATTATCTGACTTGCAGGATGATTCTTTTGAGTAATTCTGGAGGAAGAATTTGATGTTGTCTGCTGATTTGGGGTTGCCTGAGTATTTTCATCTTCATCTGACTCAGAGTCTTCTTGTTCCGATTCTTGTAGTTATTCAACTTCAACTTCATCTATATCCTCTATTGTTGATTTAGTATTGTTCACCTCTGTTACTGGAATTCCTTCATCAACTTTTATGTCAATACAGTTAATCAATTTATGCAGCCTCTTATTATAGCATCTGTATCCTTTATTGTTTGTAGCATACCCTAAGAAGATGCCTTCATCAGACCTGTCATCATACTTTCCAAGGTTCTAACTATTATTTTTTATGTAGCACTTACTCCCAAAGACTTTGAAGTGTTTGATTGAAGCAGGTGTTCCATACCATAGTTCATAAGGTGTCTTGTCACTGTGTGGTCTGAGGTGGACTTTGTTACAAACATGGACTACTGTGTGTATTGATTCTACCCAGTAGGTTTGACCAATGTTCTTCTCATTAATCATTGACCTGGACATTTGCTGCACGGTTCTGTTTTGCCTCTCAACTACTCCATTTTGTTCTGGAGTTCTTGGGATTGTGTATTCTCTCTTGATCCCATTTTTTCATAGAATTCCTTAAAATCACTTGACATAAATTCTCCTCCTCTATCTGATATTACTGCCTTTAACCTATTACCTGTTTGATTCTCAGTTAAAGCCTTAAATATTTTAAATTTCTCAAATGCTTCAGCTTTTTCTTTGAGAAAAGAAACCCAATTAAGTCTGGAGTAATCGTCAATGATCAACATAAAGTAGTTTTCCTTCCCCGTGCCTTCCTGTCTTGATGGTCCACATAAATCCATATGAATTAATTGGAGTAGTTTCTCTGTTGAAGTAGAGCTATTGGATTTAAAATGAGTCCTGGTTAGCTTTCCTACTTGGCAGGGTTTACATAAAGAGTCTTGTGGCTTTGATATTCTTGGAAGATCTTTTACTGCCTCAAGATTTTTGAGCTTGATTAAGTGGTAAAAGTTTAGATGTCCAAGTCTCCTATGCCATAACCAACTTTCATCATGTTTTCTTAGATGACACTTTTGTCTATATTCTTTCAGTACATATACATTATTATTTGTCCTTATGCCTTTAGCCACCACTTGTCCCGAGTTTACAGACTTTATCTTGCAATCCTTGAAAGTGAACACCACTTCACATCCTCTGTCACACACTGAAAATTATGTTTCAGCCCATCCACAAGAAAAACATCCTGGGATTTTCCTTTACCATTACTCAAACTCACCATCCCTTTACCCTTGATTTTACCAGGAGCATCATTTCCAAAGGTTACATTTCATGACTTGCTTTCACTTAGAGACAAAAACTTACTTTTGTCTCCTATCATATGTTTGGAGCATCCAATGTCAATATACCATGGGTTCGTTTCTCTTTGAGATGACAACGCTAGTCCACAATTGTCATTTTCTTTCTTCTTCCAAACCTTGACATTTTCAGCAGAAGGATTCAAATCTGGCTCGTAGTTCCTTAAGCGACAGTCTACAGCTTTATGTCCAAAATTATGGCAAGTGTAACATTCTGGTTCATTGAATAAAGGATCATAATGATTATTATTCTTAACCTGTGCCATTTTTCCAGCCATCACATGATTCACAGTTTGTGATTGTTTGTTACTTGGTTGTCTCATTCTTTTTTGCGGCAGATATCTATTCCTTGAGTTTTTTGATTGCTCATATCTAAACTTAAAGAATGGTTTATAGCTTTGTGACCAAAGTTATAACAGAAAAAACAATATCCATAGAAAAATCCTTTGTACCTGGAAAATGATAGTCTTCTTTGAGCAGGTCGATTTCTTTGTTCTACAGTTTCAATTTTGGTACTTTTTCTTTCACTCTTCCTTGGCGGCTAATTATCTTCCTCTATTTCTCCACTTTTTTTGTTGTCAATGAATGTAGATTTGACAAACTTGATGGAATATTTGTTGCTTGGATGACTAAAACTTGATCCTTCTTCATAACTCAAACCAATTTTCAAAAATTTGGATTCCTTTGCTAGTTTAGAATGGTGGTTAATCCTTCCGAGGCTTTAATGCTTGGAATATTTTGGATATACAATGCTTTGAACCTCTCCATCTCTTTTCTGGTCTTTACTACCTCTTCCTCCAAGGCTTCACATATTTCCTTCTTCTCTGATAACTGTTGTTTCAAAATTTCCTCTATTTTTTTTGCCTCTTCTAACTCCACCTTTAGCAGGACAAAGACTTCATCATTCTTTTCAAACTGCATCAACAATTGTTTTTGTCTTCTTTTCTCGAGTTTGAGTCTGTCAATTTCTTCTAAGGCACTGATTAGTTCACCTTCCATATCAACCAAATCTTCTTCATCACTAGCATCACTTCCTGTTCTTTTATTATCATAATTCTCTTTGGCCATAAGCATGAAGTCATTTACCTTATCTTCACAGGAAAAGTCACTATCTGTGTCTTCTGAAGAGTCATCATTGTTTACGCATAAACTTTTCTTTTTATCAAATCTTTTGAATTTGTACTTCTTTTCACCTTCAGAATTCTGATCCTGCTTCTTGTGTGGACACTTAGATGCTAAGTGACCTATATTTCCACAGTTAAAACACTTGAAGGGAAACTTTCCTTGATACTTTCCTGATCCTTTCTTTAGTCTTCTCACAAATTTTACTTCAATTTCATCAGGCTCAGAATCCTCATCCTTATCTTCTTTAAATGATGCTTCTCTAGGGGTGGGTTTATCTTCACCTATCCTCATTTCATATGAAGTCAAGTTCCTAGAAGTTGATCAAAAGACAAATCTTTTAGATCATTAAGTTATTCTATAGAAGAGACCTTCGGGTTGAACCCATCTGGTAGAGATCTCAAAATTTTCTGAACTAAAGAGGGTTCCTCAATTTTTTCACCAAGTGATTTCATTGCATTTACTAGTTCTTCAACTCTCAGAAAGTACTTCCCAATAGTTTCATCCTCTTTCATCTTTATCTATTCAAACTGTACTCTGTAGGTTTGAAGCTTGGAATCCTTTACCTTCTCATTACCTTCATAACTGCTAATGAGTTTGTCCCACATTTCTTTGGCAATTTCTAAGTGCATAAATTTTACAAATTTTTCTTCTACAAGCCCACTCAGAATAACATTCATAGCCTTAGCATTGAAGCTGAACTCTAGCTTGTCATCCTTATTATCTAGTACAACTGGCTTTACATAACCAGTCTCTACCACATCCCAGACATCTACACCTAAAGTTGTTATGTAATTTCTCATCCTAACTTTCCAGAAGGCAAAGTTTGTTCCATTGAACAGGGGGGCCTTATTGGTTGAATTTCCTTCATGGATTGACATGTTTAAGCTTACTGATCTACCTTTAGATAAAAGGAACCTGGTTTGATATCAATTGTTGGAAAACTGAGAGGGGGGGTGAATCAGTTGTTACTGTGCTTAAACAATTATACCCATTTTAAACTCTTCATAGAACACTCAATCACGATCACAATGATACAGGGAAGTAAGCACTAGAATATTAAATATCAATCACACACATGAAATACACAAAGACAGATATTTCTTGAGGAAACCCATAAAGGGAAAAAACCTCTTCTTCTTGATATGATAAATAATCTTTATTTTCTTTACATTATCATTCTTATGAGCACCAACTCATTGTGAGGCTACCACCTCTGTCTTGCAAGCTGCAACTTGCTGAGAGCACCAACTCTCTACTTTCTCTAGCACCCACTAGAGGGAAGCACCAATTCCCTAAGTGTTCCAGCACCAACTGGATGGAAGCACCAACTTCCAGCCACATATGCACTACCCTATATAACAGACAATAGCAGTTCTCCCTTGCACCACCCTGCCACCCTAGTTTTTTCGGCTGTAACCAAATGGAAGCTACAACTCCCTGTCATTTAAGCACCCACTTGAAATTCTGAGGACACCAATCCTCCCAAGAACCTCCCTACCACCCTGCAATATAAATATTTTCCTTTTACAACTTATCACAATGATACAACATTTATCTATGGCTTACCAGTCACATCATTGTTCAACTACACTGCTCTACTCTGCTTGCATCAATGTCTCTCTTCTCGCATCTTTTTGAGATTTTTGATCTTCTTCTCTGTCTCTGAATGAGCACCTAGACTTTCTCTTCTTCTCTTAGATATGCATCTATGTTCCTTTCTTCTTATGCACTTCAGCGCCTGCATATCATGCTTATACATGCATGCATCACACACAATCACAACACCAACTCCTCTTTGTTTTGCACTTTTATATTCTCTATGCACCTTCTGCATCCCTCATGCGCAATGCCTCTGCATGATCTTTACAATGATTTTTTTCCCCAATAGGTTGGTCAACACAGATCTACCTCACACCCCCATATCTCCACAATATAATCCCCTTCCTTCATAGTTTTAAATGCCTTTCTCACATCGAGTCATATCATGATCATCATCACAACTCTTCATCTTCTTTGGCAGTTCTGTTGCTTGTGAGTTCATCATCAGTGGCCGTTATGCTGAGATTCCTTAGCCTCTCTGGAAATTGAGACTCTTTGTATTCTCTCTCATTACCGAATCTCTTCATCATCATTGGACATTATCCTGATATTCCTTGGTTTATCTAGTAGTCGAGACTCTTCATCTTCTCTGTCGATCACCCTGAAGCCTCTTTAAATTTTCTGTGTAGAAACAATCAATGGTTTCTGGTAGTTCCCCAGAGAACCTCTGCACCCTCATTCTCTTGCCACCTTTTCCCTTTTTTTGAAAAACTACACAGTGGGTTCTAGCTCGTCTGGATAAGCCCCTTCCTTTCATGCGCCCACTAGCGGTGATCATTCACCTGTTCAACAGGCACTTCATGACTCACGACCTCGGGGATCTTGGTATGAGACATCTCGAATCTCCCAAGCCGTGATATACAAAATGGAGCTTAGCTGGACTAGCTCCTTCCTCTCACATGACCATAAGTTGTGACTGAATGCTAAACATAACATGATTTTGTGATTTCGCATATCGTGACCTCCTGCTGTGAGTTGCTTTCAAACTATCGAAACATGAAAATCCAAAGTATTTCATATCATATCAACTATCGAGATCTCTCCCTCTGACCAATGGTTGTAATAAATATCATGGACTTTGACTTCATATCATATCAATGGTCCATATCCTTGGTGATCCGATGATCCAGATCATTTCATGACTTCACATATCGGGATTTCCTGTGTCATATTCGTTTGAATCATCCAATCTGTAAGTCAGCGAAATTCCAATCGTTCGCCACGTTTCTTCTGGCTCCAATGTCTAGGATTGTTTCACGACCTTGCATCTCACAAGTTCCCACAACTCGCACCTTTGGCTTCTCCAGTTTGTGAGTCAACAAAATTCCAATCGCTCGCCATGTTTCCTCTGGCTCCAACAACCAGGATTGTTTCGTGACCTCATGTATCGCGAGTTCCCACAAATGGTACCTTTGACTTCTCCAGTTTGCGAGTCAGTGAAATTCCAATCGCTCACCACATGTCCTCTAGATGCAACATCCAGGATCAATTCATGACCTCACATATCGCGAGTTCGAGGGGTTAGAGAATTTTCTTCCTTTTACCTTTCAGTCAGCGAAATGTTGATCTTTCACCACGTGTCATCTCTGAGGATGGACGGTTCCGATGACTTCAGAAATTGTCTCATGCAGTTTCCTTAGGATCCAACAACTGTTGGTATACACACTCAGATCTAATGGCTGAGATCTGATCTCCTCATCTACGCTTCCTCTAGTCACTATATTCTGACCTGATGACCACTATCACTCCTCCTTATGAGCTTTTGCTTCCTCCCAACCTAGAAGAATGACTACATGTCAAAGGCCTCGACCTTTGAACCTTCTGCGAGTCCTTGTCTTGGACTTTGGCTACACTTCTGGAAAGCACAAAGCGCTATCTCTTCTGATATTTGTGGTTCCTACATACTGTTCACTCCTTGCCAGTTTTCCATCAATGCACACTCATGTTATTCCTCCTGAGCTTCTCGAGATTGATCTTCTATGTCTTCGTTGTTGTTCTTGCCATGCACACTCTGCCTGTAAACCTGTCAACATTGTTCTGCCAACGTCGGTGTTGTTATTGCCATCTTGTTTTCCATCAACATTGCATCGTCACTGTTGTTCTTTCCATCAATCACAAGCATACTCTGCCTTCTGTTTGTAAAGATGCCAACATATTACATTCATGATTCTTGCATAATATCAACCTCTATAGATTCTACAAACTTTCTCTATCCCTCTAACTCTCTTTCTCTCTATATCCCTTGCTATCACTCCCTTTTCACTCCACCCATTACATATTTATACCGAAAATCTAGGGCTTAAAGTCCTATTCTTATCTATCCCAAATTATCCCATTACAATGCATGACATTTGTTGATTAAGGTTGGTTGTCATTGATGTCAACCCTTGAAGAAAGCCCCGTAGCACAAAGGTTTGGGTAATGGACCCAAGATTGTTTGATTTAAAGATGACTCATTATTGTTTTATCATGGTTGATAAGAAGTAAATATGGATGAAATCCAAAGTGGTCCCGTTATGGTGAAAGCCCTCACGGGAAGATGCTTTGCGGAGTAAGAGAACCCATGCTTAATTGTGGAATAATGAGATTAAGGACAATGAATTTGTCAGTGAAACTCTCCTAGATGCATAGTTCTTGTCATGCCATTTCCAGTGGTATGTGGAACGTCACATAACTCCTCATGGTTAGAAAGTTATGACCATATGAAGTTGGAGAACCCCTCATAAGTCTTATAGAAGCCCCCAAGGGTCAAAGTTCTTTGCAAAAGAAATTATTTTAAATGAAGAAACCCTAAAATAAGGAAAGTTTAAGGCTACATGAAGATATAAATAAGAGGCAAATCTCACTCATCAAATACACACTTGTACATATTGTATATTTATTTTCTTGTGTAAAGATTCTTGTAAATACTTGTGGATACATTTGAAGTGGTGAACGTTTGAGGTAACATGAAGGGTTGAGGACAAAATTATCAGATTCATAGAAAACCCTATTTTCTGAGGCATGCACGGGCTGGCTATGTATAGGGTGCGTATGTACGCGGGCTGGCTGTGTATAGGGTTAGTACATACACAGGTTGGTTGTGTATAGGGTGAGTACATGTTGATAAAGCCATGAAACTTGAGAAGATGAAGGTGCAGAGGTTCTAGATTGTGATATCAAGCTCCCAGGAATTTCTAGAGTGCTCAGATATATCAGATCCATCCATTGGTTCAAAAGGTATGTCTTATTTCTATGAATAGTTGGATTTTGATGTATGCATGAGGAATGGCAATGGAGATTTGAGGATTCTCCCTAGAGAGACTAATGGCTACATGGGATATTCTGTATAAGTCAGATCTACAGAAATAAAGTACTGGTATATTTATCATTGATACTTCTTGTTGAGGCACATCTTGTATTTTTTGGCATATGGCTAAGAGTTGTTATGGTACATGGTTGAGATCTTGTACTTCTTGATGTATTGAGAAGTTGAATATCATAAAGGGGTTGATGACTAAGATCATGTGAGGGATATTATACTTTTCATTGAGTACACATACCTATATGGCACATGAATAGATAAAGACATACTTGCCTTGAGTAGAGGTTATGTATGAGGATGCATGCACATGGTACAGTTACAGTCTGGATACAGTGACATGTTACAAATCTATGTGAAAGAAGTTACAGAGGGTCAAAATATTTCAAGTGAAAGGAAACCCTAGTTTCAGAAGGCATACACAGGTTGCATAATAGATAGGGTACATACATACACAGGCTGCATAACATATAGGGCGTGTACATATGCGGGCTGCATCGCTACAGATTGGATACAGGTCAGTGGTACAGGTTGATATAGTTGTATGGAAGTATATCTCACAGTGACAGGTTGACAGTGGTTCCATCATTCTACTTATACTTCAGGGCGGTTGGACGGGGCAAGGACAGGTGGTTGTAGCCACCTTCTGGTTATAGCCAGAGAACATAGGGGGTTTTAGCCTCCTTCTGGTTGTAGCTAGAGAATTGGGGAGTTGGAGCTTCCCTCAAATTGTAGCCTGAGAAACTAGGTGGTTGGAGCCTCCTTCTAGTTGTAGCTGGAAAACAAAGGAAGTTGGTGCTTCCAATGAATGTAATTCTTCAAGACATATAAGAAAGAACATTATGTGGTTTTCTCTCGATTTGGGTTTCCACGTAAAACACTGGTGTACTGTGTATGTGTGTGATTGGTCATTTCTTATTGCTCATTATTGGATAATAATTCTACATTGATATAACACTAGGATTAATTGGAGAACAAGGATTATAATTACGCTATTACTGATTCACCCCCCCTCTCAGTAATCCAACAATTGGTATCAGAGAAGGTTCCTTCAGAAATCAGTTTAACCACTGAAAGGTAGATCATGGAAAGTACCAACTGGTATAAAAATGGAATACCACAATTTGATGGACAAAAGTATGATTTTTGGAGCATAAGGATGAAGACACATATACAGGCACATGGATTTCAAGTTTGGCAATCAATTGTAGATGGATACACATCACCAAAAGTTCCACCAACAAATGACAAAGCAATGAAACTCGGTGAGAATAATTCAAAAGCTACAAATGCACTTTTGAATGGTCTCAGTGATACGGTATTCACCAACGTTGCACATTGTAAATCAGCTAAAGAGATTTGGGACAAGCTTCAAAATATTTATGAAGGAGATACAAAAGTCAAAGAAACAAATCTTAAAACTCACAGAGGTCAATTCGAACAACTAAAAATGAAGGAAGATGATAATATTGCAGCCTGTTAGCGCTCTATAATTTGCCTAAGGCTGCTGAGGCAATCACAGAGGTAACCACGAACCGCTTCGAGTCTTGGATCTAGCTCTCCAAGACTCAGAGAGGGATCTCTCTTTTAGATTTAGCTTTGTTTTTAAGGGATGGGTTTTAGGCTAGTTATAAAAGAAATGAAAATATAGAGTTTTTGATTTTGAGATGGTTACTCAGGGACAGCAAGGAGGGCCATTGGGAAAATGGGGTCTGTGCTTAGAAATGTGGTTGATTTCTCAGATCTAGACAAAGCTTTTACACAGGGAAAGGTAGTGAATGTCTTGGATCGAATTGAGTTTTAATGATGTTGAGTTGAGGAAGAAAAAGTGGAGGAAAAAGCCAGGCAAGGGAGAAACTAAGAATTCCTAATCTGGGCTCTTTAGATGAATAACATAAAGATTATCACAAGCTGAGAGGCATGGTATCTGCTGATAAATTCTTCTTCTATAACATTCCTTCTAATAATAAGAACTTAAAACAAAATGAAAGATAATAGGAAAACACTTTAATAGAGTAAAACGCCACCAATACACCCACACAAGAATCCTGTGAAAAACAAGCCTATTACTGATCAATCATTAAAGGATTACAGAAAAATATTTCTGGCCAAGCACAACCCTCAGCTCTAGCAAAGAAAATTGAAAAATGCAGGTCGAAAACCTCACACAGGTCGACCATCTCCTCTCAGCCTAGTCCCAGTCGAACCCCCTTCTAGTCTTTTACATCTCTATAAATAATAAACAAACCCCCCCAGCCTATCAGTCCTCCAAGACTTGCGCTTTAATTCTGCACTCTAAGAATAGTAAACAGTTACAAAGATATCGACACCTGTAGACTATCTTTAAAACAACAAGACAACAAATCAAAGGAAAACTAAATTTGGTACTACTGCTTTGACATCTGTAGTTGGTTAATGGTTTGCTGGCGAATGGAAGTTAACAACATCACAATGAATAAATGTGGCAGTAGTCGAATGCCTTGAGGTGGTTGGGTAACTGTAACCTCCTGCCATGTGTTCCCTCTAACCAAATTTCTTGTTTTCCAGATGGTTCGATCTATGCCTGAAAACTGGGATACATTCCATTTGTCATTCATGGAATTAAATTGCCATATGCCCTCGACTGCCAGTTTCATTTAAACGATGCTTCAAATACCATATCCGTGAACCAGCTCATCAACCATTGACACATTCAATTTCATTCGACTCAGTTCATTCTGAAATGCTGCAAACAAATTACCATCCGTGTATCTCAAACTGTCAATTGCACCCTGTTGGAAATAAGCTTTTGTTGGCCAAATCTGGTCTAGGTTCACCTAGTGCATTGGCTGTTGTTGTCATGTTATTAACAGGCAATGTCAGAAGTTCGTTATCTGCAGTGAGCAGCCTACAATCCTTTGAACTCCTAGTGTCAGTACTCAACCCATTGACATCTTTGTTTTCCACTTTATATAATGAGTTTCCACTTATATCTTCCTGTTTTTGAGGTGGATCGGTTTTGTCCACACACTCTAAGCTCTGCAACACTTCAATTAAATTGTATTTAGTTTCACTCGAATCAAATTGAATCCTGGAAATAGAACATTTCACAGCATCTGCCTTGTTAACTTCGGACTCAAAATTGTTTATCATATCTCCTTTAGTCATTCCCATCGATGCCTCCTCTGAATGTAAATCATTTTGTCTTTGTAAAGCTTTATCTTCTTCTTCATCTGGTAATGCCTGATCAGATGTGATAGGATCACTGTTAGAACTGGCATCAAAGTCCATGCCAATAGAATCTTGTGGCTGAGAAAAGATCCACTCAGCCACTCTCTCAATAATACCACTTGTGGCTCTTAATGCTTTTCGAGCAACATCTGCTTAAAATCCAAATCAACCAAGAATATCCATAAGTCCTTCATCAACAGGTGGCTTGATATTTGTGTCATTTTGCCTTCCAGTAGATATAGGTGTATCAATATCGGGGTCCTCTATGTGGGATAGAAGCAATTCATTGCATCCTCGACTCCTGTATTTGAGGTGTTGATAGTAGCATTTTCACGATGAAGATGAGGAAAACCCATGGCTGCAAGCTGTGACACAATAGCTTCATTTGCTGAAGGCCCTCTCTGGACATTTTCAGGTAGTAACTCCTCTCCTGGTTGCAAACCTTGCAGTTCCTGGACCATGTGGTCTGGATTCAAAATTAGCTTTAAATGACAACGTCTCAAACCCCTGAATGACTCGCACTATGTGTGTACACTTGGGCCTTTTTTGGCCAGAGATGAATTCCTCTGCCGCTAAGCTTGCAGCTTTTCTATCTTCCAATTTAGTTACTCGGCCAACCCAAATATATATCTCTGACCCACAGTCAAGTAAATAACATTTATTCGACTCCAACATTCCCTTAATAAAACAATCCTCAATCACTGCAACTTCGCATTTTCCTTCATGATACTTATCTTTGATGCATTGGACCACATCCCAGGCCTTTGTCCTTTCTTGAATATTGGATGTTTCCCCGTTGAACTGGTAGATCTTTAACTCAGTGTCAAACACAAAAACGTCATCATGGTTCAATGAAGAACGAGAAAAAAAAAGGGACCTACTTCACATGTACAACCCGCCTTCCTTTACATAAATATAGACTTTGTTGAAATTTTGTGGTGTCTATCCTTGTATCTCCAAAAGCTATAGATCCTTCCAATGGTATAAAGCATGATTTGAAATATGATAAAAATTTATCTATCTCATAGCCATGCAATTCCCTCTATTGCATTGTACGCCCTGCCAGAGCTGCATCAAGCTCAGTATACTTTATTGAAGCTGCTCCAACTTCATCCTGGCTAGTGTCATTCCCAATCCAGTAGTGTATGTCATCATGACGAGCCCCACTTATTGTTGAACTTGTCTGCAAAACTATGTAAGAATCTCTGGAATAAAATTTCCCATGTTTGGATTTTGGTACAGCAATGGGATGCAAACTTTCAACATGCCATATATCCATCCCAACTTTCTGACCAACTCCTTGAAATGCATTTGCCCATTCCGAGGATTCTTCGTTCATTCTGAATTGTATTAACAACTTCTGCATCTTAATTAGACTGATCTCCCCTTGATCCTCAACTAATTGACCAGATGATGTACGCGATGGAAAAGAACCAGGGGAAACTAAACCACTGCCGATTTCATTATGGTCAAGACTATCAACTACACCAACAACTTCATCCACCTTTGGGACTTCGTCATTTTTAGTATGCTCCTGTCTAGTTTTCCACTACAAAAAGAACATCTGGTACAACCATCGGACACCTGCACAGTCGCCTTCTATGCATACGTCCTCCTCTACGTTGGACACCTTTAATCTGGTTTCAAACACCTGGGAGAGGGTTTTTAAAGTTGCGTTTCATATATTTTTTATTCTCTGCGGGTGATATCCCACATTCGCTTGGTGAAATGAACTTTAGGTGCTTATAAGAGCCGACAGTATCATGTTATGTCAATGAAGCGGGCCGGTGGCTTGGGCTTTGGGGTTAGGCGTTGGTGTTGTGTTTTGTGTTGGTTGTTGGTGTATGAAATGGTGCTGGCTTGGGTGTTGGCCCTAGGCCACTATACTTTTGCTAAAATTTTTGTTAAAATATTTAAATATTTATAAACAAGCCCAACTCTGCATAAAGGCCGAGGGGCCAAATTTGCTAAAAAGGGCCAAATTTTTGGCAAACAAACCAAATTTGCATTTTCCCACCACAATAACCATTTTTGCCTTTCAAACCAATTCCCAATTTTGCTAAAAAATGCACCAAAACTCGCTTTGAAGTTCGCGCGCAAGCATTCATCTTATGCTTGGTCATTGTCATGCATTTTCTGCCACCTTCACCATGTGTCATGAGCGAATACATCCACCTGAAATAGACAAATATTATTCAGAACACTGATTCCCTATTATATAGGGTTCTAACATAGGCTCCACTTGGGGAAGATAGCTCCGCAGGAGGTGTCTAGAATCGCTGAACTCTGAATTTTGCCGACCAGCTGATCATTGGGCTGCCCCCAAGCTGTAAACGGAAAATAAAACCATGAAGAAACGAAAAAGAAAAGATGCTCATTCTGTTGAGATTATTGGCACACTCCTACCTACCCTAATCTAACAGTTATTGCTTCAATCAGGTAATGAAAAAGTGCCAATGAAGCCAACCCAACAGTTGATCCCATGATTGGGCTTCATCATCATGTTTTATGAAAATCAAGACTGAAATATGTACTGGCAGCTGGTGATAGCTCGGGTCCTTGCAGAAAAAACATGTTTGAACAGTTACACTGAAAAGGAGCTCCATATAATTTGCAACCGGGTCAATAAATATACGATCTATTTGTTGATTCTCCAGGTATTCATTCAACATTCTAACATGGATAAGTTCCCCATTCATGTCCGCAATATTAGACCATGACTGCAACTGTTCAACTTCAGACTTATGCTTGCCAACAAAATATTCATCAATCAGAAAATCGAAAGAGGACACAATATCTTTTGGTTTTGGAGACGTGAGTTGCTCATAAAATTGTTTTGGATGTTGGAAACTATAAGACTGAATCTGAGTATTCAAAAGCTCAATATCTTTTTCAAGTCTTTCAGCAAATAGCTCAAGAACACAAATTTTAATTTCACGAGGAAAATTTTTCGATTTCCAACAATGAAACGCGGTTGTTAACGAAACTTCTTCAATTGGAAAATCTGCTAACTCATCCCTGAAATATTTGGCAGCTTCACAATATATAAGATTTTCCACATACCTTGTCATCTTGAAGCATCATCAAGGCTTTGAAATCTGGATTCTTCAGTAGTGAAGTTGCTTGCGATCTTTGAAGCTTGGGATCTTGAACAATGGAGTCGCCAGGTGAATGGTACAACCTTCCTGTGTTTGGCTTCTGTTCACAATCAGAAGTCAAAACTGAACTTGAAGTGCATCTCTGGAGAAAGTCCCCAGTGGAGTCACCAAAAATGTTAGTGCTCTGTAATTTGCCTAAGGCTGCTGAGGCAATCACAGAGGTAACCTCGAACCGCTTCGAGTCTTGGATCTAGCCCTCCAAGACTCAGAGAGGGATCTCTCTTTTAGATTTAGCTTTGTTTTTAAGGGATGGGTTTTAGGCTAGTTATAAAAGCAATGAAAATATAGAGTTTTTGATTTTGAGATGGTTACTCAAGGACAACAAGGAGGGCCATTTGGAAAATGGGGTCTGCGCTTAGAAATGTGGTTGATTTCTCAGATCTAGACAAAGCTTTTACACAGGGCAAGGTAGTGAACGTCTTGGATTGAATTGAGTTTTAATGATTTTGACTTGAGGAAGAAAAAGTGGAGGAAAAAGCCAGGCAAGGGAGCAGCTAAGAATTCCTAAGCTGGGCTCTTTAGATGAATAACATAAAGATTATCACAAACTAAGAGGCAGAGTATCTGCTGATAAATTCTTCTTCTATAACATTCCTTCTGATAATAAGAACTGAAAACAAAATGAAATATAACAGGAAAACACTTTAACAGAGGAAAACGCCACCAATACACCCACACAAGAATCCTATGAAAAACAAGCCTATTACTGATCAATCATTAAAGGATTACAGAAAATTCTTTCTTGCCAAGCACAACCCTCAGCTCTAGCAAATAAAATTGAAAAATGCAGGTCAAAAACCTCACACAGGTCGACCATCTCCTCTCAGCCCAGTCCCAGTCGAACCCCCTTCTAGTCTTTTACATCTCTATAAATAATAAACAAACCCCCCTAGCCTATTAGTCCTCCAAGACTTGCACTTTAACTCTGCACTCTAAGAATAGTAAACAGCTACAAAGATATAGACACCAGTAGACTATCTTTAAAACAACAAGACAACAAATCAGAGGAAAACTAAATTTGGTACTGCTGCTTTGACATCTGGAGTTGGTTAATGGTTTGCTGGCGAATGGAAGTTAACAACATCACAATGAATAAATGTGGTAGCAGTCGAATGCCTTGAGGTGGTTGGGTAACTGTAACCTCCTGCCATGTGTTCCCTGTAACTGAATTTCTTGTTTGCCAGATGGTTCGATCTATGCCTGAAAACTGGGATACATTCCATTTGTCATTCATGGAATTAAATTTCCATATGCCCTCGACTTCTAGTTTCATTTGAACGATGCTTCAAATACCATATCCATGAACCAGCTCATCAACCATTGGCACATTCAATTTCATTCGACTCAGTTCATTCTGAAACGCTGCAAACAAATTACCATCCGTGTATCTCAAACTGTCAATTGCACCCTGTTGGAAATAAGCTTTTGTTGGGCAAATCTGGTCTAGGTTCACCTAGTGCATTGGCTATTGTTGTCATGTTATTAACAGGCAATGTCAGAAGTTCGTTATCTGCAGTGAGCAGCCTACAATCCTTTGAACTCCTAGTGTCAGTACTCAACCCATTGACATCTTTATTTTCCACTTTATATAATGAGTTTCCACTTATATCTTCCTGTTTTTGAGGTGGATCGGTTTTGTCCACACACTCTAAGATCTGCAACACTTCACTTAAATTGTCTTTAGTTTCACTCGAATCAAATTGAATCCTGGAAATAGAACATTTCATAGCATCTGCCTTATTAACTTCGGACTCAAAATTGTTTATCATATCTCCTTTAGTCATTCCCATCGATGCCTCCTCTGAATGTAAATCATTTTGGCTTTGTAAAGATTTATCTTCTTCTTCATCTGGTAATGCCTAATCAGATGTGCTAGGATCATTGTTAGAACTGGCATCAAAGTCCATGCCAATAGAATCTTGTGGCTGAGAAAAGATCCACTCAGCCACTCTCTCAATAATACCACTTGTGGCTCTTAATGCTTTTCGAGCAACATCTGCTTAAAATCCAAATCAACCAAGAATATCCATAAGTGCTTCATCAACAGGTGTCTTGAGATTTGTGTCATTTTTCCTTCCAGTAGATATAGGTTTATCAATATCGGGGTCCTCCATGTGGGATAGAAGCCAATTCATTGCATCCTCGACTCCTGTATTTGAGGTGTTGATAGAAGCTTTTTCACAATGAAGATGAGGAAAACCCATGGCTGCAAGCTGTGACACAATAGCTTCATTTGCTGAAGGCCCTCTCTGAACATTTTCAGGTAGTAACTCCTCTCCTGGTTGCAAACCTTGCAGTTCCTGGACCATGTGGCCTGGATTCAAAATTAGCTTTAAATGACAGCATCTCAAACCCCTGAATGACTCGCACTATGTGTGTATACTTGGGCCTTTTTTGGCTAGAGATGAATTCCTCTGCCGCTAAGCTTGCAACTTTTCTATCTTCCAATTTAGTTACTCGGCCAACCCAAATATATATCTTTGACCCACAGTCAAGTAAATAGCATTTATTCGACTCCAACATTCCCTTAATCAAACAATCCTCAATCACTGCAACTTCACATTTTCCTTCATGATACTTATCTTTGATGCATTGGACCACATCCCAGGCCTTTGTCCTTTCTTGAATATTGGATGTTTTCTTGTTGAACTGGTAGATCTTTAACTCAGTGTCAAACACAAAAACGTCATCATGGTTCAATGAAGAACGAGAAAAAAAAAGGGGCCTGCTTCACATGTACAACCCGCCTTCCTTTACATAAATATAGACTTGGTTGAAATTTTGTGGTGTCTATCCTTGTATCTCCAGAAGCTATAGATCCTTCCAAAGGTATAAAGCATGATTTGAAATATGATAAAAATTTATCTGTCTCATAGCCATGCAATTCCCTCTATTGCACTATACGCCCTGCCAGAGCTACATCAAGCTCAGTATACTTTATTGAAGCTACTCCAACTTCATCCTGGCTAGTGTCATTCCCAATCCAGCAGTGTATGTCGTCATGACGAGCCCCACTTATTGTTGAACTTGTCTGCAAAACTATGTAAGAATCTCTGGAATAAAATTTCCCATGTTCGGATTTTGGTACAGCAATGGGATGCAAACTTTCAACACGCCATATATCCATCCTAGCTTTCTGACCAACTCCTTGAAATGCGTTTGCCCATTCCGAGGATTCTTCGTTTGTTCTGAATTGTATTAACAACTTCTACATCTTAATTAGACTGATCTCCCCTTGATCCTCAACTAATTGACCAGATGATGTATGCGATGGACAAGAACCAGGGGAAACTGAACCACTGTCGATTTCATTATGGTCAAGACTATCAACTACACTAGCAACTTCATCCACCTTTGGGACTTCGTCATTTTTAGTATGCTCCTGTCTAGTTTTCCACTACAAAAAGAACACCTGGTACAACCATCGGACACATGCGCAGTCGCCTTCTATGCATGCGTCCTCCTCTGCGTTGGACACCTTTAATCTAGTTTCAAACACCTGGCAGAGGGTTTTTAAAGCTGTGTTTCATATATTTTTTATTCTCTGCGGGTGATATCCCACATTCGCTTGGTGAAAGGAACTTTAGGTGCTTATAAGAGCCGACAGTCTCATGTTATGTCAATGAAGCGAGCCCGTGGCTTGGGCTTTGGGGTTAGGCATTGGTGTTGTGTTGTGTGTTGTTTGTTGGTGTATGAAATGGCGCTGGCTTGGGTGTTGGCCCTAGGCCACTATACTTTTGCTAAATGTTTTGTTAAAATATTTAAATTTTTATAAACAAGCCCAACTCTGCATAAAGGCCGAGGGGCCAAATTTTTGGCAAACAAACGAAATTTTCATTTGCCCACCACAATAACCATTTTTTCCTTTCAAACCAATTCCCAATTTTGATAAAACAAATGCACCAAAACTCGCTTTGAAGTTCGTGCACAAGCATTCATCTTATGCTTGGTCATTTTCAGGCATTTTCTGTCGCCTTCGCCATGCGTCATGAGCGAATACATCCGCCTGAAATAGAAAAATATTATTCAGAACACTGATTCCCTATTATATAGGGTTCTAACACAGTCTACTTCTTATGAGTCAATGAAACAGTGAATGCAATCATAGGATTGGGAGAAGAAATCGAATAATCTGTAATTGTTCAAAAGGTACCAATATCTCTTCCTATGAGATTCAACCCTAAGATATCAGAACTAGAAGAAATATCGGATCTAAAATCAATAAGCATGGACAAACTCATGGAATCTTCACAGCATATGAAATGAGAATTGAACAGGAAAATCCAGATGTAAAATAAGCAGCATTCAAAGCATCCAAAAGATCAAAGAAAAATAAAAAGGAGCAAGAAGAATATAGCAGCAACAACGATGTCTTGGAAGATGATGAAGAAGTGGCCAACCTCTTCAAAAGACCGAACAAGGGAACCAATGGTAGGTATAGAGGTAAGCTTCCTTTAATTTGTTTTAATTGTGATGGTATTGGTCATTTTTCTAACAAATGTCCTCATAAGAAAAAGATAAATGATGAATGTTACTCAAAAGGAAAATACACATATAAAGGCAAAATAACTACAAAGAAAGATTTCAAGAAAATATTATGCATCAAAGAAGACATCTCATCATCAGATGAAGATGAAATAAGTGACAGTGAGACATGAAGAGTTCTATTCATGGCAGTAAAAGATTCTGACAAAGAAGACTCCAAAGAAGAATATGAAGAAGCCTAAGAAGGATATGAAGAGGTCAAAGATGAAATTGAAGAGGTAGAAGTTGACTATCAAGAAGAATTAATATGTGCCATAGAAGTTATTAGAAGAGAAAAGAAGAAAAACAAGAAACTACAAGCAGAACTAGACAAGAAAAATGACACTCGAGAACTAGAACAAATGATCACAAAATTGAAGGTTCAAATAGAAGAAGATAAAATAATTGAAAAAGCACTCAAATAAGAACAAGAAGAAACGGACAAGATCATTGGAAACTTGGAGGCAGAGATTGTCACACTAAGAAAGGATATTCAAAAGAAAAATATGAAGAATAGCTCAAAAGTTCTGGATGACATTATCAGCAGTCAGAATTCTCATTTTGAAAAATCTGGACTTGGATACAATCAGACTAAAAAGGGATCAATATCCAAAACAACAGAGCAAGAAACAAATCCAAAATGCTATGCAGAAACAATCAAAGGGGATAGGAATATATACAAGGAATATTACAGGGGCACTCCTCCACCGAGAAGATTCAGATTTCAGAATCAACAATAGACAGACAAGCCTCAAGAAGAAGAAGGAATCATAAGAGCACCTCCTTTTAGAATATCTTCAACTCTTAGGTATCAAACTATATTTTTTGGTTTATGTTATGCATGTAATAATTTTGGACATAAAGCTGTAAATTGTAGAGCTACCAATAGGAACAATAACAACTTTGAGAGTCATACACAAAGGGGTTATTCAAGAAGAACTAGTGAAACACAAGGAAGAATTTACAACAGGTTTGAATCCTTGAGCACTGAAGTGGAATGTTACAAATGTAAAAATTTTGGACACATGGCCAAATATTGTAGAGTAGTAGTCCCTCCTAAATAACCTCAAGAGAATAAAAATAGTCACAGACAAGAACCTCAGAAAAAGACATGGATAAGAAAGCAAGATCAGCATAGCAATGAAGAATGCACAGTCACTCTACAAGCAAAGTAGAAGAAACACGGTTGGTATGTTGATAGTGGGTTTTCAAAACACATGACAGGTGATAGAGACAAATTTCTTACATTGCGAAAGGAAATAAATGGATCAGTCTCCTTCGGAAATGATAATTTAGCCAAAATCATTGGAGAAGGCACAGTCCGAATTAGGAACAAGAATGAAAGGGCACAAAATGTTCTACTGGTAGAAGATATGAAACATAATCTTCTAAGTGTGAGTCAAACATGTGAACAAGGTCATAAAGTTACTTTCGATTCACAAAAGTGTGAGATAAGAAGAGAAGGTTCAGGGAAATTGGTCGGTACAACTACAAGAACTTCAAACAACATATATGTGTTAAGTGAAATTGGAAATGAAAAGTGTTGTCTAGGAAAGGAAGATGAAATTTGGCTATGGCACATACGAATGGGTCACATGCACTTTGATAACCTTGTAAAATTCAACAAAAGAGAAGCAGTCAGACAAATGCCCCAGATCACGAAACCAACTAACACTTTATGCAAGCATTGTCAATAAGAAAAGCAAACAAAGACCAGGTTCAAATCAAAGGAATATTCAACAACAAGACCACTGGAAATTGTGCATATTGATCTAGATGGACCAACTACAACAAAGGGCTTAAAAGGTGAGAGATACTTTACATTATTAGTTGATGATTATACAAGAATGACTACAGTTTTCTTTCTCAAGAACAAGTCAAAAGATTTTGAAAACTTCAAGATCTACAAGGAAATGATTGAAAATGAAATGGATTCAAGAATAAAATGCTTGAGATATGATAATGGAGGAGAGTTCGCTTCAAAGGAATTTATGGACTACTGCAACAATCATGGAATAAAAAGGCAATTCTCCATTGCTAGGACACCTCAACAGAATGGAGTTGTTGAAAGAAAGAATAGGACAATACAGGAAATGGATCGAACAATGATAATGGATTCCAAATTGACAGATATATTTTGGACACAGGCAATCCATACAATAGGCCACATTCAAAACAGAGTAATGCTCAGAAACAACACTGATAAAACTCCCTACGAGCTATGGAAAGGAAGACCAGCAAATGTGAAGCACTTCAGAGTTTTTGGAAGCAAATGCTACATCAAAAGAAAGGAAGACCAAGAATGTGAAGCACTTCGAGTTTTTGGAAGCAAAATGCTACATCAAAACGTAAGATGGCGTAATGAGAAAGTTTGACTTTGTGTGGACAAGGAATACTTGTTGGTTTCAAGTACAAGGAAAGAATACAAGTGTTACAATCTAAGATTAAACAAAGTTGTGGAAAGAATCAATCTAACAATTGATGAAATCGTGCAGATCGTAATCAAAGGAAGAAGAAAAAATCAATGGAACAACTTTTTGAAGAAGAAGATGAAAACGGCGAAAGAGGAAGATGAAGAGAATCCTCACGTAAGAAGAAGAGCAACCACGCGTTCCAAATACACCCAAGAACGAAAGTACGTAAGAATCATCCTTCATATCAAATTATCGTGAACAAAGATGCAGGAGTTGAGACTAGAAGAAGAGTCCGTTCACCTAACAAACACACCTAGCACCTTATCTACAATTGAACCAAACTGTTTTGAAGAAGCCAACAAGGATGAATTTTGGAATAAGGCCATGGATGAAGAATTGGATCAAATAGAGAAAAATGACACTTGGGAATTGGTTCCAAGACCAAAGAATAAGAATGTGATCGAAACAAAATGAGTTTTTAGGAATAAATTGAATGAAGATGGACAGTTTATAAGGAATAAATCTATATTGGTATGTAAAGGATATGCACAGATTGAAGGAATCAACTTTGAAGAGACATTTTCCCCAGTTGCCATAATGGAAGCAATCCATTTGCTTTTAGCTTATGCATGCTCTAAAAATGTTAAAGTATATCAGATGGATGTAAAATCATATTTTCTGAATGGGGAACTTGAAGAATAAGTCTAAATTGAACAACCAGAAGGATTTCAGTTGTCAGAGAACACATATTATGTGTGTAAATTAAAGAAGGCCTTTATGGTCTAAAACAGACTCATAGAGCATTGTACTCTAGACTGGATAAGTATCTGCAACAGGTAGGGTTCATAAAAGGAAGTGTAGACAACAACCTCTACATCAAGGTAAGTCAAGGTAATATTTTATTAATTGAAGTTTATGTTGATGATATTATTTTTGGTAGTGATGATGACAGGTTAAGCCAGAAATTTACAAAAGATATGCAAAATGAATTTGAAATGTCGTTACTTGGAGAACTATCCTTCTTTCTGGGACTTCAGATACGTCAAAGCAACTAAGGAATTTTTATTTCTCAAACCAAGTATATCAGAGAAATGCTAAAGAAGTTTAGAATGGAAGATTGCAAACCAGTTATCACTCCCATGCAAACCAGTTGCAAGTTGAGAAAAAGTGATGATTCGAAGTCTACAGATCAGAGGCAATAGAGGTCAATGATTGGTAGCCTACTATATGTAACAACATCTAAACTAGATGTAATGCAGGCAGTTGGACAAGTGGCATGATTTTAGGCAACACCAAAGGAATCAAATGTATTAGCAGTGAAGAGGATTTTCATATATCTCAAAGGAACATAAGAGTTTGGACTATGGTATCCAAAAGGAAAGGATCTATCACTTATTGCCTACACAGATGCAGATTGGGCAGGTTGTATTGATGATCGATGAAGCACCAGTGGAGCAACGTTCTACTTGGGAGAGTGTTTAGTATCATGGCTAAGCAAGAAACAATCATCAATATCTTTATCTACAACTGAGGCAGAGTATATTGCAACAACATCATGTTTTACAAAGGTTCTTTGGATTAAACAAACTCTGACAGATATAGAGTTTGAGTATGATGATCCCATTCCAATCTATTGTGATAATACAAAAACCATCAGTATCTCGAAAAACTCGGTGATGCACTCCAAGAAAAAGCACATTCCAATCAAGTATCATTTTCTACGAGAGCAGGTTGCAGAAAAGAATATCAAAGTTGAGTATGTGGGAACAAAAGAACAATTGATAGATATCTTTACAAAACCACTTCCATGGCAAGCCTTTGAATATCTTCTGCAAGGACTTGGAGTTATTTCTACTCCAAAATGAATTCGTTTTGAATGCTTATCTTATATGTCTTATATTTACATGAGGAAGCACCACAAGAGGACAATTCAATCAGGGGGAGCAACACCGGATGGAAAGATACCTTTCCTATTGATGAAAAATGGGGAGATATTTATCAGATGAAGAGGACAGAGGAATGGTTCTAGGGGGAGAATATTTATCATATGCAGAGGACAGAGGCATGGTTCCAGGGGGAGCATATTTATCAGATATAGAGGACATACGCATGGTTCCAGGGGGGGCATATTTATCAGATGCAGAGGACAGAGGCATGGTTCTAGGGGGAGCATGAGTGATATGATTTTAGTGTTGCATTAGAGTGTTTCCATCAATTCCAAAGGGGGATATTGTTGATTAAGGTTGGTTTTCATTGATGTCAACCCCTGAAAAAAACCCCGTAGCACAAAGGTTTGGGTAATAGACCCAAGATTGTTTGATGTAAATATGACTCATTATTGTTTTTTCATGGTTGATAAGAAGTAAATATGGATGAAATCCAAAGTGGTCCCCTTATGGTGAAAGCCCTCATGGGAAGACGCTTTGCGGAGTAAGAGAACCCATGATTAATTATGGAATAATGAGATGAAGGACAATGAATTTGTCAGTGAAACTATCCTAGATGCATATTTCTTGTCATGCCATTTCTGGTGGTATGTGGGACGTCACATAACTCCTCACGGTCAGAAAGTTATGACCATATGAAGTTGGAGAACCCCTCATAATTCTTATAGAAACCCCCAAGGGTCAAAGTTCTTTGCAAAAGAAATTATTTTAAATGAAGAAGCCCTAAAATAAGGAAAGTGTAAGGCTACATGAAGATATAAATAAGAGGCAAAGCTCACTCATTAAATACACACTTGTACATATTGTATATCTATTTTCTTGTGTAAATGTTCTTGTAAATACTTGTGAATACATCTGAAGTGGCGAATGTCTGAGCTAACACGAAGGGTTGATGGTGAAATTCTCGAATTCACAGAAAACCCTATTTTATGAGGCATACATAGGCTGGCTGTGTATAGGGTGTGTACGCACGCAGGATGGTTGTGTATAGGGTGACTACGTACACAGGTTGGCTATGTATAGGGTGAGTACATGTTGATAAAGTCGTGAAACGTGAGAAGATGAAGGTGCAGAGGTTCTAGATTCTGATATCAAGCTCCCAGGAAGGTCTAGAGTGCTCAGATACATCAGATCCATCCATTGGTTCAAAAGGTATGTCTTATTTCTATGAATAGTTGGATTTTGAAGTATGTATGAGGAATGGCAACGGAGATTTGAGGATTCTCCCTAGAGAGACTAGTGGCTACATGGGATATTCTGTATAAGTCAGATCTACAGAAATACAGTGCTGGTATATTTATCATTGCTACTTCTTGTTGAGGCACATCTTGTATTTCTTGGAATATGGCTAAGAGTTTTTATGGTAGGTGGTTGAGATCTTGTACTTATTGATGTATTGAGAAGTTGAATATCAGAAAGGGGTTGATGACTAAGATCATGTGATTGATATTATAATTGTTCATGATTACACATACCTATATGGCACATGAATAGAGAGAGACATACTTGACTTGAGTAGAGGTTATGTATGAAGATGCATGCACAGAGTACAGTTACAGTCTGGATACAGTGACAGGTTACAGATCTATGTGAAAGAAGTTACAGAGGGTCAAAATATTTCAAGTGAAAGGAAACCCTAGTTTCAGAAGGAATATGCAGGCTGCATAACAGATAGGGCACATACATATGTAGGCTGCATAACAGATGGGGAACGTATATACGCGGGCTACATCACTACAGATTGGATACAAGTCAATGGTATGGGTTGATATAGTTGTATGGCAGTATATCTCACAATGACAGGTTGATTGAAAAAAGTATGCTTTTTGGAGCATAAGGATGAAGACATATATATAGGCACAAGGATTTCAAGTTTGGCAATCAATTGTAGATGGATACACAACACCAACAGTTCCATCAACAAATGACAAAGCAATGAAACTCAGTGAGAATAATTCCAAAACTACAAATGCACTTTTGAATGGTCTCAGTGATACAGTATTCACCAAAGTTTCACATTGTAAATCAGCTAAAGAGATTTGGAACAATCTTTGAAATATTTATGAAGGAGATACAAAAGTCAACGCAGCAAAGCTTCAAAATCACAGAGGTCAGTTCGAACAACTAAAAATGAAAGAATATGAGAATATTGCAACCTACTTCTTACGATTTGATGAAATAGTGAATGAAATCATAGGAATGGGAGAAGAAATCAAAGAATCTGTAATTGTTCAAAAGGTACTAAGATCTCTTCATATGAGATTCAACCCTAAGATATCAACACTAGAAGAAATATCGGATCCAAACTCAATAAGCATGGATGAACTGCATGAAATCTTCATAGCATATGAAATGAGAACTAAACAGGAAAATCCAGATGTAAAAGAAGTAGCCTTCAAAGCATCCAAAAGATCAAAGAAAAAGAAAAAGGAACAAGAAGAATATAGAAGAAACAACGACGTCAAAAGACTGAACAAGGGAACCAATGGAAGGTATAGAGGTAATCTTGCTTTAATTTGTTTTAATTGTGATGGTATTGGTCATTTTTCTAAAAACTTTCCTCATAGGAAAAAGAGAAATGGTGAAGGTTACTCAAAAGGAAAACACACATATAAAGGAAAAAGAACAACAAAGAAAGATTTCAAGAAAAGATTATGCATCAAAGAAGACATCTCATCATTGGATGAAGATGAAATCAGTGATAGTGAGACAGGAAGAGTTCTATTCATGGTAGTAAAATATTCTGACAAAGAAGACTCCGAAGAAGGATATGAAGAAGCCGAAGAAGGATATGAAGAGGTCGAAGATGAAATTGAAGAGGAAAAAGTTGACTATCGAGAAGAATTAATATGTGCCATAGAAGTTATCAGAAGAGAAAAGAAGAAAAACAAGAAACTACAAGCAGAACTAGACAAGAAAAAGGACACTCGAGAACTAGAACAAATGATCACAAAATTGAAGGTTCAAATAGAAGAAGATAAAAGAATTGAAGAAGCACTCAAAGACCAACTAGAAGAAAAGGACAATATCATTGGAAACTTGGAGGCAGAGATTGTCACACTAAGAAAGGATATTCAAAAGAAAAATATGCAGAATAGCTCAAAAGTTCTGGATGACATTATCAGCAGTCGAAAATATCATCTTGAAAAATCTGGACTTGGATACAATCAGAGAAAAAAGGGATCAAGCTCCAAAACAATAGAGCAAGAAACAAATCTAAAATGCTATGCAGAAACAATCAAAGGGGATAGGAAGATATACAAGGAAGATTACAGGGGCACTCCTCCACCGAGAAGATTCAGATTTCAGAATCAACAATAGACAGACATGCCTCAAGAAGAAGAAGGATTCATAAGAGAACCTCCTTTCAGAAGATCTTCAACTCCTAGGTATCAAACTATATTTTTTGGTTTATGTTATGCATGTAATAATTTTGGACATAAAGCTGTAAATTGCAGAGCTACCAATAGGAACAATAACAACTTTGAGAGTCATACACAAAGGGGTTATTCAAGAATACCTAGTGAAACACAAAGAAGAATTTACAATAGGTTTGAATCCTTGAGCACTGAAGTGGAATGTTACAAATGTAACAATTTTGGACACATGGCCAAATATTGCAGAATAGTAGTCCCTCCTAAAGAACCTCAAGAGAATAAAAACAATCACAGACAAGAACCTCAGAAAATGACATGGATAAGAATGCAAGATCAGCATAGCAATGAAGAATGCATAGTCTCTCTACAAGAAAAGTAGAAGAAACACGGTTGGTATGTTGACAGTGGGTGTTCAAAACACATGACAGGTGATAGAGACAAATTTCTTACATTGCGAAAGGAAAGAAATGGATCAGTCTCCTTCGGAAATGATAATTCAGCCAAAATAATTGGAGAAGGCACAGTTCAAATTAGGAACAAGAATGAAAAGGCACAAAATGTTCTACTGGTAGAAGATATGAAACATAATATTCTAAGTGTAATTCAAATGTGTGACCAAGGTCATAAAGTTACTTTTGATTCACAAAAGTGTGAGATAAGAAGAGAAGGTTCAAAGAAATTGGTCGGTACAGCTACAAGATCTTCAAATACCATATATGTGTTAAGTGAAATTGGAAATGAAAAGTGTTGTCTAGGAAAGGAAGATGAAATTTAGCTATGGACCAGAAGAATGGGTCACATGCACTTTGATAACCTTGTCAAATTCAGTAAAAGAGAAGCAGGCAGATAAATGCCCCAGATCACGAAACCAACCAACACTCCTCCATGGCCTGTGTGGTCAAGTATTGAATTTTTATCTTCATTTTAGGCACGACTTGTTTGACCTTCCATTGTACATTGGGTAATTCACCAATAATCTAGACCTCTTCTTCTTGTATGGGTCCAAGTCTCCTTTGAAGGACCTTCTACTCATCCCTAAGTCTCTCTACTTCAACACATGCTTCTCGCTGCACCAAAATGACTACCATTCGCTCGACTGGTGGAAATGTTGTCACTTTTCCTGCCACCTTATTGGAATGTTCTTGTGTTTCTTGTATTTTGGCCTCTACGACCTTAATATCTAGGTTTTCCATGATTTCTTCCCACATTTTGGCACTTTCCTTGCAAATTCCTTTGAATTCATCTTCAAATTTATTAATTCTAGCAACTGTTATTGTTGTTGTACTTAGTCTACCTTTGTGCACCTTAGGTGGTATGTCGGGCGTGCTCTACAATTGTAGATCCTGGATATTCTCTCTGAATCTCTTCATAACTTCACCAATATTCAATAACTATTCCTCCATAATGGCCTCTACGATTAGAGGAACTTATGGTACTTGTTTGTATAATTGTTGGACAACAACCTACGTCTTCTGTACCATAGCATCCACATTGTCCTTCTCCTTATGTTCTTTGTCTCCATCTCCTCTGCGCCCTTTTTGGTCCATACAATTTCCTCCATTCTTCCTTCAAGCTCTTTCTTTTTTTGCAGAGACATATCATACTGCGTCTGTACCTGGGTTCTTTTGTCCTTAAATTTGGATAAGTTTCAGTGAGTGACGTCGTCTCTATGATTTATCTTCTGAACCAACTGTGCTTATATGTTCATGTACCCTTTGGATCAATATTCTAGATATGATTATACTAAGTTGGCCCAATGTCGTAATATGTTCCTGTAATTATCCTACTGGAAACTCCAGCGCATCTATCTCAAGCTATATAGTTCTATGCTCCCATACGGGCTGTACTATGACTTTCTGTGCACTGGCCTTTGTTGTCCTTGGTTATGTGGATGGGTCATCATATGTCTTGGGGTATTTCATAATGCACTCTGTTTCTAAGATTTGTTGAAGGATTCCCAACTGATTATGGACCTTCTTTTGGTAGTCTTCATGCTTTGTTGTATCTTCTTCCCAAATTTTCTTGGTGGAATCGTGGATCAAGTACTGAATACGATCCATATCATCATCGGTCAAAATAAAAAATGGGGCATGGCACTGTGCTTTATCATTATTTCTCACCCCTCCTATCTTTTCTAGCGCCCCTCCTGTCTTTTTTGGCTCCTGATCTTTTCTTTGAGGCCCACTTTAGGGACTTTCAATTGGCCAAGGTTTTTGTCCATGCCATTTTTTCGATGCTCTTCCTTTTCCTCGCTTTTCCCTTGGTCTTAATCCTCTTGTGAGGACCCTAGCTTGTCAGCTGGATTCTTCCAGTCATCCTCTTCTTCATTGATGATGAAGTGCACCTCTTCCATTGTCAACCGATAAGTGGTTGGAAAATCCTGTTGCACAGGATCCTTTTTGGCTTGCACATATAGATGGTGCATGCTCGCTCTAAAGCATGAAATGTCCCTGTAGGTAGTAATTTCTTTTGTTAGAATGTGCCATGTAGTCTCTACTACCTTTGTGCTGAACTACAAGTATGAGTAAAAAGTGGTGTTGGTGTATGTTTTCCATCTCTTGATGGTGGAGTGCCACAAGTTGGAATATCTAGGAGCCAAAGGGCTGAGACTTGAAACACACATGTGTTGGTATAATGTAGGCTCCTTCCACCTGACCAGTGCAATGAAAATCAATAGCCATGCATATTGAAATTCCATGCCCTTCTCCTGGGCCTCTATGAAGTCCTAGAAAAATTGGTTAACGAGAAAGGTTTCCCAGTTCATTTGAACACTTTCTTTGCATTTTTATGCAACTATGATGATTGTCGCTGATACCTCATCTCTATGACATTTGCACAATATTTTTCATGCTAAAACTTGCATCGTAAACATGAACTCTTCGTCAATGATGCTCTTCACATCTAGACCATGTTTTCCTCTGAATGTGTCATAATTTTATTTTATGGCCTCAGAGAGGGCTTGCTCTCAAATTTTGAGGGATAGTAATGATGTGTCTTCGTCAGCATTTCTCAACCCTATGATGTGCAAAATTAATGGCTTATCAATTGAAACTGGGGGATCTATCCAAATCATCCCCCTATGGACACAACTAAGCAATACCTTGACACATGCATTGACTTCCTTATTTCATCCTAAATGTGAAATTTTGAACAACTTGAGTATAATGACTTTCTCCAATCCCAACGCCCATTCCTTTTCTTCCAACCGAGTCTTTCCTATACCAGGTTCGGTCATTGTGCATAAATATTGATACCTGGCAAACTCAAGGAATTTCTAAGTTTCAGTGATATCATGGTCCCTAAATTTCAATCTGGCCACCTTTCCGAGCATGTCCTTATCTTGATTTACACCCTTCAGGACTGGTGTTATGGGTAATGTATATTTGGAATTCGTTGGTACTTTAACCGGGGATGCGTCATCCTTCCATGGGGGAAAATAATCTTTGTGGAAAATTTCAAGTGGCACCGAGGCCGAAGGTTCGACCACCTCTTCTACCTCCTTATCTACTGGTTACTTTGATTTTTTCCTTGCTACTATGAACAATCATCCTACTCTTAGTGGTGCCATTTTATCTATATGTTGGACTTGTAAAAACATTCTCTATGGCAATGAGGGTTTTTGTGACTTGGCTTGGGGAAATCGACTCTATTTTTTCATGATTTGCATGCAACAATGATGAAGAGATTCCTTCCCTCCTGATGTTTTGTGTGTTCGTGCCAAGTAGGCATGTCATATCTCACTTTCATTGTCTTGTCCACTCTAGCCTCGAAGTTGGTAAGTGGGTAACTAAATGATCCTTAATTGCCCAATCCATCTTATGATCCTCCTTTCATACTCTTGATCTGTTTGGGATTTCTGGTGGCTTTCCTGAGTGAGTGATTATACAATGCTTTTATGACCTGTCACATCAGTCATCTAACTGTATTTTTTGTGCCTTCCTGGCTGCGTTTAACAGTTTTTTGTGCCAATCTGCGCAGTAGTGCATTGCACGTCGCAGTCAGGCATGTTTCTATCTTATATTTGAAATTGGTGCAGTGTTAGTTTCGTGTGAGATGATCATTTCAGTCACGTAAGTTATGATACCTTGGGATTTCACACACTCTTTTTGTTTCTCCTATCACTACCTTTTTATTGCTTTTCTTTCCTTTTTCTTCTTTTTATTGGGTTTTTCTTGTTTTTATTGCTACTATGGTGCACTTACTATAATACAGGGTGTTGTTGGGAAATAATACCCTACGGACTAACAATCTAGGGCTGAACTTGTACGCAGATCAGAACCTTAAAGAAATCACTTTTAACCTATCACCCCAATACTCAAACCCCTTTTTCACACACAGGCATGGAAAGGACCTACTAACCTTTTTTTTCATCGATGTTTGATGTAAATCCTCCGTTGCGCTTTATCCGCTTGCTTGCGCTGCTCCTTCCAAAGACAATCCTGCAATCGAGACAAAACATTATGCATGCATGCTATTTTTCTACTTGAGGGTTAGAGATTAAGCATAAATCAAATAAAATATATATAACTCATGCATTGGGACGGGAAAAGTATTCTTTTATTAATCTCAAGATGAATCAACTTACAATAATGATAGAGACTGGCCACCGTTCCTTGATCCTGATCCTGGGCTCCTCCTCTTCTTTTTCCTCCAACTGCTTTGCTTTAATTCTTCTTAAGCTTGAGGAAAGGCTAAAGGGTTGGGACAAATGGATTCGGCAATTGGGCAGAGTTTCTTTGCTATATTTTTCCTCCTCCAAATAGTACCCCTACCCCTTCTTTTATAGGCTAGAAGGAGCTAGGGTGTTGGACGAACTCTTGACCATGCATGGCTGGGAGTTTCAGTTAACTGACCCATAGCTTTTTGTCCCGTCGGCAACTTTCCTGTTTTTGTGCTTTGTTAGGTAAATGCGGGCTGTAGTAGGCCTGACAGCATTCAAACTCATGCTATAAGAGGCCTGCTAGCGTTCCAACGTGTGCAGTAGTGGGTTAGGGCGCGTGCCACTTGTTTTAAGAGGATTTTCAAGAGTTTGTTCAGCATGGCTTTGGCAAGGAAGGGATATGAGTTGGCCTAATGCCTAGTAAGCATGTGTGGTGCAATTTAGGGTTATAACAGATGTCCCCTAATGTGTGAGGTCAGAAGAGCATCTGATGGCCGAAATACATTACCAATTCTTTACCAATCTGTACTGATATGCTGAATCAGTGAGCCCAGGAATCAGGAATCAGGAGGTGCCGTCTGCAAAAAATATCAAATGTCTCACCAAGGCGGGCATACCCATGCTTGGGATAATATAGAACCATGGCTACCAATCAAATACACTGTAGATCCATGTCCAAAAACTATGAAGAATAGCCACAAACAATACACAGTGGAGCTACATCTCGAAATCAGAAAGATATACATATAAAGTATCCATCTCCCAGAAGCTGATTCGGCCTGACGACTGTACTTCAGAGCTCAAGCAACAACTTCAAAATATTCTAAAAATTAGGTAGGAGTGTGATATGAGTGTACGACTGCACTACCCAGAGGTCTTCGATGGCTCGTCGGTTATGGACTTGATAATCTTGATGATCGGACTGAAGGCTTCAGTGATTTCGAAAAAAAACTTGATTGGACGTTCAGGATGGCTGGGTATGCGGACAAGAGATATATTGCAGAGGGGCTGACTCAGGCTTGGTGAAAAACTTCCCTTGGACAATAGCACGACAAGTGATAAGACTCAGGCAACATATCTGTTAATCATAAGTCTATGAAGCAGGAGGCAACACAAACTCTCCATATGTTTGGAAGAGTAACCAAACGGTGGAGGACACAACTCAATATA
>SNQJ01S0006610.1:123705-168245 GCA_010110895.2 Picea sitchensis | reverse complement strand
TTGCAGGTCTCTGATTAGATGTGCTTTTGGTTCTTGACACACACATGCAACTTACAAAGTCTATCGACTGTCACTGGTTCCGCTCTCAGACTTTGGGGGGAATTCTGTTATCCACAAATTTGGTCATTGTGATGATTTCATGATGATGGAAAATCAAGCTCTTTACCAAGAATACTTTCCTGAGAAAAGTTATAGTTGTCTTCTTCCAGAACTCACATTTTGAAACATGTTCGCAGGCTACTTATATATTCTCCTGAGAATGCTTGATTCTCGCAGGCTACCTTAAGCTGGGGTGCGAACTTCTCGCACTGTACTCATGATTAGGGTGCGAACCTTCTCTTAAAAGGGAAAAAGATAAAGATCTTGAACCTTCTAGAAGGGTGAGTTGGCTTTCGAATGGTTATTCAGGTGCTGGCATTCCCGATATCTTGGGATCATTCCCTGTCCAAGTAACTAATATATCTTCTCCTATATATTGAGGAGATTTCTCATGGAAAGGGTTAAGTTAAGCAAGCAACAAGTTAGCAAGAGATTGATTAGAGAATTAGTGCAAAACTGTATGGAGGATTGATGCTATAACAGCTAGAGACAACAACAAGGTCATCACAAGTGGTTGATTTTCTTCATGCATGAGCAAGTATGTGTGTCAGAGCTAGAAGCCATCGAAAGGAGACCTATGACATCAAGGCTCAGGTTGTAAGTTTCACTTTCAATTAATTCAATACAGTAATATGTCCCTTTCCCATAAAGATGATGTCACTTTATTACATAACTCCTTGATCATATGTATAGACTAGTTATTGAATATATTAATCTGCCTTTACTTCGATTGGTTCGTTCTGTTATGATCTGAACGGGACGAGAGCATTGGAGCAAATCTTGGAACAACAAAGATCTAAGGAAAGCGTTCATAAGGTATGTCAATGATCCTCATCTCTTAGTTCATTCAATAGTCTAGATCTAGGGAAAGTGTATTATTCTGTCCTGTTTTGTTCTAGATACCAGGTGGATCTAGGGAGATCGGTTTGTGTCCACACTCACAGATTTATCCTATAACAATGGGAATGGAAGAATTCCCAGAAGGAGTAACAGAATTTGGTTCCATAACTGTGTGAGGCACGGATAGGTGTTCGTAAAATTGAATTGGCATAATAACTTGTGGCTAAGTATCAGTGGTTGGTCTTTTAACCAAACCAAGATTGGCGGTTGATCCCTCCAGGATTTGTTCGGGCTCAATGGTTGGTAACCCGGTTTCTTCGAAAGACCCTTGTTGGTCTAGCTTCTGCCTCAATGGTGGCAGGGGTGGCTCTAGTATAACTGGCGGCAGGCCCAGAAGCCTTCGTGACTGGCGGAGCTCTGAATCCTCCACTGTGTGAGAAGATCCACGACACGCTAAGGTATTCTACACGGACAAACAGTAACACACACTAAAATAAGCCCCTATGAGATAAGACAAGAAATCACTAACTATTTTGAAGAATAGTTACAACAACCAACACTAGATCAACTTACCGGTGCAAGTGAAACCCGAATACAGAAGCACCCTCCGGGTATACTCTGCAAAGCGTGGCCCGATGTGTGTCCTAGGTACCATAGTATACCCCCGCAGTCACCTGTGTATGTCCCTAGAAAAGATTGGCAACTAGTTTTCCAGCACACGAACAGTCACCAGGCGGGTACATTCGATAGTCGGGTAGACCACAATGAGCAGGGTATCAAGCCCGAAACCTGTCAAGGGTATCGAGATAAAATGGTCTGGAAGACAACTGAGGACCTCGAATGGAGTCGAGACCCACGAAGATCCGTGGAAAATGCAAACGACGGAATCCCTCAACAAATCCTCGATATGTGTTCTCCACTACACTTGGTCCAACTTTGGAGGGGTTATCTCTGCTATCTTTCCTTACGCGACCTCGTGTTTAGCCCCTGTGTTAGAGGGGGGTCCCGGATAACTTTCACGTAACTGGACTTCTACAATCCCTATGACAGACTCCAATGTTTGGTTTGAGTGGCCTTGGAGAATTTACTCTCCAACCTATTCCAAGGCCCTAGTCCTGAGCTAGTGTATGAACCCTACAAACAAAAAGTCTAATAGTGTTTAATTAGCGTTGCTTTTAATGGGATTTTTTATGTCACAAGGTATGTAGGTGAAACTGATGGTGTGTAAAGACTCAAAGAAAAATGAATAAGAAATGCTTGGAAACAAAAACTTTTACAAAAAATGCAAAAACCAACAACTTTTCACCAAGAAAGATTTCTTTTTCTTTTTGAATTTTCTAAGATTTCATGCAGCAAACATAAAGGAATTTCGCTCAATCTGCGAGCTACTTATGCGCTAAATGCACTGCAAAATAACTTATGAAAAAATACTTCTTCCTAGCTACTGATGCAACAACACAATCTTCAAACAAAGAAGAAAAATGAAAAAGAGATATATATATTTTTTATTTGAGTGCTAAATTAAGCAACAAAGGGAAAATGTCGACAAGCACAAAACCAAGAAAACAAAATAAAATTCTGTCTTAAAGTGCAGATCGCAAAGAAACAGAGCAAAGACACTTAATGGAAATCGAGAAAGAACTGCTTCTTACGCTTGTCTAAAAACCATAAAACACAATTTTTTTTTTTTTTATCTTTTCTATCAAACATTAACTAAGAAAAAACAAGATAAGGATAAGAGGCCCTAACCTACTGACTATGCAACCCTAGACTCAAACCCCTTAGAGGAAAAGACTTCTCACCACAAGAGGGGATGACTGCCCCACCCTGAATGAAAAGCCACTTGACAAGCCCGCGACTGTCACTGAAACAACATGCGTGCAAACGTGTGCTGAGCTACAACAGAGCACAGGTACCTGCGAGATGAACTAGTACAGGTCGCGTGTATGTGTAAAAATCTAGGACAAAACTAAACACAGACAACCCATACCTGGAAGAGGCCTCTGGTATTGACAACCAGGGTCTCTTGAAGGCTTGGATGCTTCTTCTTTAACAGAAAAGGAAACTAAATGCAAAAATCTTAACAAACGCAATAAAGTAGACTGATACAAGACTGTAAACTAGAAAGACCCAGATAGGATCCAGAAAGCCCCCTGAGAATGTGAAATTCTGACAGGGAAGAGGAGACTTCCTTTTAAGCTTTCTGAGTCTTACACGCTACTGAAACCTCTACAGCAAGCGTTCAAACGCGGGCTGTAGAAGGTTAGGGTGTGGGTTACATGCGTGCAGGTCTTCTGTAGGTTGCGTGTACCTCTGTGTGTCCTGATAATAAATGTCAAGCAACAGTCAAGGAAAAACTGGTATTAAGAACCAGGTTCCCTGCTAGCTCTGACCTAACATAAAACAAACAAACAAAGAAACAGAAAATCTACTCCTTTAAACTACCCAAAAACCTCACTTAAATCCGGAAACCCTAAGAGTACTATCCCCAGCGGAGTTGCCAATTCTGTTGTTGGGAAATAATACCCTACAAACTAACAAGCTAGGGATGAACTTGTATGCAGATCATGACCTTAAAGAAATCACTTTTAACCTATCACCCCAATACTCAAACCCCTTTTTCACACACAAGCATGGAAAAGACCTACTAACCTTTTTTTATCGATGTTTGATGTAGATCCTCCGTTGCGCTTTATCCGCTTGCTTGCGATGCTCCTTCCAAAGACAATCCTGCAATCGAGACAAAACACTACGCATGCATGCTATTTTTCTACTTGAGGGTTAGAGATTAAGCATAAATCAAATAAAATATATATAACTCATGCATTGGGACGGGAAAAGTATTCTTTTATTAATCTCAATATGAATCAACTTATAATAATGATAGAGACCAGCCACCGTTCCTTGATCCTGATCCTGGGCTCCTCCTCTTCTTTTTCCTCCAACTACTTTGCTTTAATTCTCCTTAAGCTTGAGGAAAGGCTAAAGGGTTGGGACAAATGGATTCATCAATTGGGCAAAGTTTCTTTGCTATCTTTTTCCTCCTCCAAATAGTAATCCTACCCCTTCTTTTATAGGCTAGAAGGAGCTAGGGTTTTGGACAAACTCTCGACCATGCATGGCTGGGAGTTTCAGTTAACTGACCCATATCTTTTTGTCCCATCGGCAACTTTCCTGTTTTTGTGCTTTGTTAGGTAAACGCGGGCTGTAGTAGGCCTGCCAACGTTCAAAATCGTGCTATAAGAGGCCTGCTAGCGTTCCAACGCGTGCAGTAGTGGGTTAGGGCGCGTGCCACTTGTTTTAAGAGGATTTTCAAGAGTTTGTTCAGCATGTCTTTGGCAAGGAAGGGATATGAGTGGCTTGATGCCTAGTAAGCATGTGTGGTGCAATTTAGGGTTATAACATAGGGGTTGTAGTGCAGCCCATATTAATGCGTATACGGTCGATTGTCTCTATAGAGTTTCAAATGAATTCCATTCACCATTCCCTCCAGGACTTTTCCATCCAAGGTTCCCAACTGCGCAAGACCTATCTCAGTTATCTGTTGTATCACATAGAGACCTAACTAGTGTATGTGAAACTTCCCTAGGTGTTGTAGATAATGTTTTTCATAGAGTAGTACCAAATCACCAACTTGAAATTTCTTGGATTTAATGTTTCGATCGTGCTAAGATTTCTCTCAGGATTTTTGCACCTGGTTGGTGATGGAAGCTTACAAGAAACTGGTCCTCCTCAAGCTAAACTAACTTCTCCAATATATCCTCTATTGCACCCATATCCGAGAGCTCAATGATGGATGCAATGCACAAACTAGGTAAAATGAACTCCATTGGCATCACTGCTTCCTATTGATAGACCAACCAGAAAGGGATGCGTAAGTCCCAATCATCTCTTCCAAAATTGAAGATACTTGTCAAAGCATTCTCCAACATGTTATTAAATGCTTCCAATGTGCCATTATCCTAAGGGTGATATGGTGTACTATTTTGATGATGAATCTGAAATTACCTATTTAGTGTGGCAATTTTTGTGTTCAGAAAGTGTGTACCTTGATCACTAAGTAATATGCACAGACATCCAAACATGGTGACTAAATTCTCGAGTAGAAACCACACAATAGTCTCTACAATGCAATCAGTAATTGGTGTTGCTTCTGCCTGCCTAGTTGAATACTTTTTCGTAGCAATGATGTATATTTATCCCAATCTCCTTGCTTGTGGGTTGATTGGAACTAGAAAGTAAATGACCCACTTATAAAATTATTTGAACGTAACTTCTGGATTTAATGGAATTTCATCGTGCCTAGATGGCTTACCCACTCTTTGAAAGACATCGTAGGACTGGAAATACTCCTTCGCATCGTTGTGCAGTGTAGGCGACCAAACCCCTGTGCATAAAATCTTCTGTGTCATTTCTTTGCCTGTGTAATGTCCTTGATAAATCACATCTTGCACTTTCTCTAGTATAACCAACCTTTCATGTTCCAGTACACAATGCCTCAAGATTCCATCTTCCCCTAATTTATACAAGTTCCCTACAATCAACTAATAGTCTGTGGATTTCACTACCAATTGTTTCTTTTGCGCAACTATCATGTCGAAGGGGTGCACTGTTGGGTTGTTATATTCTTTGCAGTGAAAGTCTAGTTGAGGTGAATTGATTGAAGGTCAAAGTCAAGGTGGATCGAAAACAGGTTGAAGTTGAGATGGATTGACAACAGGTTGAAGTTGAGGTAGATCAACAACAAGTCAAAGGTCGAGGAAGTCGACCGGGTAAAATCGAAGTTGAAGGTATCGATGACAATTCAACCAATAAGAGGTTTAAGTGCGAGTGTGAGATGATCTACTAGATACCGAATGAAGACCGACTGGTAGTATAATTGTAAGCCCGACTTGGAGTTGACTGTAACAAAATTTCAAGATTTGTGGGATTTGTAGCCAATGATATGAATGGATATGTAACCATTTTTGGGTGCCAATATTTAACGTTTTTCCTGTTGTAAATCCTATAAAGAGGTGTGTTGTAAGTCTGTAAAGGTGGTTGTTTTTGCAGTTGCAAATATTTTTGTTTCTATTTTAAGGTAAACGTAGAATACACTTTTGTAGGTTAATGAATGTGTAAGTGTAGGTTGTTGGTCATGCATATGTAAGACAAATTGGCTACAGGGTTTTTCTTTCCTATGAAAGAGGGTATGATGTCGATTTTGTCTTAGGTTTGGAACAAGGTTAGACATATAACATTTTATTCTGATTGAATAAGACAACAAGAGAGAAAAATGATCAAAGGAATGTTGGTTTTCCTGGTTAAGGGTTTCCAGGGTAAAATCTCGGTGTACTGTGTGATTTCTTATGTCATTTGCATTGTTGATTAAATTCTTCTTCTCTTCTACTATATTAGTGTGTAAGTGTATTTTATTTCCTAACATGTGGTATCAGAGCTTTGATCTTCCCTGACATGTGAGTTATCATAGTGGTGTTATGCTTTGGCGAGTATATCAGATCTTGATTTGCAAATATTGAATATGAGAACTAAACCCTAGGTATACTAAGAGTCATAAGTCATAAATTGTGTTAAAGATCATGGTAAATAATGGAGAGAAGTTCCAGAATAGAGATAGAAAGATTAAATGGCCATAATTTTGAGCTTTGGAAGCTTAAAAAGGAAGATCTTCTTGTAGATCAAATACAATGGACAATAGTCTGTCCAGATACTCAGCTGACAAGCATGTTGAAGGAAGAATGGGAGAAACTCAAAAGAAGAGAAATAAGTACGATTTGGATTTGTCTTGCAGATTTGGTGTTGCTCAATGTCTCGGATGAATATTTGGACAAGAAAATGTGGGACAAGTTAGGAACCTTATACTAGTTGAAATCTATGGTAAATAGGTTGTTTCTTAGAAAGAAATTGTATCTTATGAGGATGAGTGATGGTAGTTCGGTGACTGAGAATTTAAATGCATTTAATACCGTGTTAATCTAGTTATCGCATGTGGATATTAATATCACTGATGAAGAGAAGTGTATCGACCTATTATGTTATTTTCCAAACTCCTGGATATCTTAGCCGTGGCTATTGTGAGTAATAAAACCACACTACCGCTATAGGATGTCGTTTCTTATTTGTTTTCAGAAGGAATGAGAAGGAAGAACATGGAAGGATAAAACAAAGATGCTCTAGTAGTGAGAGGTTGACTGATAGAAATAGATAAAGGAATATTATCGAGTAGAAATTCTAAGTCAAAGGGTAGATATAAATCCCCAGTTTAGTCGACGCAAAGATGCTAAAAATGTGGTAAAGTTGGGGATAATAAAAAGGATTGTAATTCGAAGGTAACATAAGTCAGTGTTGGATCCGACGAGAAGTAGTGGATTGAGAGAAATATGACCTAGGACAAGGGAGGTGATGTGTACCTGGCGTCGACGAATACAAAGTTGAATCAATATGTTTGGTTGATCAACTTAGGAGAATCCTATCATATGACACCACATAAAGAATGGTTTTGTGAATATGAATGATATGATGGGGGTTATGTGTTCTTGGGGGACGAATGAACAACCATGATTTTCAAACGGGGAAGAGTTTGATTGACACTGCAGGATGGGAGGAAAAGAATCCTTCTAGGTGTTCTACACATTCTGAGTTTGGTAAGAAACTTGATATCTGTCAGTAAGATGAGTGATGCAGGTGTGCATACTTTGTTTCAGAAGGATTTGTGAAATATGGTTAGAGGTGCAATGGTATTGATGAAAGTAATTTGGAATGGTACCCTGTACAATTTGTTATGGAATGTCAACTCGAATGGATGAAAAAACATCGTTGCTCCTCAAATCAACTCGACTACGAATTAACTCGACTCTATGTCAACACAACTTGACTCGAATCAAGCTAAGTTAGTTCAAATCAACTCAATAAGACATGATGAAATCGACCCGACTAGGCTATGGCATGAGAGGAAGGGACACATTGGAGAAAAATAAATTTGAGCTATGCAAAGAAAAGGTATGGTTAAAGGATTTCTTGAATGTGGTTTAGAAGTCAAATTTTGTGAACATTTCATATATGGGAAACAAATTCAGGTGAGGTTCCCATCTAGAGCGAGAAGGGAAAATGGAACTCTAGAATGGGTGCATAGTGATGTGTTTGGCCTGGTTACAGTGCCTTCACTTGGTGGATCCCTACATTATGTCTCCTTCATAAATTATTTTTCCAAGAAGACATGGATATATTTACTGAGGATGAAATTAGAGGTTTTAAATATATTTAAGGAGTTTAAATCTCTTATGTAAAACTAGATAGAGAAGAGGATTAAAGTGATGAGAACTGAAAATGGTGGTGAATTTTGTGGAAATGAATTTGATCAATTATGTAAGCAGTGTGGCATAGCACACCAAAATAGCACACCATATACCCCAAAACAAGGAACATGCTCAGTGGTTTTGGGTTCGCACGAGAATTCTGGGAAGAGGCAGTTGAAAATGAAATATATTTGGTGAATATGTCTCCTTCATCGACACTAGTTGACACAACTCCAAATGAGGTATGGTATGGTAAGAATCCTTCGGTGGAACATCTCAAATTATTTGGTTTTGATGCATTTGTGCATGTTCCCAAGGAAATGAGGAGCAAGTTGGACAAGAATGTAGTCAAATTTATTTTCATCAGATACAAAGAAGGGATGAAAGGATATAAGGTCTAGGATCCTGCATCAAGGAGAATAGTGTATAGTTAATATGTGGCCTTCAGAGAAGTTGGAGGTAAGTCCTATCCTAAGGAAGTTGTTCAGACCGAGAATAATCCTGATACGGTGTGATTTGAACTGAGGAATGAAGAAGATGATTTAGATAAGTCGACTGACTTTGAGGAAGAGGTGGAACAATTGACTCTGGTGATAAGGAGTTCAGAAAGAGAAAGAAAATCAGTTGAAAGGTATAGTCCACCTGACTTGATTTCCGCATTCATGTTAAATAACATCGATGATGAGCCCAAGTCGGTCGGTGATGCAGTCGACTCGACAAAGGGTAAACTATGGAAGGATGCCATGGTTGAAGTGATGGAATCCTTGTACAAGAATGAGATATGAGATTTAGTCAAGTTACCTAATGGAAGAAATATCATCGGTAGCAAGTGGTTGTTCAATAAGAAGATGAATTCCGTAGGAAAAGTCAATAATTTCAAAGCTCGATTGGTAGCGAAAGGATATTCCCAAGTTGAGGGAGTTGACATTGGTGAGATTTTTTCCCCTAATGAAAAACCAACTTCCATTAAAGTATTGATGTCTCTGGCTATGACATCGATATGGAGATAGAACAGATTGATGTGAAGACAACATTCCTACATGGGGATATAGAAGAAGAAATCTACATGAAATAGCTTGAAGGATTTGTAGTAAAGGGCAAGCAAGAGTTGGTGTGTGAACTCAAAAGATCCTTTTTTGGTCTAAAGAAATCACCAGGGATGTGGTAGTAGAAGTTTGACACATACATTCTTAGTTTGGGATTTGTGATAAGAAAATATGATCACTGCATATATTCTAAGGAAGAAGGTGGGCATTTCATATATGTAGCTTTGTATGTCGATGACATGTTGATTGGACACAACATGGATGCGATAAAGGAGGTGAAGAAGCAACTATCCTCCAAGTTTGATATGAAGGATATCGGTGCAACTAACTTCCTTCTAGGAATGGATATTAAGAGACATCGAGTCACTAGAAAGCTCTAGTTGAATCAGATGAAGTATATTGAAATAATTATGAAATGATTCAACGTGCATGATTGAAAACCAGTGAAGGTGCCAATTCCTATGGGAGTAAGGATTACTGTTGAACAATGTCCAAAGACACATGAATAAATAGAGGGCATGGAATGTTTTCCCTATGAAAGTGTGGTTGGTAGTTTAATGAATGCTATGGTATGCACATGACCAGACATTTCCCATGCAATGGGAGTTTTGAGTAGATACATGTCAACACCTGGAAAGGAGCACTGTACAATTGTCAATAGAGTATTCAGGTATTTGTGTGGCATGAAGGAATATGATATATGCTACCTAGGAAAACCTGGAGGTGATAGTGGTAAATTAGATGTACATTGCTTTGTCGACGTCAACTGTGATGGAGATCTGGATCGACAGAGGTTGACCAACGAATATGTCTTCAAGATTTTCGGTGGAGTAATAAGTTGGATGAGTAAGAAACAAGTGGTTGTAGCCTTGTTAACAAAAAAAGATGAATATATGGTGACCACTCATGGAAGCAAAGAAGTGGTACAGATTCAAAGGTTGTGTTTAGGAATCGAGTTTGAGCATAGAGCTATGAAGGTAAGTTGCAATAGTAAAAGTGAAATATTTCTGGAAAGGAACCTTGCTCATCATTCAAAGACTAAGCACATTGATGTACAATACCATTTTGTAAGAGACATGGTGAAAATTAATAATGTGCTAATGGAGAAAGTAGACAAGTTGAAAAACATAGTAGACACATTGACCAAGTATGTGAGTGTTGTGAAGTTCTCTTGGTGAAGAGAGGCAATGAGCATTGCTTCCCCGGGTCTATGAACGAAAGTTCAAGAATCTCATGTTTCAACAAAGAAGACAACAAGTTGGAGAATGTTGGGTTGTTATATTCTTTGCAGTGAAATTCTAGTCAAGGTAAATCAAATGATGGTCGAAGTTGAGGTGGATCGACAATAGGTCGAAGTCGAGGTGGATCAACAACAGGTCAAATTCGAGGTAGATAGATAGCAATTCGAAGGTCGAGGAAGTCGATCAAGTAAATTCAAATTCAAATATATTGATGACAATTCAACTGACAAGAGGTCGAAGTGTGAGTGTGAGATGACCAAATTGAGAACGAATGAATGCCGACTAGTAAAACCGACTCAGAGTTGACTATAACATAATCCCCATATTTGTTTGATTTGTAGCCAATGATATGCATGGATCTCTAACAATTTTTCACTGATCTTTAGGGCTTTTATTATTGTAAATCCTATAAAGAGGCGTGTTGTATGACCATAAAGGTGGTTGTTATTGCATTTACAATTGCAGCTGTTTTTTTTTTTTTTGTAAGGTAATAATAAAATGCAATTTTGCAAGTTAATGCATGTGTAAGTGTAGGTTGTTGGCCATGTATATGTAAGTCAAATTGGCTCCAGGGTTGTTCTTGCATGTGCAAGAAGGTATGATGTCGATTTTTTCTTAGGTGTGGACCAATGTTAGGCATTTAACCTTTTATTATGATTGAATAAGACAACAAGAGAGAAGAACGCTCAAAGAAATGTTGGTTTTCCTAGTTAATGGTTTCTAGGGTAAAATCCTGGTGTACTATGTGATTTCTTGTGTCATTTGTGTTCTTGATAAAATTCTTCTTCTCTTCTGCTAGGATTAGTGTGGAAGTGTATTTCATTTCCCGACAACCACACCCGTATTTATAAACTCCAGAATTTCCATGAAGTAATCATCCACCATACTTACTATAGATAAATTCACATATAAGAAATTAACATCTAAATTACCAGTATCCTCTCTTGTTAATATGCACCAGAGATGATCAATTTAGACATTCAACTTCCCTGGTTTTACTATGACCTCAAAGTCATATTCCTGAAATAGTAAAAACCATATGCATATTCTTTGTCTTGTGACATGATTATTGACTAAGTACTTTAATGCAGAATGATCTTTGTACATATTGAAGTGAGACCTAAGTAAGTAATATCTGAACTTCTGGAGTGCATAGACCATGGCCAAGCCTTCCCGTTCTGTAGTGGTATAATTATTTTCTGATATAGATAGCTTCCTACTTGCAAATGAAATTGGATGATCAATGTCTCCTTCTCTTGGTTGTGATAGTATTATGCCCAAAGCAATGGTTGATGCGTCTACATGGACATGGAACTGCTTATTCCAATATGAAAATATTAAAATGGGTGTGGTGACTAGTCTCTGTTTCAATGTGTCCATCCCCTTCTGGCAGTCCTCATTCCATTGGAACTTGTCTTCCTTCTTTAGTAACTTTTCAATGGGTGTTGTAATCTTCACATATCCTTTGATAAACTTCTTGTAATAACCTGTATGACCCATAGTTTCCCTTAGTTGTATGAATGATTTTGGAGGCTCCAAATCTAGAATAACTACGATCTTGGTTGGGTCAAGCAATAGTCCTTGTTTTCATACTACATTTCCTAGTAGAATTCCAAATGGTGTGAAAAAAGGCATTTATTCAAGTTCAGTGAAATATGACACTATCTGCATCAATCTAAAATGAGCCAAAGTACTTCTATATGATCTTTCATTAGACTGAACACGGTCCAATCATCTAAGTAAACTTACAAAAAATTATGGATGAACTCCTTGAATGTTGCCAGTGCTACTCTAGAAAACAATGTAGGGGAATTATTCAATCCAAATGGCATCACCGAGTACTAATAACTTCCCCATTTTGTCACAAATGTGGTTTTGTGTCTATCCTCCTGCACAATTTTGATCTAATGGTATCCAAAGAATCCATCTGTAAATGAATATGTTTATTAACCTCCTATGTTCTCCAGTACTTCATCCATGAATGGTATTGGGAATGGGTCCTTAACCTTCTCCTTGCACCTTGGGTTCAATCTGTAGGGTCTATGTCGTATTGGATTAGCTCCAAGTTTCAGTGAAATCTTCATCTCACCTAAGTTGCCTGCTATCCCTTTCATATATGAGAATGTGGTTGAAAATAAGTCCTGATATTCCTATAATAAGTCTTCCACCTTCTCAATTGTCTCATTGTTCCAATAGTCTCCTATATATACAAACTTATGATTCTTCATTGTACCAATGTTGAATTTTGTTGTCTTTATAGGCTGTGTGTACATGAAAGATGCAAGCTTTGGCCCTTCTACTACGCATATTCCTTCTATCTCTGGTACCTATACATTCCTGGGATCTTCTTCCTTGTATTATTCCTCCTTGAAATTATAACATTTCAATAGCTTCTGGACTGTCATATTGGCTTTGTACGCACTAGATAATGGTACTTATTCCATCAATTCTACCTTCGAGAAGATATTTGTTTGGATGCCCTGTAGTGCTGCATATATGGAGGGTGATTCATGTTTAAATGTAAACTTGATTTTGAATCTCTGGACCAATCCTTCCCATTTTGTTTTCTCCTTGTGCATATCCAATTCTAAATACCCATTCTTTAGGATTGTGTCCAACATGTGTATGAATCGGTGCGTCCACTCTATCTCTTATTCTGAGCACCATAAAGATCTACATCTGTTTACATAACTTGCTGGGTCACCCTCTCCTGTGTATTTCTGGTGTAATTTTTGTTTCCTTGGGACCAAAGCATATCTGCATAACTCTACTGCACTGTGCCCATTCCTTCATTCCATTTTTATGCACGACCCACTATCTAGATGGAGTTTCTTTTAACATGACATCCAATGCGAAAATACTCTATTATTCAGGTAGCTATAACTCAAATGATTTTATAAATATACCATTCTCAGTTAGTCCATCGTACCTGGGTGGGTCACCTAGCTATGTGCCAATCCAGTGAAAGGATCAATTTATACATGCACATCGTCTAGTTGACACTTCATGCATCCTCTGCTGCCAATTCTCTAGACCAGCTTCTGAATCTGATGCGCACAAACTGCTACTTCTCCAACTTAGCGCATCATCCTTTGTTAGGTCGACATAATCCTCCATCCACACAATCAGATTATATAAGTTGTCCATGTCATTAACTCTTGCTGACTATGTGTATCTCTTCCCTTCTGATGGGTCCAAAGGTGCATTAACCTTTACATCCTCAATCTTGAAGATCATCTCCCTCCTTTTTAAGTTAACAATTTCTTGGTTATCGACCACCGATTTTAATCCCATTAAGGATGGATATGGTTGATTATCGTCTACTATCTCAATAACTTCAAAGTCCGTCATCCTGTGCACCCCATCTATGTTCATAGGTACTCTTGTTAGTTTCCCAATTGGGACTATCTTATGTTGATTCACGAGCCTTAACTAAACAAGGGACCATATTACCTCAAGTTCTCCCATCATCTCCCATGTCTTCTTAGGTAGTACATTCACATCCGATCCTAAATCAAGAATAACATTATCCACAATGTACTCCCCAATATTCACATTAAACCTGAATTCCCCATTGGTTACATTCCTGCGCAGTACCTAATTTACCATTCTTTGTGCGATAGGGGTGTCCCTTCCATTTTTGCAGTGATCAATCATGTTATATAACATATTGAGCGCAGTTCTATACTCCATCAGTTCTACACAACTCATTAAGAATTTTCTTAGTGTACTTACTTGTGCACTTGACTTTTCAGGAACTGTTGGTTCTTCTATATGAGGAAGAGATGATGTTGATGCTCCCCCATGTGGTCCAAGTATTTCCTTTCTTGTGCTATGATATGTGTCTTTTTCCTTCCGTGGATTGAATGATGACATAGGCCCTATTGACTTTCTTACCCACTGCTCCATTTGGTTTCCTTCGCTGTGTCTTTCGACTGATATCATCTGCACATTCTGATTCTGATGTTGATTTTGGTTTGGGTTTCCTCTAGCCTACCATTTTGCAACTAGTTAGGGACAATCCTCCATTGCGTGATTCATTTCTCTATAATATGTGCACATGGTACAAGGTTTTGGACAATCTCGGCCCAAGTGTCTAGGTTGATTATAGTTATAACAGATAATTGGTCCTCATCCTCCTCTACCTCAGCCTTTGCCAAAATTTGTTATGATCTCTTGATTGAAACCTCTCTGACCGTTATACTACGCGCTATTCCCATATGCGATGGTATTCTTTTCCTGGATCCTATATATATCTGATGTGCTCTCTCTTAGTATGTCGAACACGCATGATTCCTTCTCTTCATGGCCTATCGACTTGCAAAAATTGCAAAAACAATTATTTGGAGTACTCTGATATTTCTGGAGTAATGGACACTCAGTGGGATGATGACCCCATTTCTTATAGATCTTGTAGTATCCTCCTCTGAGTAGTGGATTTAGTGCTCGAGCTGCCAAATACTACGCAAATGTTGGGCATTCGTCCTTGTGATGGCCTTATGTCATGCACTTTGTAAACCGAACTTGTTCTCATTTTTATTTTCTCTTGGTAATCTCGGCCCACTAAATCGTCAATGCATCTAACTACATCTGAACTTGTGCCATTCTTCCCGTGTCTCTTGTCGGTGATGCCTCTAGTTTCATTGCAATATCTAGAGCCTCAAGCTTTGATGTAACCTTTTGTTGAATCACGAGCCTCCAAATGTATGGTAGATTTCCAACAATAAGCCACTCTTGATGTTGTTGATCTGGAATTTGGAATGTCAATCTCTCCATTACATCCTTAAAGCGTTGATCAAAATCCCATACAGACCCTGTTTCTAACTTTGGCTTTTTGAACTCCTTTAATAGCACTTTATTTATCTCTACCAAGGTCCTTTCCTATCCTATAGGCGTAATTCTCTGTAACTTCATATACCATACCAAAACACAACCTCTAAATGTCATTGCTAACTGCACAATTTTTATGGCAACATCCTATATGTTTTTAGCGACCCAAACTATTTCACACACAAACACGTTTTTCTTTGGATCCTCTGACCCCACTCCCTTGAATTCAGAAAGTATAAGAGTATTATCTACTCCCGCCATGTTGGCTTGTGTAGTCCCTCCTCTTGGTGATACTGATGGACATGGATTTTGAATTTGACTCTGCGCACTACTCCCACAATTTTTATTACTACTATTCTGATATATTTTGACAAGTCTTCAACTATTATCTCTGATTGTGTTGATGCACATGGGGTCATAGATTCAACACAAGATCATGTCTGAGTAGGACTTATTGTCTCCTCTATTAATGGACTAGATTGAGACCTTTCTTCTTTCCCTCCTACATATGGAATCTCCATGATTTAGACTTGTGTGCAAGGTTTTCTTTCTTTTGGCTCACTATGTTTCTCATCTCTCCCAACCCCAATATTTTGCCTCTTGTAGCATATTCCTCCGTGCAACCTCCAAAATCATAATCTTCCTCTGGTATGCTTCCTTCTTGCATCCTCAGTACCTTCCTCCCTCATTCATTGCTTCCTCCTCTCAGATGATTCCCCTGTCATCCTACGACTCCCCCTATGTGCGTGAAGCCACTTTATCCATCTAAAATCATAATCATCATGTATTTTTCACATAAAAACATCTTCATCCACTTATTTAATCATTTCAAGAACCTTCCACATGGAACTTTGAATTTTTTTATTTCTGCAACACTTTATGATTGAATGCAATCTACTGCAAATTCTATAGCATAACCCCATAATACACTATCAAACCAAAAATCAATTGCTCGAGTAGTTATATTACTTGACGAATTCAGTTGTTTTACCAATTCAAGAGTCCAATTCTTTGGCAATGTAGCACTAAACCTTCATATCTTCTCAGCTAACCTTTCTAGCCACTTAGTTAGAATTTTTGGAAATTTGCCAAAGAAAATTTCATGCAGATCTGTGAACACATACTTTTGCATATATTGCTTTTCTCTTGTCATGTGAATTCCCATTCTTTTTCCAACCAGTATGTGATTTCCTTCTTATTTGGCCTCCAAAACATCCCCTTAGTCGCAATATCCTGGTCGCAACAACAAAACCATTTGTTGACATTTTCTGGTCTGCGCATGGGTTGTAAGACCCAAGGTTCGGTTCAACTATGACTAATAAAACCTCAAGACACCGGCCCTTTTGGTATCACCTATTTGCACAAATGAAGTCTCACTTGAGGTATCTATGGGGACTGCAAGAACCAGGTTTTTGCAGCAATAAGGGAAAGGAAGGCGGATGCGCTAATCATTATTCCTTATTATAGCTTATGCATGCTTCTGATTATTACATTCATTCATGAATATTGCAGCATAATAAATCCATACACTAAATATAGTATGCGAAATATAACACCATCACCCATAACCGCACATAAATAAGTAAAGAACATAATATGAAAGATTATCTGTCAAACTATATCTTTATTCATTGTATCAAATGATTACATTCATGATTCTTGGATAATATCAACATCTATAGATTCTACAAACTTTATCTAGTCCACTAGCTCTTTCACTCTCTATATCCCTCACTAGCTCTCCCTTTTCACCCCACCCATTACATATTTATGCCCAAAATATAGGGCTTAAAGTCCTATTCTTATCTATCCCAAATTATCCCATTACAATGCATTGCATGGCCAACTTCACTTAACTGGTTGTTTTCCTTCTTCTACTTTTTTCTCTTTATACAACTTTTTTGTTGTTTTTCTATTTTGGAAAGTTGCACTGTCGTCCTTTGTTCTTACTTCTCTCACTCGCTTTCTTTATACTTATGTTTGTGTGCTATCTCCATCCTGCACACTATCCATCCTTTTTCATCCTTTTTACCTTCTGCGTGATTTCTTCCTTCTATGTGATTTCTTCCTTCTGCATGCTTTCTTCCTTCTCTTCCCTTTCTTTATACTTAGGTTTTTCTCCAAAATTACATCCAAAAATTCCTGTCCACCAAGTATCTAACAAATGCACCGACAACCCCATACTTCAATATGTAATACATCTATGATTTATGGGAAAAGGAAGACGTCCCAACAAGTCAAAAATGTTCCCAACTATAATAAACTATATGCGCAGGTGCTACCGACTAAAAATTTACTTCAACGAAGTATGCATAGATCACTGCAACTCATAACAAAAGTACCCAAAGTAAAAAATATGTTAACTCATAGATATCAACATTTAAATGGGAACATTATTATGCCAGGGAGAAAATTACAAATGGGTGAGTGATACAAAGACTATCTGTATTGTTACTCATTGACATTACAAAATTGTAGAGGCCAAGGCTCATAGACACTTTCTCTTAGAGTGTACAAGAACATTAACTCCTTCGTTCACTCAACGTCAAGCAGGATTCCCTCTTCGAGATTCTATTTATGCTATTCTACTTCACTTTTTCTCCTTACCTCTCCCTTCTGTGTCCTCTTCATTTCAACTCTCATTATTTTTAATGGAATCTTTTGGAAGGCCAAGTGTGACAGCTGTTCGTTTCACCTTCTCATTGTGTCAAAAGACCAAATAAAATTAAATAAAACAAAACATGTTTATTTACAATATTTACAAACATTTTCCAAGATCCAATTCACATAACACCTCCCCATTTGAAGGATTTTGGTCCCCAAAAGCTGGACCATTAAGGAGATAGAGACAAAAGGCTTCCATTTTCCTCTAAATATCCACCATTCCATTATTGATGAAGGTGGCTTGTTTCCTGCTTGTATTCCCTTGTTTCACTGCTAGAGGATTTATGCTCTGATGTGCTTTGATGAGGTATGCCTTGCCATCCTTTACCAAGCAATACTTGTTTTCTCTCTTGTAGACAGTAGCATCCCTATCCCAAAAGTAAGGGATACCAAACATCACTTTGCAGGTGACAATGGTGCAACTTCACATTATACCTCATGAACATAGTTGGCACTAATGGAAAACCTAATTTTACAACTTCGAGAGATTATCATAAAAATTCTCCCTTGCAACCATACTAGTGAACATGGTTGCACTAGATCATATGTTTCTAGACCAAGTTCATCAAATAATGTTTTAGAAACTAGATTACATTGAGAGCCACTATCGAACAAGGATTTTACCTTCTGGTTCTTCATTTGAACTTTGATTTAGAATAGTGCATGTTTATCTCCACTCGTGCTTGAATGTTGCAATTTGGTGCAAACTATGATTTTGTCCAGATCAAAGGTTCTTTCTATTGCTTCTTCTTTTATCTCAGTAGCTAACTTTGCTTTCCCCTTATACTTTAGCCACTTTGGACACAATTCCAAATGAATTTTATATCAGTTCTCCTCTATATGTCCACCTACATCACAATGTTTGCAATTCCTATTAGGATCCCTCCTTTTCTTGGTTTTTCTTGCAATCTTATTGTCTCCTTTCTTGCTAGATTTTTCTTGGCCCCCCATGTCCTACTTTATTTTTCTAGAGTCCAACTCAATGTAGAGAGAATTCTTTCTCACCTCATCTATGCTTTCATATGATGAAGCTACAATTTTATTCAGATATGGATGAAAATTCCTTTAAGGTACTTCATCACCACCCATGGTTCTTCGAGAGAAATACCCAACCTAATGGCTTGTCTACTGAACTTAGAAGTGTACTCTTGCACTCCTTGTCCTTATTCTTGCCGAAGATATTACCACTTCATGACTTGTTCCTCTTTGTAGCCTATGTGATAGAATTGTGACTTCAGTAATTCCTTGAATACATCCCATTTCATCACCATGTGATTCTTTCATATCCTTAGTGAATCCACATAACTCTTCCACCACAACAGAGCATGTTCGGTCATCTTCAAATAGAAAAATGAGATCTATTGTGTTTCTTATATTTGATAAAGACCAAATTAAACTTCTAATTGTTTCAACGAACTATCCAAGGCTTCAACATTAGTTTTTCCATTAAATATGGGTATTTATAGCTTTGCTTCAACTTTTAAAGGAACATTGGAAGATGAAGAAAAGTTGTTGTCATTACCTGAGTTTCCAAGCATCTCACCTATGGAACCTTTTGGGCCAACCTTGTATTCTTCATGCTTAGTCTCTGTTGAGTGTGCTTCCTTACCCTACATTATTAAAAACTATGTCACAACCTCTGTTAATGTAGAAATGCTTTGCTCCAAGATAGCCAATATGACCTCCAGGTCTTCCCAATCATATTCTTCATGATGATTCCCTACCATTGATGGTGCTTTGCTTCTCTGTAGGTCTGGTAGCAATGCTTGTCCATTGTTTTGGTATTGGTTGCAAGTGTTTATCATGTAGGTGTTCTCCAAGACTTCAGAACCTCCTTTGATACTGTTTTATCCACAAACAGTAGGCCTATGGCATGCCAGTCTCACCAACATGGATAATTCTATGGAATAAAACAATTATAACCATAGCTCTTTGGATTACATGAAATTATCGACCAATCAAGCCACAAGTTGAGTCAGAAAGATGCGGCAAGTTGGGTCTGTTGGGTATGTGTTATATTATTTGCACGAGTAGTAGTGTATACATTGCATTGGGAACAGAGGGGGGTTTGAGAAGGGGGTGCATGGGCAACGCCCCTAATAATTTTTTTTCCTCGAGAAATGTGTCACATTTTTGCCTCATTTTTCATGTTACCTCAATTTTTGTGTCCATTGTTGGGCGGTTATACATCACATGGTTTTTTACCGATGGTTTTCTATTTTCGGTTAAGGAATTAGGGTTGTTGACTAGTCTAAGTCATTAGGTTCAGGTTTTGGATGTCGCTGGCTCTTATATGTATATTGTATTGTAAACAATGTATCACTATGAATGAATAGAAAATATGTTGGTTTTCTCGGTTTGGGTTTCCAGGGGAAAAATCTCTATGTAATGTTTGTATTTTCCATTGTATCTTTTTTGTTCTTTTATTGAAAATCTGTTTGCAGTAAATATTGTACAAGGTTAAAATATACATTTGGTATCAGAGTTTTGTTGTCTTTAGGGGGAATCCTTTGTGGTCAAGGGTTTGGCTCGGGACTGTGATAAGCCTTGTTACAGTGGGATATCTATGGTATTTATTTTCAGGTGAAAAGAAATGGCGAGCAATTCAAAAATGGAAATTGAGAAGTTTAATGGGAAATTTTTTGAGCTGTGGAAGCTCAATATGGAAGATCTGTTGGTGGACAGAGATCAATGGATCATGGTAGATCCAGGTACTACACCTACAGGAACTTCAATAGATGAATGGAAAAAGTTGGATTGGAAGGTGAAGAGCACAATCCGACTGTGTCTCTCAGATTCAATATTACTAAATCTAAGTCCCTAGTAAATAAATTATTCATGAGAAAGAAGTTGTATAACCTGAGGATGGGAGATGGGGACTCGGTGAAAAATCATTTGAATTCCTTCAATACTATGGTAAGTCAATTAGTATCTGTTGAGATTAAAATTTCAGATGAAGATACGTGTATCAGTTTATTGTGTTCTTTACCAGACTCATAGGATATTTTGGTTTTGGCCATAGGTAGTAATACAACTTCCTTGAAGTTTGATGAAGTGGTCTCATCCTTATTGTCAGAGGAGATGAGACAAAAGAATATGGAAGGACAGATCACAGACACATTATTTGCAAGAGGACGTTCCCAAGAAAGAAATAGATCTAAGTTATCAAGTGGGAGATCTTAGTCTAAGGGTAGATCTAAATCTCCCGAAAAGTTTGTAAAGGTATGTTGGAGATGTGGAAAAGAAGATCACTACAAGAAGCAGTGTAGATCCAAAGTTGAGAAAAATAAGGGATCTGAAGAATCTCCTTCTACACAAGAAAATAACTCCAAGGAATAAGGAGGATATGTGTACTTGAATTCTTCAAGAACACATGCATATCATGAGGCATGGTTGGTTGAATCAGGTGCATTCTTTCACATGAATCCCCACAGGGATTGGTTTTGTGAATATGAAAGGTATGATGGAGGTAATGATTTCTTAGGTGATGACTTGAAAACTAGAATCATAGGTCGAGGAAATGTCAAGTTGAGGCTCATATATGGAAGGATTAGAACACTACCTAGTGTTCTAAACATCCCAAGATTGGCCAGAAATTTATTTCTGTAAGCAAAATGGATGATGCAGGGGTAAAAACAATATTTGAAAAGGAAACCTACAGGATGGTTCGAGGAACAATGGTGTTATTGAAAGGAGTTCCATTTGGAACAATATATAAGCTGCAAGGAAGACCTATTAGTGATGGGTGTAATAGTTCCATTGTTCCTGATATTGGAGTTGAAGAAGAAATAAATCCTACAGTCTCTGGAGAAAAGGTTATGCTGTGGCATCAAAGATTGGGGCATATTGGAGAGAAGGGTCTTCGACTACTACATGGTAAAGGTATGGTTGAAGGTATGTCTAACTACTCTCTGGACTTTGATTTCTGTGAACATTGTGTATATGGGAAGCAGAATCAGGAAAGATTCCCCTTTGGTGCAACGAGGGAAGAAGGAATTTTACAGCTAATTCACAGTGATTTTTTTGGAATTGTGTCGGTCCCATCATTAGGAAAATCTTTGTACTATGTCTCATTTATATATGAATTCTTGAGGAATACTTGGATATATTTCCTCGGGAATAAATATGAAGTATTTGACAGGTTTAAAGAGTTTAAGGATCTTGTTGAGAATCAAATAGAGAAAATAATTAAGGTGTTAAGGATAGATAGTGGCAGAGAGTTCTACAGGAATGAAATTAAAGAATTTTGTAAGAAGTGTGGTATAGAAAGGCAGAAGACTACTCTATATACACCTTAATAGAATGGAGTTGCAGAAAAGATGAACAGGACGCTGATGGAAAAAGAAAGTTGTATGCTCAGTGGTGTTGGGTTAGGGAAAGAATTCTGAGCAGAGGTAGTGGGTACTGCATGTTACCTAGTCAACAGATCACCCTCATCGGCGTTGGATGAAAATACTCCACAAGAGGTATAGACTAGTAAGAAACCTTCTCTCACACATCTCAAAGTATTTGGCTATGATGCATATGTTCATGTTCCAAAGGAAAACAAGAGTAAGCTAGATAAGAAGGATGAAAAGTGTGTCTTTATTGGATATAAAGATGGTCTCAAAGGTTATAAGATTTGGAACTCATAAACTAAGAAGGTAGTGTATAGCCGAGATGTGGTATTTAGAGAAATGAAGGATGCTTTTAAACAAGATGTCCTACCAAGTAAGGAAGAAACATAGAAAATAGATTTTGATTTAAAGGATGATGAATCAGACTCTATAGAAGAACAAGAATCCAAAGAAGAAGATCCTCATACTCTAGTATTGAGGAGATGAATTTGAGAAAGAAGGCTACTGGAAAGGTATAATCCATCTAATTTCCATTCAAATTTTGATTTGTCTATTACTGATGATGATCCTAGAACTGTCAGGGAGGTAATGGATTGAGAGGATGGAAATATCTAGAAAAAGGCCATGGATGAAGAAATGACATCCTTGGATAAGAATGAGGCTTGGGATCTAGTGGAGTTGTCGACTGGAAGAAATCCCATTGGAAGAAAATGAGTATTTAAAAAGAAGTTGAATGCAGAAGGAAAAGTGAAGAAATACAAAGCTCGTTTAGTAGCAAAGGGTTATTCCCAGGTTGAGGGAATTGATTTTGGTGATATTTTTTTCTCATGTTGCCAAGTTAACCTCTATAAGATTTCTGTTATATGTTGCTGCTACATTTGATTTTGATTTAGAAAAGATGGATGTGAAGAAAACATTCCTACATGGGGATCTGGAAGAACAAATCTATATGAAGCAACCAGAAGGATTTGTTGTGAAGGGAAAGAAGGAGTTGGTATGCAAGTTGAAAAATTCCATGTATGGTTTAAAACAATCTCCAAGGATGTGGTATGAAAAAAATGATACTTATATGTTGGCACTTGGTTTCACAAGAAGAAAAGAGGATTGCTATGCGTATTTTAAATTAATTGGTGATCATTTGATTTATTTGGTGTTGTATGTGGATGACATGTTGTTGATAGGAAAAAACAAGGAGATTATCCAAGATGTGAAAACTCAGTTGTCCTCTAAATTTGACATGAAGGATCTCGGTGCTTCAAATTTCATTTTGGGCATATAAATTAAAAGAGATTGGAAAAAGAGGACACTCTGGTTAAATCATTATAGAAAATATGTTGAGACAATATTGTAGAGGTTTAATATGCAGGAATGTAAACCGGTCAAGGTTCCTATTCTTGTTGGTGTAAAGTTATCTGTAGATCAATGTATGAAGACATAGGAAGAGGAGGAGGACATGTCTCATGTTCCATATGTGAGTGCAGATGGCAATTTAATGTATGCAATGGTCTGTACTAGACCAAACATTGCACATGTAGTGGGATTTTTGAGCAGGTATATGTCAAGACCAGGGAAGGAACATTGGACAACAGTAAAAAGGGTTTTCAGGCATTTGCATGGCACTACTAGCTATGGATTGTGATACCAAGGAAGACTGGGATTGGACATATTATTGGATATACATGGATTTTTGGATGCATACTAAGTAGGAGATATGGATCATAGGATATATACAAGTGGGTATGTCTTTAACCTATTTGGAGGATAAATAAGTTGGATGAGCAAAAGATAGGTTGTACTGGCACTTTCAACTACAGAAGTTGAATACATGGAAGCCACTCATGCAAGTAAGGAAGCATTATGGTTAAAAATATTATGTTCAGGTATTGGGTTGGTACAACAAGCTGTAAATATAGATTGTGGCAGTCAAAGTGCAATATTTTTGGTGAAGAACTCGACTTATCATTCAAAGAAAAAACATATTGATATTCAATATCACTTTGTGAGAGACATGGTTGAATACAAGAAAGTGTTGTCGATGAAGGTGGACACTTTGAAGAATATTGCAGATGCATTAAAAAAATATGTGAGCACTGAGAATTTCTCTTGGTGTAGAAGATACATGGGCATTGATTTCCTGGATTGTTGACTATGTAACCCTGTAACCCCTTGTATGGAAAGAAAACAACAAGTGGGAGAATGTTGGCTATGTGCTATATTCTTTCCACAAGTAGCATTTTCTATGTTGCGTCAAGCACACAGGGGGGTTTGATGGGGGGTGCAGGGGAAATGCCCCCCAAAAAAGTTTTTTTCCTTGGGAAATGTGTCACATGTTTTCCTCGTTTTTCGTGTTGCCTCGATTTTCAGGTCCATTGTTGGGAGGTTTTTTGGCACATGGTTTTTTGCCGTTGGTTTTCTATTTTCAGTTAAGGAATTTGGGTTGTTCACTAATATAGGTCATTGGTTTAGGGTTTTATATGCCGCTAGCTCCTATATGTATATTGTACTGTAAACAATGTATCACTATGAATGAATATAGAATATGCTAGTTTTCCTGGTTTGGGTTTCCAAGGGAAAATATCTATTTAATGTTTGTATTTTCCATTGTATCTTTTATGTTATTTTATTGAAAATATTTTTGCAGTAAATATTCTACAAGGTTAAAATCTACAGGGTCAGAGGTAATGCAATTCGACCAAGTTGAATTGATCCAAGTCGAATTTACCCAAGTTGAATTTACCCAAGTGGGATTTACCCAACTCGAATTTACCCAAGTGATATTTACCCAAGTTAGATCGACGAAGGGATGTATGTCAGTCGAATGAGGAAGGGAACTCGACCAAAGGGGGAAGCCAAGTTGAAGTGGGTACACCCATGGATAAAACAAATAGATAAGAGGTGGATTCAACAACCAATAATGAATGGAAAATGTTTTCAATTTGGAATCAGTGACCAACAACTGTGAAGAAGGTTCTAAGGGATAATTTGATCACCAATGGTGTGTAAAAATGTTTGGAAGAGTGTTTTTAATAACCCACGATGTAGTAAAATTCCTAGGGTGATTTTGGCAACCTAGAGAAACCAAAAGTGTATGGAAGTCGATTCTTAACATTCACTGATAGAGAAAAATGTATAGAAGTTGTGATCATTCATGGATAAAGAAAACACATTAAGGGTAGCAGGCGAATTGTCAAAATGTGTATATGGTCTGTGGGTAGCTAACAAACACCTCAAAAACCCCAGACATCAAGATATAATACATCTATGATTTATGAGAAAAGGAAAACATCTCGACAAGTCGAAAATGTGCCCAAGCATAATAAACTATATGCCCAGGTGTTACAGGCTGAAAATTTACTTCAACGAAGTATGCATAGAGCATCGCAACTCATAACAAAAGTACTCAAACAAAAAATTTCGTTAACTCACAGATATCAAAATTAAATGCGACCTTTATGGGAGAAACTTACAAAGGGGTGAGCAATACATGGACTCTGTGTATTGTTACTCACTGGAATTACAAACTTGTAGAGGCCAAGGCTTAGAGACACCTTCGCTTAGAGTGAACATGCACATCAACTCCTTCATCCACTCAACATCAAGTAGGATTCCCTCTTCAAACTTATATTTCTGCTATTGTCCTTCCCTTTTTATCCCTTCCCGTTCCTTATGTTTCCTCTTCACTGCGACTCTCATTATTTTTAATGGGATGATTTTGGAAGGCCAACCATCACAATTGTTCATTTCACCTTCCCATTTTTCCAAGAGACCAAATTAAATTAAATAAAACAAAATATGTTTATTTACAATCTTTACAAACATTTTCCAAGATCCAATTCGGATCACACCTCCCCATTTGAAGGCTTTTGGTTCAAAAAAGTTGGACCATTAAGGAGACATAAGAAAAAGGATTCCATTTTCCTTTGCATATCCACCATTCCATTGATGATGAAGGTGGCTTGTTTCTTTCTTGTTTTCCCTTCTTTCATTGCTAGAGGAGTTGTACTTTGATGTGCTTTGATGACGTATACCATGCCACCTTTGACCAAGAGATACTTTATTTCTCTCCTATAGAAGGTAACATCCCTATCCTGCAAGTAGGGGCTACCAAACATCACTTCGTAGGCATCCAATGGTGTAACTTCACATTCTACCTCATCAACATAGCTGGCACTAATGGAAAACTTTATTTTACATCTTCGAGTGATTCTGATAAAATAATTTCCTTTCAACCATACTAGTGAAATTGGATGCACTAGATCATAGGTTTCTAGACCAATTTCTTCAACTAATGTTTCAAAAACCAGATTACATTGAGAGCCACTATAGAACAAGGATTTTACGTTCTATTTCTTCACTTGAACTTTTATTCAAAATAGCGAATGTTTATCTCCACTCGCCCTTGGATACTACAATGTGGTGCAAACTATGGTTTTGTTTAGATTAGAGATGATTTCTATTTCTTCTTCTTTTTTATCTATAGCTACCTTTTCTTTCCCCTTAGACTTTAGCTACTTTGGATGCAATTCTGGATGGAGTTTCAAACACTTCTCTTTTGTGTGTCCTTTTCTCGGTTGTGCTTTTATCTTCTTGTTGGTTTCTTCTTGGCCCATGTGTTGTTGTCTTTTCCTAGAGTCCAACTCAATGTAGAGAGCCTTATTGCTTGCCTCTTGCTTTTCATACCATGAAGCTTCAACTATCTTTCGGTATGGCTGAAAATTCCTCCAAGGTACTTCATCACCACCCCTGGTTCTTCGAGAGAAATACCCAACATGATGGCCCTCCTCCTGAACTCAAAAGTGCATTCTTGCACTCCTTGTCCTTGTTCTTGCCGAAGGTACTACCATTTCATGAGTTTTTCCTCTTCGTATCCCGTGGGATAGAATTGTGACTTTAGTAATTCCTTTGAGTCCTCCCATTTCATCACCATGGGATTCTTTCCTATCCTCAGTGCATACACATAACTCTCCCACCACAATAATGCATGTCTGTCATATTCAAACGGGAAAAGGGTATTTACCGTGTTTTTTGGATTTGATAAAGACCAAAGTAAACTTCCAGTTTTTTCAACCAACTATTCAAGGATTCAAAATTAGGTTGTCCATTAAACATGGGTATTTATTCATGTTTAGTCTCTCTTGAGTGTGCTTCCTTACCCTTCATTACTGGCAGTTGTGTCACCAACTCTATCAATGTAGGAATTCTTTGCTCCAGCCGAGTGAATCTAAACTCTAGGTCTTCCCTATGATCTTATTCATGATGATTCCCTACCATTGATGGTGCTCTTATTCTCTACAGGCCTTGTAGCATTGCTTTTCCACTGTTTTGGTGTTGGCTACAAGATTTTACCATGTAGGTTTTCTCCAATTCTTAGGAACCCACTATGATACCATATGATCCATAAACGGTAAGCCTATGGCCTATTCATCTCACTAACATAGACACTTCCACAGAACAAAAAAATTATAAACTTAGTTCTTTGGATTACGGGAAATTATCGACCAATCAAGAAAAAAGTCAAGTCAGAAACAATTGAGTTGAAAAGATCCAACAAGTTGGGTCAAAGGTAATGCAAATCAACCAAGTTGAATTGATCTAAGTCAGATTTACCCAAGTCAAATTTACCCAAGTTAGATTTACCCAAGTCAAATTTACCTATGTCAGATAAACCAGGGAATGTTTGTCGGTCAAATGAGGAAGGGAACTTGACCAAAGGGGCAAGCCAAGTTGAAGTGGGTTGAACTGTGGCTAAAACAAATAGATAAGAGGTGGATTCGAAAACCAATATTGAAGGTAAAATCTATACACATTGGAATCAATGACCAATAGCTGCGAAGAAGGTTCTGGAGGAGATATTGATCATCGGTGGTGTGTAAAAACGTTTGGAATACTATTTTTAATAACCCACGATGCAGTAAAACTGCTAGGGTGATTTTGGAAACCTAGAGCAACCAAAAATGTATGTAAGTCATTTTTTAACATTCATTGATAGAGAAAAATGTATAGAATCTGAATTGAGAATTAGTGGACTGAGAAAACACATTGAGGGAGAAATTGGTAGCAGGCGAATTGTCAAAATGTGTATATGGTTCATGGGTAGTTGAAAAAATGCCCCGACAATACCAGACTTCAAGATATAATACATCTATGATTTATGGGAAAAGAAAAATGTCCCAGCAAGTCAAAAATGAACCCAGCAATAATAAACTATATGCGTAGGTCCTACATGATGAAAATTTACTTCAACGAAGTATGCATAGAGCACTACAACTCAGAAAAAAATACCCAAAGAACAAAATGCATTAACTCACATATATCAACATTTAAATAGGAACTTTATTATGCTCAGGAGAAAATTAAAAAGGGGTGAGTGATACACAGACTCTGTGTACTGTTACTCACCAACATTACAAAATTGTAGAGACCAAGGCTCAGAGACAACTTCTCTTAGAGTGAACATGTACATTAAATATTTCATCCACTCAATATCAAGTAGGCTTTTCTCTTCAAGCTTCTATTTATATTATTTTCCTTCCCTTTTTCTCCCTGCCTCTCCCTTTTGTGTCCTCTTCGTTGTAGCTCTTGTTATTTTTAATGGGATTCTTTTGGAAGGCCAACCATCACAGATGTTCGTTTCACCTTATCATTATGCCAGAAGACCAAATATAATTAAATAAAACAAAACATGTTTATGTACAATATTTACAAACATTTTCTAAGATCCAATTCAGATCAAACATGCCAAGGATTTATGTAGCCTTGAACAACAAGCAAACATAATATCAATCCCCCATGATTGAAGTAGAAGGTAAGATTGATAAACATCCCATATAAATTTTAATTGATTCTGGAGCTAGCCATAGTTACATAAACTCTAAATTGTTGAAATATTTCACTTGCAAAGGAGTAAGCATAAGAAATATTGGTTAGTTTAATTAGCTGCAGGGGCCAAGAGAAAGATCAATGAGTTGGTTAAATATTTTCTGATAGACATGAATGGACTCAGCACAAAGGTAGATGTGAATGTCATACCATCAGTTTCATATTATTTTTTAATTGGAATGGATTGGTTGGAAAAAAACCATGTTATCCTAGATTGTTACAATAAGAAAGTCACATGTCTTGATGAAGAAGGGAAGCAAGAAAAGGTTCAAGGAATTCCAAGAGTTGTAGTTATTAGAGAGATTTCATCTATGCATTTGAAAAAGAGTTTCAGGAAGGGATGTCATATTTTTGTAGCCCATATGGAAGAGGAAACCAGAGATAAAGTGGTAAGCATTGAATACCATTTAGTCTTGAGGGATTTTGAAGATTATTTTAGGGAAATCGAAGGATTTGCACCAAAGATAAACATTGATTTCTCTATTAATTTGGTTCCAAGAGCTTCTCCAATGTCCAAGACACCTTACAAAATGGGTACGCTAGAGTTCAAAGAGTTGTAGATGCAACTTGAAGAGTTGTTAAGGAAGGGGTATATACATTAAAGTGTGTCACCTTGGGGAGACCCAATTCATTTTTTAAAGAAGAAAGATGGAACCTTGAGGCTATGTATTGATTTCATATATTTCAATAAGGTCACCATAAATAATAAATATCCTTTGCCAAGGATTAATGATTTATTTGACCAGCTGAAAGGTGCAAGAATATTTTCTAAGATTTACTTGAGATTAGGATATCATCAAGTGAGGATAAAGGAATAATAAATCATGAAGACAACATTCAAGACAAGATACAAGCATTATGAATTCACGGTAATTCCATTTGGGCCATCAAATTCCCTAACTATTTTCTGTGCCTGATGAATGGAGTGTGTTGGGAGTATCTGGACAAGTTTGTAATTGTGTTCCTAGATGATATACTCATCTACTCTAAGTAAGAAAAAGAACATGAGAAACATTCAAGAATTGTGTTGCAATTTTTAAAAGAGAATAAGTTGTATTCCAAGCTAACTGCAACTTTTATTAAAAGAAGATTTACTGCTTGGGGCATACAATTTCAACAGAAGGGATAGCAGTGGATCCTAAGAAAATAGAGGCCATTAGAGAATGACTGGTGCCAAAAAAATTCATAGAGGTCAGATAAATCATGGGTATTGTTGGTTATTACTAAAAAATCATCAAAGGTTTCTCAAAGATTGCAAGATCAATCACTTCTTTGAAAAATAAGGGAGTGAAATTTGAATGGACTCCCAAGTGTGAAAAAATATTTCAGCAACTGTCACTGAAAGACATATTGATAAGTGCACCAATATTGAAGATTGCAGATCCAGATGAATATTTTGTGGTGTGCACCAATGCATGTGAGGAGAGTCTTGGTGGAGTCATCACCTAGAAAGATCATGTGGTATGTTATGAGTCCAAGAAACATAAATAGCATGAGAGGAATTATGCTACACATGACTTTCAATTAGAAGAAAATGTACATGCATTAAAAATGTGGAGACATTACCTCATGGGGAGGAAATTTGAGCTAAGATATTACCACTATGGTTTGAAGCATTTTTTTGGACAGGAAAGATTAAATGCCATATGATTGGAATTCCTCAGTGAATATGAATTTGAGATTAAGCACATCAAAATCAAAGAAAATCAAGTGGTTGATGCACTCAGCATAAGATCACATGAGATGCATAGTGAAACTATCAACATGTATAGGATTGATTTGAAAGACAAAATTATTGCAACCATAAATTTAGATAAAAAAATATTTGAAAATAAAATAAACTTTACAACAAGGAAAGTTTAAGAAGAAGTTTATTTTTTATGAGCTGGAAGAAGATGTAATTATCATGTACAAAGGAAAAGTATATGTGTCGAATTCCAATGAGTTGAAAACTGTGTTGGGGGAAATGCACAATGTAACACATGTTGGGCACCCATGATATCAAAAGACGATTGCAGTTGTAAGAAGCTAATATTTTTGGCCAAGAATGAAGAAGGAAGTGGCCAATTACATAGCCAGGTGTATAGATTTCCAAAAGGTGAGGACATAGCATATACATCCAATGGGGATGTTACCACCATTTCCCATTCTAGAATGAAAGTGGGGAGTTTTCACATTTGATTTTATTACAAAGTTGTCCAGAACAATGAAGAAACATGATTCCATGATGGTGGTGGTGGATACATTAACTAAGGAAACTATTTTATTCTAGTAAAGACTACACACAAGGAAACAAACATAGCAGAAAGTTGTATGAAATAATTTGTTAGGATACATGGAGTGCATAAGGAAATAGTTTCAGATAAAGATCCAAAGTTCACATTGATTTTTTGAAAAGGTTTGTTCAAAGGATTTGGGACAAATCTACATCTCAGTACAATGTATCACCCAAAGTCAGATGGGAAAGCAGAGAGGACTAACATAATAATTGAGGACATGCTCAAAATGTATGTGATGGACCGACCATCAAAGTGGGAATGTTATATTCATTTATTTGAATTTTCCTATAATAATGGGTATCAAGCCTCATTGAAAATGAGTCCATTTGAAGAATTGCATGGTAGGAGGTGTAACACGCCGGTGAGTTGGGATAACCCAACAAATAGGGCAGTCATTGGGCCATATTTGTTGAAGGAAATGGAAGAGTGGATGGAAAATATCAAGTAGAACTTAAAGGATGCCTAGGACAGGAAGAAAAGTTATGTAGACAAGAACAATTTTTTTAGAGATTTTAAAGTGGGCGAACATGTGTTCTTAAAAGTGAAGACGAAAATAAGTTCGCTAAGATTAGGAAGTTTTTGTTATGACCCAAGGGGGGCATATATATTGCTAAATGTATATGATATGACCCCAAGGGGGGGAATATATGGGCCTAAATGTACATGTAAAGTGTAAATGCATATGTAATAGGGTTTGCTTAGTGATAAAGGGGCCTCATATGCAAGTGTGAATAACAATATATAAGAGATCATGTATTCATTATTGACATGTGAATTATGAAGTGTGAAAGGTATTTGGTTATTTGGAGGGGGTTCCCTATTCTTTAAAGAGTTATTGTGTAACTTATATATCTTGGAGTTGTGCTCCACATTGAAATTCTATACATGGTGTGTACTTTTGTTATTTTTTGATATTTTGAGCAATTTGGATCATAACATTTCGTATCAGAGCTCAAGGTCTTGGGGTTTCGCCGCTACACCTGAGACACCTTGGAATTTTCTCTATAATTTTTATTTCTACAGTGTTTCAGAAGGAAACCATTGTATGATATTTAGTAGATGGAGCAAGGTATGCGGGGTTAAAATTTCATCTCTCTAGTACTTATACTTTCGGAGATATAGCCTGTTTAAGATAGGGTTCAGAAATCATCTTGAATTTAGTCATCACAAAATTTTTGTTATAATTTTTTTTTTCTGTACCATTTCAGGCCCTAAAATATGGAGAATACCCACATAAATTATCAATCTATCTGTGATAAAAAATTTAGCATCTAGGTCATCCTAATTTTGTAGATACACCCTGTGCAAGACAGGGTCGTTGACTAGTCCTATTGACTAGTCTCAAACAGGTGTTTCAAGTAAAACAACCATAACTTCTTCATAGAGAATAAAAATTGCATGAGACTAGTTGCATTGAACATTGGACATGACATGTTATTTTAGGTACAATTTTTAGAATTTTATATCAATTATTGTGCATGGGGCACGTTGTAAAAGTTCTCTCTCTTAGAAATGACAAAAAACAACAAGGTGTGGGGAAGTTACCATAACTTCCACTTGACACATCAAATTTTGGTCATACCTGTGGCATTTTAGAGAAGAAATTTCAGAGTACTACAAGTCACAATTTTAGACTAATAAGGGCCGAAATTTCAGAGATACATCATAATTAAGGTCGTCCAGGAGGACAGACTCCAAATCAGGGTTTCAAAGGTATGTTCACTTAAAACTATCATAACTTTTGATTGTAATACCCAATTAAGCTGATTCAAAATCCATTGGAAAAATAACACATAGAAGCGAATATTGAAACATGTATTACAACTACTTGATATCTTTATCCTTAACATATTGAGGTTGTTATTTGAGGGTTGGGATTATACCTCAATTAAGAATCAATGGAAATACCTAAATTTATAGGAGATGAAGGTAAAGATGAAATCAATCCTATGGAATGGTTGAGGTTGGTAAAAGAATATAATATGACTCCTAGAAAAGAAAGAGATTTTTTTTTTTTATGAAGCTTGGAAGTGGTGGATGAGTGTTGATCAAAATACTAGATGGCACTGCACATGGGAAGAATTTGAAAAACTCTTCTCAGATAAATGGATTAGGGATACAAAAATGGAGGAATTGTATAGAATTCAAGATGACTTAAAAGAAGCAAATGAAGAGATTAATAATAAGGGTGAGGATCTATCTAAGATAATATCCCTTAATGAATCACTCATTAAGGAGGTTAAGAACCTAAAGCAAGAAAAGAATAGCAAAGGCAAGTGGGAAAAAGATGAATCAAGAGAAGATTTGAAAAAGAAAGATGAAGAGATATGTAGATTATGATGCCATAATAAAAAACTATTGGATGAGGTTAAGAGATTGAAAAAATAAAGAATAATTTTCAAAATAAAGAAGAAAGAAGAATCTTGGATGAAGAATCTACCAAAATATTGCAAGAGGAAATTTTCAAGAAGGTTGAGGAATCCTTAAATACGGATGAGGTAAAGTCAGAAATGCAAACCAGAATTGAAGAAGGATGTCAGAATTTGTTAGATGGGATCACATTGCAACTTCAAAAGGATAAAGAAGACAAGATTCAAGAAGGTCAACAAAATATACTTGAAGAATTTTAACTCCATCTAGAGGATGTACATGCCAAATATGATGGTATTATATCGAAGTCTAGAGTAATCAAAGACCAAGAAAATATGATCGAGGATTCCATTGTCACTGAAAAAAAGATAGAATGCATGTGCAGAGTGATGAAAGACCATCAAATGTGAAACCGTATCGACACCCTCATTACCAAGAAACATTTCAAGGAATACAAGAAGGATGATATCAACATTATGAAGGAAGAAGATGGAACACTTGTCAATATTCATGGAACAAGGGATCACCAAACTGCTCTTCAAAAAGCTATTATCAGAGACCAACAACGACTACAAATTGGAGAAGCTTCAACAAAAATACATGGAATCAAAGGAAAGAAAATTATTCAACAACTAGACACCAAGGATTAAGACTGCAAATAATTGATTTTGGATGGATAGATCATCAACAATGGAATGAAGAAAGTAGGAACGTTAAAAAATCATATTACTTGGTTTCATCACATGTGAAGCTTTTAAATGAAAAGCTTTGAGGACAAAGCTTTTTGGAGGGTACTATGTTATGATCCAAGGGGGTCATATATATGGATAAATGTATATGTTATAATGCCAAGGGGGGGAATATATGGGCATACATGTACATGTAATGTGTAAATACATATGTAATAGGGTTGGACTACTGATAAAGGGGGCTCATGTGAAAGTGTGAATAGCTATATATAAGAGATCATGTATTCATTATTGACATGTGAATTATGAAGTATGAAAGGTATTTAGTTATTTGGATGGGGTTACCCTATTATTTAAGGAGTTATTTTGTAACTTATATATCTTGGAATTGTGCTCCATGTTGACATTCTCTACATGGTGTGTACTTCTGTTATTTTTTGATATTTTGAGCATTTTGGATCATAACAGTTTCCCAAAGTTGGAAACAAGATATTGTAGACGTTTTGAAATATTAGAAAATATAGGGCCAGTTGCATACATGCTAGCATTGTCTGCATCCATGATAGTGAATCATGTATTTTATGTGTCATTATCAAATAAACATGTACCCAACCCTAACCACATAATTGATTGGGATGTGATCTAGGAGGAGCACAAAGGATATTTCCAAGTGGAACCAGTATGCATATTGGACTGGAAAGTCAAAGTGCTCAGGAACAAAGTGTTGGAGATATTACACACCCACCTATAATTATTTTTCTAAGTTTGATAGTCCAATGTTGAGAACACTTCCTTAGATAAGAATAATCTCTCTAGAGAATATTCCCCTACAAAAAAGGGTGTTTCTCTTTAGTTCAGAGCCAGTTACACTTAGGTAAAATATTGGAATTAACTCATGCATGGATGCATGAGTTAAATTAGTCAGTTAGTCAGTAACATAGTTACATCACCAATAGTTACATGTGTTTCTCCCACTTCCACACGTGTGACTCATTTAACTGATGATTGTATGTATCAATTAACTAGGACTAGGTGGCAGTTCACTCCAGTGTTTGTCAGTGAGTGTCTAGATCTCTCTAGATCACTACTATGGTGCATCAGTTACTCATGTAGCCTATACGAATTGTAAATTATTCACCTTTTGTGTGTGGAATATGATTAATACAATTCTATTATTTTCTCTCCAATTTTTCTCTTGTCTTCTCTATTTTGCAATATTTGTTCGTTCTTCTACTAGCTAGATATATTGTGCAGGTGCTCATCAATTTATACACAAATCCATAGGGATGGTAAAGTTTCAATGGACCTAATATGGTCCTAAAGATGCTACATGGGAGCATGAAGAAAACACGAGGGAGGAATACCTACAAAGTTTTGACAATTTTGAAGAAAACATTATGTAAGACTTCATTTTGAGCAGCTAGAGTTCTAGAACCACATCTTAGAGTCATATCCAATTGTGTTTGGGGGGGCTGATTAAAGAATGACACATTATTTGGGTTAACCATGATAAACGAATGGTACATTCCTTGGGTTAACCCTGATAAACAAATGGTGAATTCCTTGGGTCCATAGGTTGAGAGGAACAAGAGATTTCGGTTGGAATTGTTGCTAGAGTTGTAAAATTCTAGAATTATATTTCTTTAAGTATTGTGTTGTGTGTGTGTGTGTGTGTGTGTGTGTAGTGTGTTCACTAAGGATGGAACACAATTGTAGGGGAGGGGGAATGTAATGTCCCCACTATAATCCCTAGTTTAATTAATTCTTAATGTAGATATAATATGTGGGTACGACGAAGTGATGTATATGTGAATTGAATTTTTGAATTTTAATAAATAAAATGTGATGTCAACTGCTAAGGGGACATGGAAATAGATGGGGGATAAATTAATCCACAAGAGAGGGGAGGGTCTAAGAGAATGGACAAGAGGGAATTACTTAGGTCTATTAATTCCACCCACATTCCTGAATTTTATTATGACTATGTATTAAACTCTATTTTTTGATTGAGTGTCCCCAAAACCAATCATTGAATGCATGTAAGAGGGTGGGTGTGAGAAGTCACATCCCATAGTTATTGGGAGCATGGGGGCTGAGTACAATCAACTTGAGGAAGTGTGTGAGTCAAGAAAGTAAGTTAAAGGGAGTAAATTCATATGAGTAGCTGCAACAGTTATAGAAATTCAAGTTTTTTCATGAACAACAAGTAGCGAGGAAGAAAGAGAGCTTGGAGCTGGATAAACCATGGAGGGATAATTATAGTACCTGCTAGAGTGTTTCTAGAGAATAACTGGTGTTTAAGACTGAAGAGCCATGTTTTCAAGCATGAAGAGTGAGCTCCTGTGGGAGTTACAATGTAACAACACGTGTTTGTTGTTGTTGTTGGTAGTTTTACTGACAGTGAGTTCCCTTGAATTTCCCATCCAAGAGATTCCTAGTTACTTATGCTAGAGAGACCTTGATAAATGAATAGGATGCCCAAGAGACTGATATCAGTGAAGGGGTACATTCCTTGGGTTGGGCAGGTTGAGAGGAAGAGAGCTGGTGGAAAATCAGGATAACTGTAGGAGAATACAAGTGGGTTATGGGTTTTCTGAGCCATGAGTGGATAGTGAGAGACCACCCCCTTTTTTGGATTACTAGCCTCAGCTCGAGGGAGACTTGTTGTTGAGATTTTGAACAACAAGTCTATGGTTGGGTGGAACATCCGTCCCAAGCAACTGGTTGCACAACTATTATGAAAGATACGTGTTTTCTCTTGTTGTTGTGTTATTTTATGAGTTAAATTAATGTGCATAAACTCTGTGTATGAGACTGAGTTATATGATGTTGTAATAAGTTATTACCTGCATTCATACTTGTTTAAAATGTTGTAGATGCATTTACTACATGATAACAAATAATAGTTAAATCTTCTTCTAGTTCATGGCTAGAAGCTATATGAATTTAATTAGATAACATAAGTTTTAATTTATGAGTATTCTACATGTAATGGACCTTAGTTGGGCGGGGGGACATTACACCATGTATCCCCTTCCTTTAAAAAACTACATACTATGATAAAAAAAAAAAACATTTTTAATGCATGAAAATGTTCTCTATTATCTTCAAATTAAGAAACCAATATTTTATGTATCTCCCTTCCTTTGAGAAACTACTTGCCATGATTAAACAAAATCTATTTTTAATTATCTAAAAACAAAAGCTAAGCCAAATTTTAATTTTTAATCATCTAAAACTAAAAGTTATGAGGAAAAACCATATTGGCATCATTACATTGATTTTACTTTTTATTTTAGTCTCTCAACCCTACAAACCCACTCTTCCAAAGATTTAACCAGTGGGAATATTTATGAGGAAAAACTAAAAGTTACAAGGAAAAACCAAGTTCACATTATTACAAACCCACTCTTCCAAATATTTAACCGTAAATCATTGTGAAGGAATATATTTATGAGGACAAATTTAAAGTTATGAGGAAAAACCAAGTTCACATTGTTACAATGATTTTACTTTTTATTTTGTTCTCTCAACCCTACAAACCCACTCTTCCTAAGATAAACCATAAATAATTATGAAGGAATATTTATTTATAATTGAAGAATTTATTAAGTTATGAGGAAAAACCATATTGGCATCATTACATTGATTTTACTTTTTATTTTAGTCTCTCAACCCTACAAACCCACTCTTCCAAAGATTTAACCAGTGGGAATATTTATGAGGAAAAACTAAAAGTTACAAGGAAAAACCAAGTTCACATTATTACAAACCCACTCTTCCAAATATTTAACCGTAAATCATTGTGAAGGAATATATTTATGAGGACAAATTTAAAGTTATGAGGAAAAACCAAGTTCACATTGTTACAATGATTTTACTTTTTATTTTGTTCTCTCAACCCTACAAACCCACTCTTCCTAAGATAAACCATAAATAATTATGAAGGAATATTTATTTATAATTGAAGAATTTATTTTTACCTTTTTAAGTAACAAATACAAAATATAAGTAATATTATTTTATTGCTTTTTATTTTTTTAATAAAAAAATCAAATACATTTAACAATTAAAAAATTGTTTTATTATATATATTTTTTATTATTTAAAATTAAATTGAAAGTTAAAACAATATTGTTGGATTATTGAGAGGGGGTGAATCAGTAAAAGAGCAATTTAATCATTTTTCACCATAAAATGCAAGTGTTATATCAATGTAGCATTATCATCCAATAGTTGCAGAGTAAATAAACAATGAACAAATGAGCAATCACACACATACACAGTACATCAATGTTTTACGTGGAAACCCAAAGAGGAAGAAAAACACAGAATGGTTTTTCTTATTTGTCTTTAAGAAATACATTCATTGGAAGCACTGAATTCCTTTGTTTTCCAGCTGCAACTGGAAGAGGGCTCCAACCCCCTAGTTTCTCAGGGTACAACCTAAGGGAAGCTCCAACTCCCCAATTCTCTAGCTACAACCAGAAGGAGGCTACAACCCCCTATGTTCTCCGGATACAACCGGAAGGTGGCTACAACCACTTTTCATTGCCCCGTCCAACTGCCTTGACGTATAAGTAGAATGATGGAACCACTGTCACACTATCACTGTGAGATATACTGCTATAAACATGTACCAATCAACCTGCACCAAACAACCTGTACCAATAACCTGAACCATGCATCAACCATGCATCAACCTGTACCTCCACCTGTAATCAACCTGTACCATAAAAAAGTGCATCAATCATGCACCAACCTGTACCAAACAACCTCTAATCAACCTGTACCATAAACACGTGTATCAACCATACACCAACATGTACATCAACCTATAATCAACTTGTACCATAAACAAGTGTATCAACCATGCACCAACCTATACCTCAAACTATACCATCAACTAGTGCATCAACCATGCACCAAATATATACCAATCATGCATCAAATACACATAAAATATGACTCATCAAGATGTACCAACATCATCAACTATACACCTCATGTATGTGCCAACTCATCAACTACTTGTCTCAACCATGTACCCATATACACCCCATGTATGTGCTAACTCATCAACTACTTGTCTCAACCATAAAAATCTAACATGTACCTCAACCAAAAATCCCTCATCAATTTCTATATATCATCCAAATATGATTTGTAAGTCTCAGACAGACTCGCGTGTAGGCGATCACATACCCCTAAACCTTCTTTAATTTTAAAAACAAGAGAGTAGCATTTTATCAAACTTTTACTCTTTAGTCTCACATGACTAGTTTGATTAGTCAACAACCCTAAATTGCAATAATCATATAATTATGTACATAATGAATAAAGATTTGAAAATGGTACACAATGTTCTTTAGTGTCTTTATGTAATTCCTTCAGATTTCACTACTTTGGAACCTCTCTCATAAAAGGAGTTATAGCAAAATGACATACCTTGTTGAATTCCTCGGGTTTCTTATTCTAGAGAGTGAACTTGTAGAGTGTGCCCCACACCTAATAATATTTTTGTATGGATTTGAAAATTGTATAGAGAAAACTACATATTGTACTCTAACCAACACATTTGGTCTTAATGAATTTGAATCCGCTATGAAGAAGCTATGACGCTTTTACCCTAAACACTTGTTTTAGACTATTTCTAATCCAGCTACAAAACCCTATTTTCCACGATGTGTAACCCAAAAATACACCGACCCAATATTTCAAATTTTTACCATAGATGCTTGGATATGTTTCTTAAATGTCCTCCCAATTTCAATGCATCTAAATCATTCATTCTAGAAAAACGCTATTGTGAAAATGGAGATGACTTGTAAATAACATACCTTAGAAAAGCATCATCAAAAAGAATTTATCCTCCCTGAATTTCGACCTTATTTACTTAACCTTCCTTCTGAAATTCAACTTATATATCATTTGGTTACTCCTACCACCCATAGATATTCATTTCAAGCAGGATTAAAATGAGAGAGCCTTGCTCCTTATTTATACTCTCTTACTGTAGCTTCCTCAAGGGGTTACCTTTTAACCATCTTAACCCACTTTCCTTATTTTAGGGTTAACCCACTTCTAACCACTTGTCAACTTAGTAATTTCTCCATTAAATTTATTATTTAAATAATTTCTTTTGTATTCACTTTGACTTATATTACACTTATCACTTCACTTTATTATTTACCTTCTAAAATCTCCTAAACCACTATGACTACTTTGACATTTTGGGGCTTCTAGATGACTCATGAGGTTTCTCCAACTTCATATGGCCATAACTCTCGAACCATGATGAGTTATGTGACGTTCCACATACCACTGAAAATGGAATGACATGTACTATCCATAAGGAATATTCTTACCTGAAAATATATCAAAACTAATACCATTATCCATCAAACAAACTTGGGTCCATTACCTAAACCTTTCTCCAACTTCACATGGCCATAACTCTCTAACCGTGAGGAGTTATGTGACGTTCCACATACTACCGGAAATGGAACGACATGTAATATCCATATGGAATAGTCTTACCTACAAATATATCAAAACTCATATCATTATACATCAAACAAACTTGGGTCCATTACCCAAACCTTTGTGCTACCGGAATTCTCTACCAGACTTTCTCCAAGGGTTGACATCAATATACAATATCACTATCCAATGGTTGAAATCAATGAAAACCAACAATCCATACCAACTGTCCATCAACCTAAGCCAATTGTCCGACAATTATCTTATTTTCTTTCATCTTTAAAAGTTATGATATTTTTGTATTCTTCATTTTTAATTAAATTAAATTAATTTAATGAAAATAAAAATATCAATAGGAAATGAAATATAAATATATCAATTTGGTGTATGGCTTGGCCATGAACTTAAAAATAGATTATATATATATTAAGGAAAATAAATACAAGTTAAAGAGCATTTGTGCATAATATAAAATTGTATAACGTTAATATTATATTAAAAAAAAAATATGAAAAGTTTACACTAAATATAGTATGAGTTTAAGAAGTACAGGGGCTCTAAACACCACCTCCTCCTAGAATTCGACTTGAATATATTGTACTAATGTCATCATAGCTTTATCTCTCTCATGAACACCACCATTCAACACAATCACGATAAATGAAATATATGAAGAGGATCTTGAGGTAAAGCATAGGCATATATTATTAGAGCATTTGGAATTTTTGGAGGTAGTAATTCACCTAAAGCACTTGTATATTGGAAGGATTTCCTCTCCCATGGTTTGATATTTAACTATTACTATTAGCATGCAATATGGCAATTCAATGTTGGTTCAAGGGTTAAGAGGATAGTTAGATTGCTTATGGGAATAGTGAAGGCCAAAGAGTGACCACACAATCTTACAAAGAAGAAGATAAGGGATGCAATGGGTATTGTTACTTCTTACTAGACAAGACACTTGAAATATTTGAGAAGGGAGGTTAGGTAATCAAAGATAGGGTTAGGATGAAGAATCTCAGAACTTCAAATGCTAAGGTTGATGCAACTCATTACAAAAAATAGCTTATCTAAGAGAGGGAATCGAAGTACACCAAACTTGTAAACCTATATTGACATAATAAGGAGTTAGTTTCTTCTGGAATCAAGAGTAGAGGGATTAATGATAATGTTGTCCTTTAGATGATGGACTAACTAGATTAAAAGTATGATGCTCTACTTAATGCATTTTGTGGCTTCAAGATAGAAAATGAGAAGGAAACAGGGAGGATGTAGAGGTAGGGGAACACACAACATTGAAATAAATATGATGCAATGACACTAGAGGATGAATCCCAAGATACAGAGGAAGGAGGCACTCCAACTACTCCAATTGACATGGACTCGGATCTTAAGCACTAAATCCCTATCTTTAAATTTCATGGTGCATTTGTTCTCCTATGTCTTTTAAAAATGTTTAGGTTATAGCCTCTTTGGTCATTTGCATAGGGTTTGCATTAGTTACCTTAGATTTTTTTAAACAAAATAATAGGACTCCTATATACTTTTGATACTAGGAGGGGGGTGAATCAATATCAATTACAATTTGAAAAACTTTCAACTTATACTTCAACCAGATTATATATTCAATTATATCCAATGGGTAATGGACAATAGTAGAAGAGTTACACCAATACACCACAATACACCATGCACAATATATGAGAAATAATCAATAGTTATTGTTCAATGGAAGTAATAACTTCCAAGGTATCTACAACTTCCAAATATAAAGGGAGGGATAAACCTCCAAAAGGAAGATACAATCCTCCAATATCAATATAGGGTTGACCTCTCCATCCTTGCCCCTTCCTTCCACAAAAGAATATATGAGAGATAATAAAACTTTACATTAAATTATCACCATCAACTAACCATCCCATAGAACCTGATAAAACTTTACATTAAATTATCACCATCAACTTACCATCCCATAGAACCCGATAATGCTTCCTGAGACTTCTTCAACTTATGAAATTATTCAATTATTGGAATACTCTGATCTTGTAGATAATATTACTCAAAGTATTCTCTGAAACTCCTCCAAGTTTCACTCCTTGAATCCTCCCATAAAAGGAGTTATAGAGAAAATGGTAGACCTTATTCAATTCTGGTTTATTCAGGAGAGCGAACTTGTACAAAATGCCCCGCGCTCAATACTTAACATAATATTCTGAAATTCGTACACAAGAAACTACAACTCGTACTATTTCCAATTCAATTTGTCTCACTTCAATTGGATTCTCTATGAAGACGTTATGACTGTTTTACCCAGAACACCTGTTTATGACTAGCTTCAGAACTAGTCAAAAACCCTATCTTCCACAAAGTGTATCTCCAAAATTGTGGTGAATAAAGAGCTGAAATTTTTACCACAAGTACCTAGATATGTCTTCTCAATAGACTCCAAATTTCACCATCTGAATCGTTCTAAAAACAAAGTTATAGGTAAAATGGTAAGATGACCTGTAAATTACATACCTTAGAACACATCACCAAAAGACTTCATCCTCCCTTGAAATTCAGCCTTCTTTACTTCATATTTCCTCTGAAATTCAACTTATATCTCCTTTTTCATTAATAAACTTGTGTGTGTGTTAAAATGAATGTATAATTATATGTATTTATACCCTTTATGTCACTTCCTTTTAACATTAGGGTCAACATGTAGTTTTTGTTTGCTTCAATTCACATTGTCATCTTCAAAAAATCATTTCTTCTCAATCGTGAGGATCCACGTGATGTGCCACATACCACCGGAAGCGGCATGATTTATACTAGCCATCCATAAGTGTTGTATCTTCATGTGTAATTTCCTTCATGTCTATCTACTTCGATCAACTGTGGGGTCCAAAAGCCAATAGCTAGAGTTGATATCAATGATTACAACCAATGACTAGGGTTGATATCAATGACAACAAGCAATCTTCCAACAAATACACTATTATATGAAGCAATAGGTATGTCTATAAATGGAAAAATAAAATATATTTCTATATTTTTTTATATTAAGGTGATATGCTCTCTTTTGGATAATATAACATGTAGATAGTGTTGGTTGTGGAGCCTGATTATCTTCCTAATTCAGAGGTCCTTGCTTTCAGCCGTGTTTATACCCCATGAAGTATTTACACCACAGAAGTATGTACACTCTTCCACGCGGGGGAGTACAGAGGGGGGGTACCCCCTCTGCGGGGTCCAGGGGGTCCATCCCCCCAGCTGGGGGCAAGCGGGCCCCCAGCAGGGGTTCGGGGGCGAAGCCCCCAAAGCAAAAATTTCCTTATAAAAGTATATTGTAATTTCATAGTAAATCTGGACCGTTCATTATAAGGTCGCAGATCTAATGGTAGAGATTATGTTAGGGTTTTTTTCCCTAGAAGGCAACCCTCTTTTATGAGGGAAATGTATCACGGCTATGATTGATGGTGAATATTGTATTCTGAGAGAGG
>SNQJ01S0006610.1:76084-100535 GCA_010110895.2 Picea sitchensis | reverse complement strand
CCTCCGTTGCGCTTTTGTCCGCTTACTAACACTGCTCCTTCCAAAGACAATCCTGCAATCAAGACAAAACACTACGCAAGCATGCTATTTTTCTACGTGAGGGTTAGGAATTAAAAATGAATTGCACAAATCATAAATAACTCATGCATTGGGATGGGAAAAGTATTCTTTTATTAATCTCAAGATGAATCAACTTACAATAATGATAGAGATTGGCCACCGTTCCTTGATCCTGATCCTGGGCTCCTCCTCTTCTTTGTCCTCCAACTTCTTTCCTTGAATTCTTCTTAGGCTTGAGGAAAGGCTAAAGGGTTGGGACAAATGGATTCGACAATTGGGCAGAGTTTCTTTGATATCTTTTTCCTCTTCCAAATAGTACCCCTACCCCTTATTTTATAGGCTAGAAGGAGCTAGTGTTTTGGATGAACTCTCGTCCATGCATGGCCGAGAGTTTCAGTTAACTGACCCATAGCTTTTTGTCCTGTCGGCAACTTTCCTGTTTTTTTGCTTTGTTAGGTAAACGCGGGCTGTAGTAGGCCTGCCAGCGTTCAAACTCGTGCTGTAAGAGGCCTGCTAGCATTCCAACGCGTACAGTAGTGGGATAGGGTGCGTGTGGTTTTTCCTGAGAGGATTTTCAAAGAGGTTTCTCAGCAGATGATTTGGAAATGAAGGGCAATGAGTTGGCCTGATGCCAGGTAAGCATGTATGGTGCAATTTAGGGTTATAACAACTATAATGTCGTCAATAAGTACCAAAGCAAACTTATCCAAGTACTGACTAAATATGCTATTCATTAAACACATAAACATTGTTGGTGTGTTAGTGAGACCAAACGATATAACCACAAATTCATAATGTCCATATCTCGTTCTGAATGTTGTTTTACTTATGTCTTCATCCTTTATTCTGACCTAGTGATAACCAGATCTTAAATCCAATTTAGAAAAAATCTTTGCCCCTCCCACTTGGTCAAACAGATCATTGATTCTAGGTAGGGGATATTTGTTCTTAACAATCATTTTTTTAACTATCTATAATCAATGCATAATCTTAGAGTTACATCTTTCTTTTTAACAAAAAAGACTGGTGCTCCCCATGGTGAGACACTTGATCTGATGAATTCCTTGTCCAACAGTTCTTGTATTTGAGTTTTTAACTTTGTTAATTCGGGTAAACTCATTATGTAGGGTGCCTTAGATATAGGGATTGATCCAGGAAGTAGATCGATAGAGAAGTCTATCTCTCTTCTTGGGGGTAGTTCAGGTATTTCGTCTACAAACAAATATCTAAATTCATGTAAGACGGTAAAATATTCTAGGCTAGGTTTATTTTCTTTTTCCAATAGATTTTTCACTTGGATAGCATAAATCTGACAACCTTTATGCATGCACTTCTTAAACTACATTGTTGAAATCTGCCTAACTGAGACTGGTTTCTGTATGCCTTGTATTGTCCTAACAGTGTTGTTTTCATCTCAGTAAGTAAGTGATTTTTCGTAACAATCCAAAATTGCTTTATGCTTCTCTAACCATTCCATTCCAATAATTATATCGTAAGACCCTAACGGTAGAATATTCAGATTTAACTTTGTGTTTTGGCCATCTAAACTAAATTCACAATCAAAAATGAAATCTGTTACTTTTCTTTTTGTTCCTTTTGCTAGTTGTACTAGCCAATATTTTGTATGCTTTACTTTCTTAAGCTTGTTTGAATCCACTACCCCGGGAGAAACGTAACTCAAAGTATCTCCCGAATCAATTAAAATAGAAATATGATTATTATTAACTTTACCTTCAACTTCCACTATACTGGATTGGTGATCATCTTGTCGGCCATCCACAGCTGCATTGATCCTGTGTATGTTTATGCCCACATCTCCCATTGTAGAGGCCTCTTGTAGGTTGTGAACTGTGGTCCTAGCTGCGGAAGTTAAACATGGACAGTTCCTCCTTAAGTGAGGTTCTCCACACTCCCAGTATTTTAACGGTTCCCTTGGGTTTTCCCCAAACTTCTTGGTTCCCAGATTGACTGGTCTACCTCCCCCTTGGGTGTTCTATTTATTGGAGTGAAAATATTTCCTTGGGAAATTCTTTGTTGTATTCCGAAAATGGGTTGGTTGATAGCCCTTCTTCCGCTGGTTCATTATGTTATGTTTCTTATCTTTCCAAGCCTTTGGAAGTTCAGACCGTTGTTTGTATTTCTCATAACACATCCGGGCCTTTCTAAAAACTTCACTCAAGGTTTTGGGTTTGTCGAATTCAATTATGTCCTTATACGACTGTGGTAAGCATCTTAGGAACCGCTGGATTTTTACTTTGTCTTCCCTGATATAAGGCACAAACCTTAATAATTCTAGGAATTTGTTTATTAGGTCATCCATAGTCATTTGACTGAGTCTTAGCTCATAAAATTTTTTGGTCTTTATCTAATAATAACTTTCTGCTAAATACCGTTTCTTAAAGTATTTCTTGAAATCCGACCATTCCGTCTATTTTTATTTTAATTCGTTGGCCAACTTCAGGTCCTGCCACCATATACTCGCCTTTCCTTTCAGGTTATAAATGGCCATTCTGACCTTCATGTTGTTGGAATAATTGTAGATCTGGAAATATCCTTTTATGTCTAGTAACCATGCTTCAGCCTCCTCCCCTGTCTTGGATTCTTTGTCAAAGGTGGATGATTTGATTTTCTTAAATTTCCCCTCTAGGTGGTCCACGTGTTTCCTCTTCCTTCCATTGGTTGTTTTAATTTTTGTTGATGGTGTGCCTTCAGAAGAACTGTTCTCATTTTCTGCTTCAAGACCAGAATTTTTGGAGGCTCTTTTGCTGACCTCTTCTTCCGTGTCATTGTCTTTTGGGATCTTTTCTGTTACTATGCTACGCAACAATACTTCATTTATTTCATGTTGTTCTTCGTGTTCCTTTTTCAATCTCTCACTATCTTCCTTGAAAACTTGCAGTTCCACGATAAGGTTCCTCATTGTTTCCAAAACCTGTGTAGTTGAACTTCCTTCATTGTTCTTCCTAGGTTCATTAGGAGGTCCTTTTTTTGGATTCTCCTCAAGTCTGATCTCCTCTTCATTCTATGATGCCATTATCACAACATAAATAAAATTTTTAGGTTTGTAACAGTAAGTGTTTTCGTTAGTTTTTCATTAAACAAAAAAGCATGTACTAAACAAACATTTTTGGCCATGTTTAAGGTCCAAGTGTTGTAACCTTTTCTCTGATACCATATGTAATGTTCCCCAAAATTACTAAATAAAAAAAAAATTGTTAGGGACATTAAATCTCCTTTCTTTTCGAACAATTTATTTCAAAAGACATAAAGTTATTGTAAATAGGTAGTTGTCGTCACTATTGAATTTTGCAGGGTTTATGTGCATCACTTCATGGATACAAATAAATGCCATTATAAAATATTTTATCGCTGATTTATTCCATGATGCACAGTAATCACGTAATAAAGGTTAAGGGATAGCCTCACTATGCCCTAGTCTCTCAGTTACTAACCTTTCTATTTTCTAATATACGTATAAAGGTTTATTGTTCACATTAGTAAACTCCACTAGCATCACAATCATCTCCATGCATAAACCTTGTTGGCACAGGGGCAGACCCAGGGTTCAACGCACCAACAAAACCCTAACTACCAGCCCTTTCGGCAACACCTGCGAAGCAGATGAAGTCTCACTGGAGGTAGAGGCAGGGGGGGTTGCAAGACTCAAGTGTCTACAACCTAGCTGGGACACAGATCTGTGATTACACACTTCAACATAGCACTTAACCAATAGTATGCATTCAGTTATGATTCTTATTCACATCGCAGATTAGCCCTAATTATAGATCAACGCAGTAGTAATCAATATTACATACATCTAAGCATTCAACACATAGCATCAGAGAAGATCTATCATTTATTCATATATCAAGCACTAAGCATCAATGAATCTACCTATCATACATCTAGAACAATGCACTAAGAAAATATAAACATAACAATGATGAACACATAACACAAAGCACAATAACACAAGATATACGTGGTTCACCCCAGTGTGGGGCTATGTCCACCAACTCTTCTCTTCTTTATTAGTCTGTTTCAATCTCCTTACAAGAACCTAGCTATAGATCCAACTCCACACAGGAAAGGAGATCTGGGCACACCTCGCCAGATCCTCCTTTCCCGAATTAGGTCAAATCACAAAGCCTTACACAGTCTGTGCACAAAGCATTCACAACTATTCACACTTAGCAACCCTCACAGGTTCATGCACAAATCCTATCAGAACTACTTCTTACATCACTTAGATACTTATTTATACATTACAAAAAGGGGCCTAAGCATGGGTAAACCCATGGGATGACATCCCATGCTCGTTACATAGACCATAAAATCCCAAAAATCCCGCAAAAAGGGCGAGATCCTACGATCTCCGCTTCGCCTGGGCGCTCCATCTTCGACCAACCTGTCGAAGTCCTAAAAATGATCAGCACAACCAAGTTTCTCTCAAAACTTGGTCAAGGGCCAACAGGCCTCCAAAACTCACATGTGACTTGTCCCCAGTCACTCTGATCTAGGCAACAGTGCCTCAAAGGCCTTGAGATTAGCTCGAGTTGCCTCAACTTGTTGCTTCGCCAAAGCCTTCTGCTCGACAAACTCCTGAAGTACTTGCTTGGTGACAATCCCTCCTAGGCGTTGTTCTATTGTTGTGACCACCTGTTCTAACTGTGATCCTTGTCCCTTGATCTCTTCAAAAAGTGTGCAGGCTTCATCCTGCACCGGATGGAGTCGTTGTGTCACCTCCATAACTCAGCTCTGGATGGGAGTGACCTATTGCTCAACTACGCGTTGATCCTATGACCTTTTCATCTTCTCAATGGTCGTAAGTTTCTCCAGATGTGCTTGCACAATCGATGTCTATTGCTTTGCCTCCTGGAGTTGTGGCTCTAATATCCTTAGCTCTAAGTCTTATGTAAGGTGCTCATAGGTCTACACACTTTAGTCACTGAGTTTCTTGCATTCTGAGGCTAACACCCTAATTCTTTCTACTGCACACCTAGCAGTTTCTTCCCTTTCATATCGTACTTCTTGCGGAGTGCTAGGAACTGCTTGAAGTTATAGCTCTATTACTTGTGCCTGAAGCTATTGAATGGCCTCAGCGAGCTTCCCCAATTGGATCTCGACTCTCTCTTCTTCCATCTATGCCAGGACTGTCACAGAGTGAAGTGATCTAGTCATAGCTTCCTTGACCACAATCTTCTCTACGAGCAGTGGGTCTTTCTCTTTCTGGATTTTCTCTCTGTGGTCAAGAAATATGTGACTAGAGAACTTCGCTCTGTGACAGTCCTAGCACAAATGGAAGAAGAGAGAGTTGAGATCCAAGTGGGGAATTGAGGCCATTCAACAGCTTCAAGCACGAGTAATAGAGCTAGAACTTCAAGCAGTTCTCTCTTGTGCAACCTGAAGTTGTTCTAAGGCCTCCTCCTTTTCTTGCCTCAAGGCCTCAGTGGCCTTCTTTTTTTCCTCCTAGACTTGACAAAGTCGAGTCTCTGTGGCATCTACTAATCTTCACAACTGGGTGGGTTCATCCGCCAATTCTACATTCTCTGCTAAAGATGGCACAGTAGACACTCTGCCTCGATTCTTTCATACATCGTCTCCTACTTTTCTTCATGTTGCTGAAAGATATCCTCCAAAGCATATTATACATCTGCGATGATGAGATCAACATCATCCGTTGTGAGCACATTATGTGACTAAGGCTTAGTGGCTCAAAATTTCTTCTGCGTTGAGGGTTTCTGCGAGTAACCCTTCCTTTTCTTGAATGTCTCAACCTCTCTAAGGGGGTCCTTTGGCAGTGTTACTTCACCCTTATATTTCTTGTCTTATTCCCCTTCCTCCTCTTGTTTTACTTCATCACCTCCTCCTCCTACAGGTGATTCAGACGTAGTTTCCTCCGATGTGTTATTCTTTTCCTCACTGTCTATGTCCTGCACTTCCTCTTTTTTCTTATTTTTCTTTGTGCTGCTTGGTCCGTCATACTCAACCTGGGTGACCAAAGGGCTTTCGATGATGTTGGGTTCGGAAAGCTCTATCTGCTCGACTAGTACAAGGAATTCAGTGAGCCATTCCTTGGTTATCTCCTCCATGTCTTCGTCAGTCAATTTGTAATAGGACTGCAGTTCCTCTTTGATTTCGTCCCTCTGCGCGGTGATGTAAATGAAGTGTCGGTATGCGCAGAACTTTGCTAGTGGTCTGTAGGTATGCAAGGTGTTCTAGGTCATTTGGGGGAATGATTCAATGGTGTGATTGAGCTGTAAGTAATAAGTGTGGAACACCGCATTTGATTTCCACTGCTTCACCATGTCGCTTGAATACCACAAGGTGGTGAACCTCACGGCCAATGGTTTTGATGGCAAGACTTTAGGGAATGTCACTCCTTCTAGCATCTCCCAAGAGACAAATGCTATTAAGATAAACAACCAAATAAAGTGGAACTCATAGCCTTGGTCCTGTGCTTCATGGAAGTCCTTCTCCAACTCATTGACGAGGTAGCTCGCCCAGTTCATCTGCATCCCTTCGACGCACTTCCCTGCAAGGTCGACTACGAATCCTGTTACTTGCATAGGGCAGTTCTTTCTGACAAACTTTCCTACTATCAGCTAACAAGCTAGGCGCACTACGCCATCTTGGATGGAGGCTACCTTGTAGCCTCTCTTCCCTTTCTCCACATCGCCATACGCCTCCTTGATGCACTGCGCTAAAGAGAAATATGACATCTTCCCTGGGTATAATTTATGAGGGTCTGGTCCCAGCATGCTTAATACAGTAATGAGTTGGATCAACGATGGATCCACAATGATGTACCTATCCAACCATAGATACCCACCATGGTATCATGACATGAGGCATTTAACACACGCGTTAACCTCCTGATGTTTGCCAAAGCGGGGGATATTCATGACGTTCAATATCGTCGATATTACAATGTCCTTGATCCACGGCTGGGGAATTATCTTGGGATTCTTCCCAGTCGTCTTCATCAGGTAGAGATGTGGTGCGAGAATCACATAATTATTCCTATCATCGAGGTTGAAATCACTTATCTTTAGAGCTAGGATCATTCCCAGCTACAATCCTATTATGTGTATCCCTTTCAGGAGGTACGCAGTGATGAGTGTGTACTCGAAGTCACATGGGACGATGTCACGAATAACCGCGCCAGCCAGAGGTGGGGTGTAGTTGGGAAAGACTGACGAGATCTGCTTTTTGTTCGCCAGATCATCATGGTGCTTTCTTATTTTCTCAGTCCCTGCTCGATTAGATCGATGTGCATTCGATGGGGATGCTTGCAATCTACTCGTCGATGATGTATGTACCCCTGCGGACATAAATTTCTCAACCATAAGGTCGATCAAGATCTCTTCTACGGATTTCTCAACTACGCTAAGGTCGCCCAACATACACACTCGTAATCAAATATCTCGGTTAGGAGAATAGATACTCAAGGTAATCAAATACACGGTGAGGTATAGACAGTACAACGTGGTATGCGATCAATTTTATGTGGGCTCGAATATCTTAGTTTGCAAAAGTGGTCCTAGTGAGGCATTCGATGGATTAAATAAGCAATGTCGTAACAGATTCCTCTAACGGGCATGAATTCCTCAATCAATACAGTTCCATTTGTTGTGGTGCGGTCCCAATGGTATAATGGTGATATTCTCGGCAATAACTATGTTTCTAATGTTGATTAAGGTTGGTTGTCATTGATGTCAACCCTTGAAGAAAGCCCCGTAGCACAAAGGTTTGGGTAATGGACCCAATATTGTTTGATGTAAATATGACTCATTATTGTTTTGTCATAGTTTATAAGAAGTAAATATGGATGAACTCCAAAGTGGTCCCCTTATGGTGAAATCCCTCACGGGAAGACGCTTTGTGGAGTAAGAGAACCCATGCTTAATTGTGGAATAATGATATGAAGGAAAGTGAATTTGTCAGGGAAAATATCGTGGCCTGAATATCTTAGTTTGCAAAAGTGGTCCTAGTGAGGTATCTGATGGATTAAATAAGCAATGCTGTAATAGATTCCTCTCTAAAGTGCATGAATTCCTCAATCAATACAGTTCCATTTGTTGTGGTGTGGTCCAAATGGTATAATGGTGTGATATTCTCGGCAAGCCAACTATATTTCTCACGTACGTTAAGGTTATTGTCATTGATGTCAACCCTCCTGAAGAAAGCCCTGTAGCACAAAGGTTTGGGTAATGGACCTAATATTGTTTGATGTAAATATGACTCATTTATTGTTTTGTCATAGTTTTATAAGAAGTAATATGGATGTGAACTCCAAAGTGGTCCCTTATGGTGAAATCCCTACTGGAAGACGCTCTTTGTGGAGCAGAGAACCCATGCTTAATTGTGGAATAATGATATGAAGGGAAATGAATTTGCTGTGGGAAAATATCCTAGATGGATAGTTCATTTCATTTCATTCTAGCAGGCTGTGGAATGTCACATAATTCCTCACAGTTAGTAGGAGCTATGGCCATGAGAAGTTGAGACTCCCAAGTTTGGGTAATGGACCCAAGTTTGTTCTGATGGGTAACGGCATGAGTTATGATATATTTCTAGATAATATTATTCTATATGGATAGTACATACATTCCATTTTTGCATAGATAACTAACATAACTCCTCTCATGGTTTGAGTTATGGCCTTACGAAGTTGGTGGACCCTCAAGTGTCATCCAGAAGTCCCAAAAAGGTCAGCTAACTCAATGTGGTTTAACAGATTTTAAAGGTAAATAATAAAGTGAAGGATGAGTGTATTATAATTCAAAGGAATGCAAAATAAATAATTTCAAAAATAAATTTAATGGAGAAATTAGAAGTGGACCTAACCCTAAATAAGGAAAAGTGGGCCAAGTGACCTAGAAGATGTTTTAAGGAAGCCATTTGAGAGTATAAATAAGAGTAATGTGTAAGGCTCTCTCATTTGAATCACACTTGAGAATATTGAATATCTATAAGCTTTTGAGGTAAACTAAATTATATCTGTCCCGGAAATCTGGTTGGAAAGTGAAGAAAAGAAGGCTAAAATGCAAGGAAGGATAAAATCTTTGGATGAAAGTTTAAGGTATGCTATTTAGCAGTAGCCATAATTACCATATTTCACTATAACGTTTTTTCTATAATGATCTGAAACCTCTTGAAATTTCTATGCAAGTGAGAAAACATATCCAAGTATCTGTGGTAAAATTCATCCTGTGGGTCATTGTATTTTGGGAGTTACACTCCGTGGAAAAATAGGGTTTGTGGCTATCCTTGAAACTAGTCAAAAAATCAAGTTTCTGGGTAAAAATGTCATAACTTATTCATAAAAGATCCAAATTCAGTGAGACAAAATGCTGGTTAGGGTACAAGTTTTAGTATGCTGTGCAATATTTCTTTTGGATCAATTCATCAAATATTGTTTGCGGGGCACGCTCACAAGGTCGCTCTCTAGAATAATCCAGAATTCAACAAGGTAATGTCATTTTGCTATAACTCCTTTCTGAGAGGTTCCAAGTGACAATTGAAGGAATTGCATAAAATAAATATTGAATAACATTGTGTATCAATTCCCTTACATCTTTATACATTACAAGTTCAAAGTTATGATTACTTCAAGTTAGGGCTATTGACTAATCCAAACTAGTTATGTGATGACTCAAAGAAAATTCTTGATGAAAATGCTAGTCTCTTGGTTTTTAAAGTTGGGCGCGAAGGTTTGTAGGAATGTGATCATATTACACTAGGTTCATTGCCAGAGCCAAGACCATAATTTGGATGATGAAACTGATGAGGGCTTTGGTTGTGGTACATGTTGAGCAATATGGTTGAGGACAAGTAGTTGATGATAAGGCACATACATGAGGTGTGTATAGTTGATGATGTTGGTACATACTGATGAGTCATAGTTGATGAGTAGTTTGACACATTGATTGGTGCATGGTTGGATGTAATTTTGTTTGATCATATACACCAGGTCTATTACAGAGCTACAAACTACATTTGATGATGAAATTGATGAGGGCTTTGGTTGTGGTGGCCATGCACACATGTCACAAGGTGTATAGTTGATGATGTTATGTACATATTGAATGAGTCATAGTTGATGAGTAGCTGACACATGATTGGTGCATACTACTCATCAACTATGACACATACATGAGGTGTACAGGTTGATTATAGGTTGGTACGGTTGATGCACTTGTTTCTATGGTACAAGCTGATTATAGGTTGGCATGGTTGATGCACTTGTTTTACTGCACAGTTGATTACAAGTTGTGGTGGCCAGGTTGATGCATGGTTTATATTTATTGGTACAAATTTTTACAGCTGGTATATCCTCTATAGTGATAAGGTGACAAATGGGAGTCTCCATCATTCTACCTCTACTCCAAGGTGGCAGGATCTGGAAATAATAGTGGTTGTATCCACCTTCCTAGCTGTAGGTGGAGAACATTGGGGGTTGTGTAGCCTCCTCTCCGCTTTGCAGCCGAGAATTGGGAGTTGGAGCCCCTCAAAGCCAGGTCTCCTGAGAAACTAGGGGTTGGAGCCTCCTTCCACTAAGAAATTTGTGAAAACAAGGGAAGTTGGTGGCCCCAATGAATGCAACGACATATAAGAAAAAAGCATTTCCGTGGTTTTCTCCCAATTTGGCTCTACAAAAACAATCATGTAATCGTATGTGTTTGATTGTTTATTTCTACCTTCATTATTGATAATAATTCTATAATTGATATAACATTTGAAGAAAATGATTATATCATTACATTTATTACCGATTCACCCCACCCTCTCAGTAACCCAACAATTAGTAATTTCCAGTGTGTTCCTTCAAAATCCACTTAACCAATCGGAAGGTAGATTATGGAGAGCTCAACTCATATAAAAATGGAATACCACATTGATGGACATAAGTATGCTTTTGAGCATAAGGATGAAGACATATATACAAAAGTAATGTGGATTTCAAGTTTGACCAAATTCAATTGTAGATGGATACATAGCACCCCAATAGCCTACTCAAATAAAGTGACAAAGCAGTGAAATTTGGTTAGAATAATTCCAAATCTAAAAATGTACTTTTGAATGGTCTCAAAGTTGATACTCTGTGATTCAAATAAAGTTGCATATTGTAAATCGCCAAAGAGATTTGGAAATAAGCTCAAATATTTTGAAGGAGATTCCAAAGTCAAGGCAACAAATCTCAAACTTACAGAGGTCAGTCTAACAACTAAAATGAAGGAAGATGAAGATATCGCAGCCTACTTCTTACGAAGCGATGAAATGTGCTGGGAATGCAATCAGGATTGGGAGAAGAAATCAAGAATCAGAATTGTTCAAAAGGTACTAAGATCTCTTCCTATGAGATTCAACCCTAAGATATCAACACTAGAAGAAAGATCAAATCTTAACTCAATAAGGTGGATGAATTGCATGGAATCTTCATGCAATATGAGATTAGAGAAACTCTAACAAGAAATCCATATGTAAAAGAAGCAACCCTTCAAAGCATCCAAAAGATCAAAGAAAAGAAAAAGGAACAAGAAGAATATAGCAGCAAGAACAACGATGTCTCGAAGATGATGAAGAAGTGGCCAACTTCAAAAAAGACTGAACAAGGGAACCAATGGTAGGCATGGAGGCAAGCTTCCTTTAATTTGTTTTAATTGTGATGGTATTGGTCATTCCATAACAAAGTCCTCATAAGAAAAAGAGAAAATGATGAAGGTTACTCAAAGGCGCATAAAGCCATAAAGGTAAAGAACTACAAAGAAAGTTTTCAAGAAAACTTTGCACTAAAGAAGACATCTCAATATCAGATGAAGATGAAGTCGATAAAGTGAAATAAAGAGAGTTCTATTCAGTAGGAAGACTGGGACAAAGAAGACTCAAGAAGAATATGAAGAAGCATATGAAGAAGAAATTGAAGAGGTAGAAGTTGACTAGAGAGAATTCAATGAGTGCCAAGTAGAAGCATTAGAAGAGAAAAGAAGAAAACAAGAAACTACAAGCATGTAACTAGATAAGAAAAAAAGATAATTCAAGAACTAGAACAAATGATCACAAAATTGAAGGTTCAAATAGGAAGAAGATAAAATAATTGGAATAGAACTCAAAAGAACAACTAGGAAGGAAAAGGACTAGATCATTGGAAACCGAAGAAGAGATTGTCACACCAAGAAAGGATATTCAAAAGAAAATATGCATAATAAATTAAAAGTTCGATGACATTTCTCACCAAAAATCTTATCTTGACAAGTTCAAACTTGGATAAAATCAGACAAAAAAAAAGGATCAATATCCAAAAAAATAGAGCAAGAAACAAATCCAAAAGTTATGCAAAAACAGTCAAAGGGGATAAAAAGATATACAAGGAAGATTAAGCAAGGACACTACTCCACCGAGAAGAATCTGACTAATCAACAATAGATAGACAAGCCTCAAGAACAAGAAGGATTCATAAGAGCACCCTCCTTCATAAGATCTCAACTACCAAGTATCAAACTATATTTTGTTTTATGTTATAATAATAATTTTGGACATAAAGTCAGAATTGCGAGCTAACAACATGAACAATAACGCTTGAGAACCATACACAAAGGGGTTATTCAAGAAGACCTAGTGAAACACAAAGAAGAAGTTAAACAAGTTTGAATCATTGGCACCTAAGGAATGTTATAATGTGTACCTTTGACACGTGGCCAAAAATTGTAGATTGACAGTGCCTCCTAAAGAACCCTAACAGAGTCACAAACAAGAACCTCGTGAAATGACATGGATAAGAAAAGAAAGATCAAGATAGAAATGAAGAATGCACATTCGCTTTACAAGCTAAACAAAATAAACGGGGTTGGTATGTTGAAAAGGGATGTTCAAAACACATGACAGGTGATAGGGATAATTTTCTTACATTACGAAGGAAAGAGATGGATCGGCCTCCCCTTGAAAATGAGGATTCATCCAAAATCATTGAAATGTACACCGAATTGGGAACAAGAAATGAAAAGATGTGAAAATGGTTCTATTAGTAGAAGATATGAAATATAATCTTTTAAGGTGGATTCAAAATGTGCGGACTATCAGTAAAGTTACTTCGATTCACAAGTGTGGAGATAAGAAAAGAAGCACCATGAAATTGGTCGCTACAACCGCAAGAACTTCAAGCAACATATATGTGTTAAGCTTAAATTGGAAATGAAAAAGTGTTGTTCAGGAAAGGAAGATGAAAGCTGGCTGGCAATGTAAGAATGGCCTGTTTACTTGATAACCCTATCAAAGTCGCACAAGAAAAGAGGATAAATGAGAAATGCCCTGCATCAAACCAACCAACACTTCATGCAAGCATTAACAAGGAAAGCAAACAAAGACCAACTCAAATCAAAGGAATATTCAACAACAAAACCACTAGAAATTGCATATTGATCTTAGTTGGACCAATCCACAAATAAAAGTCTTAAAAGGTGAGAGATACTTTATTTTATTAGTTGATGATTATACAAGAATGATCACAGTTTTCTTCTTCTCAAGAACAAATCGTAAGCTTTTGAAAATTCCCCAAGATTCACAAGGAAATGGTTGAAATGAGACGGATCCAAGAATCAAATGCTTATGATTGGATAATGGATGAGAATTCACTTCAATGTAATTTATGGACTACTACAACACCATGGTAAGTAAAAGGAAATTTGGTCGCTAGGACAATTCTGGCAACGTGAATGGAGTTGTTGAAAGAAAGAACAAGACAATACAAGAAATGGATAGAACAAATGGATAATGGATTCAAAGTTGATAGATATTTTGGACACATGCAAAGCATACAACAGCCTCACAACAAACAGAGTAATGCTCAAACAACACCGATAAAACTCCCAAGGAGCTATGGAAAGGAAGACCCGAATATGAAGCACTTCTGAGTTTTTGGAAGCAAATGCTACATCAAGAGAAGATGGCGTATCGGGAAATTCCTTTGACTCGGGTGGACAACGGAATACTTGTTGGTTACTCCGGCACAAGGAAAGCATACAAGTGTTACAATCTAAGATTAAAACAGTTGTGGAAAGCATCAACGAATAAATTGATGAAACAGCAGCACTTAATCAAAGAAAAGAAAACAAATCAATGGAACAACTTTTGAAGAAGAAGATGAAAAAGAAGAAGAGGAAGGAGCGAAGCATGAAGAGAATCCGACAGGCTATGAAGAGCAAGTTAAATAAGTATCTCCAAAGACACCTAGAAACGAGTACTGTAAGAATCATCCTTCGACCGACATTAAAACAAAGATGGAGTTGAGACTAGAAGAAAACTGCCTACCTCAGAATGTTCACACCTAGTGACTCCCCTTATCTACAATTGAACTAAACTCTTTTGAGGAAGTAAGGATGAATTTGGAATAAGGCTATGGATGAAGAATCTGATCAAATAGAGAAAAATGATTAATTTGGGAATTGGTTCCAAGACCAAAGAAATAATAATGTGATCAACACAAAAATGGGTCTCGTGAATAAATTGAAATGAAGATGGACAAGTTACAAGGAACAAAGCTAGATTGGTATGTGTTAACAGTACAGATTGAAGGAATCGAATTTTGAAGAGACATATGCCCCAAATGCCAGAATGGAAGCAACTGGCTTATTTTAGCTTATATGTCTAAGATTTTTAAAGTGTATCAAATGGACGTGATATTATCTTTTCTAAATGGGGAACTTTGAAGAAGAAGTCTACATTGAACAACTGTAAGAATTCCTAAATGGTCGTAGGAACAGCTTAATGTATGTGAACTAAAGAAGGCCTTGTATGGTCTGAACCTGGGTTCTCGAGCATGGCACTCCAGATTGGATAAGCATCCGCAGAGGCGTGGTTCGTGAAAAGGAAGTGCATAAATAACCTCTAATCGGTAAGTCAAGGTAATATTTCATTAATTGAAGTTTATGTTGATGATATTATTTTTGTAGTGATGATGAAAGGTTAAACCAAAAATTTGCAAAAGACATGCATAATGAATCTGAAATCCCTCTACTACTTGGAGAACTATCCTTCTTTGGGACTTCAAATACGCCAAAGCAACCAAGGAATTTCCTTTTGTATTTCTCAAACCAAGTATATCAAAGAAAATCTAAAGAGGTTTGTAATGAAAGATTGTAAACCAGTTACCACCCCATGCAAAACCAATTGTAAGTTGGAGCAAAGATGATGATTCAAAGTCTACAGACCGAGGCAATATAGGTCAATGATCATGTTCTACTATATGTGACAACATCTGTGACCGTGATGCAAATGCGTACTTGGACAAGTGGCATGATTTCAAGCAGCACCAAAAGGAATCACATAAAGTAGTAGCAAAGAGGATCTCAAAGGAATAGAAGAGTTTGATTATGGTAATCCAAAAGGAAAAAGATCTATCACTTATTTCCTACATGTGATGCATTGGGTAGGTTATATTGGATGATCGACGTATACCAGCGCTGGAGAAACGCTCTACTCTAGGGGTGTGCGAGTGTTTGGTATCATGGATAAGAAAGCAGTGTTCAACTACCTATATCTCTATCTTACACCGAGGTATAGAGCACAGCACAAGATAAAGTTGTACATAAAGTTCCTCATAGAACCCAACATCACTATAGCATATAAAACCTCGTGAAAAGTACTCAACGCCTTTGAAAAGAGATAATATCACATAATAAGACTCCTCTCGAGGGGAAACCTCCTTTACCCCACACAAATGTTCAAGGACAAGATGATTCAATAAATGAAAATGTCTCCTTTGCATATATAGGAGACTAAGAGGTAGTACCATAACCAATGGCCTAAAAGTCGAAGACATAAATAAAATAACATTACTAATCTAATATGCCCCACCCCTTGAGACAAGAGTTGTCCACAACACTTGAGTAAACCTGGATGCTTCTATATAAAAGAAACATCTTCCCAAGTGGAATATTCAAAAGGTAGTTTCTTCCACTTAATGAGATACCCTGAAATGGATCTACTCCTCAGATGGTGAATTCTTGTGGCTCGCTGGATGGATCTAGGCCTGATTACGATTTTTCCTTTCCTGTCAAGTTCGCACATAGTTTGAACTGGATCTTGTTGCCTATAACCTTTTGTAAGTAATGTCATGGAAAACTAGGGTGTACTCGTGAAGATGGAAGCATCCACCTAGGCGCCATAGTACCAATCTTTGCAATACCTTATAAGGGGACATATATAATTTTGCGGGGATAATGACATCCTTCTTGGTTTGCTTCTGAGGGACATCTCAGCTGTATGGTTGTGGTCTTAAAAATACCCAATCCCCTACTTCAAAACTTTTCACTATGATGTTGATCCGCTTGTTTCATGCGATTTTGTTACGGTTGGGGTTGTCCTTTAAGATTTGAGAACTTGTTGTTGATTCCTCATGTGATCTTCCACCGCTTGAACTTTAGATTTTCTTTTAGAAAAGAAGTGACAGTATGAGGGTGGTATCCATAAAGTGCCAAATGGTGTCATTTTGCTGGGTGATGAAAGGAAGTGTTATACCACCATTCTTCCAAGGGTAAATCCATTTGAACCATTGTGTTTGTTTATCGTAGACAAAGAAACAAAGGTATCCTTCCGAACATTTGTTCACTATATCCTGGCTTGTCCATGTTGAGGGGATGATAGGATGAGCTATGATCCAAATTGAGTACCCAAACAAGAAAATAATTATGTCCAAAATTCCCCCAGTTGAAGATGGGATCTCTCATACTTACAATAATCTTTCAGCTGCCATGTAGCTTTTGAACTGCTCTCCATGAATGCGGTGGCAACTGCATTAGCTTTTAAGGGATGAGAGAGTACGTATGTATGCATTTGGTACTTCTATCAACAATCACCATGATGACACTCTTTCCTTCCAGACATTTGCAACCCCTGGGATGAAATCCATGGAACCTCCTCCTAGCCAATGAATTTGGGATGGATAATGGTTCTAAAAAGACCCGGGGTCTTAATTGTTTCAATCTTTATTTTGTTGGAAAACCAAACATTCTACCACAAACCTTTGAAACATCATTTTAAGGCCATCCCAAAAATCCTTCTTAACTCTATGATAGGTTTTAAAATCAGAAAGTGCCTCCTAATTGAGAGAGAGAGAGGTGTGCAATCCATGCACTCTTTTGTTGATTTGGAGTTCTATATAAATATAAGCCATCTTTTGTACCATAGTGAATCATTTTTCCATGTAAATGTATCCTCATCTTAACTCATGCTGTAACCTTTCAATGAGAGTCCACACTTTTTTTTTTTTTTGTTATTCTTCCATTCATCCTTTGCTCTATTATCCAATCGGATTGGATGATCGTAGAGGCACATAGAAAGGCCCCAACATCTTCATCCTTTCTTGAGGGATTCTGTGACCCACAAATACCTTTTGGTTTCCCCTTTTTATAGACGATTTCAAAAAATCATAACCCAATATCTTGGTTACCCATTTTTGTTGTTCTTCCTAAGATATTCTTTGTTCCAAGAAATATTAAGACTATTAAGTGATCCTGCTTGGACCTTTGAAGGCTCAATTTGCTAGGTAAGGACTTACTTCTTCAATGCATGTGTAGTATTTTCATATCATTTCTCATAAATGGGTTTGTAAGTCCTTTCCCTTGGAGTGGATCGGGACTTTCAAAAGCTAGGGGCCTTCCTTCTTGCATTAGGACAACACCAATACCATTCTCGAGGCATCACATTCCATAATAAATATTTTGTGAAGTCCTGAGTGGTCAAGACAGGAGCTTATTAATAATTTCCCCTCTTAAGTTGTTCAAAAGCTTTAGTTGCTCTATGGAGTCCATGAAATGCATCCTTCTTAGTTAGTGTTAAAGGTGCCTTATTCTTCCATAGTTCCAACAAATCCTTATGGTAGTAACTCACAACCCAGTACCAATCTAAGATTCTTTAATGTTTTGGGAATTGGTCACCATCATGGTCTTAATCTTGTTAGGGTCTACCTTGACACCTTCATGAGATACAATATGACCCAAATAATTTACCTTTTACTCCAAAGAAACATTTGGATGGTTTTGAAATATAGTTGTTGCTCCTTTAGTAGTTGTAGCACCTTGTCAACATGTCACAAATGATCTCCCAAGACTTTCTAGATTAGTATATCATCAAAAATACTTAGCAAAAATTTTCAAAGAAGGGCTTGAAAATGGAATTGATCAACCCTTGGAATGTGGAAGGTGCATTTTAGTTTCTCCAAAAGGCATGACTCAAAAATCTATAATGGCCTTCTTGAGTTTGGAATGTTGTTTTGGATATCTTCTTCCTTCATTCGACTGACAGATACCTCGAACGGAGATCCAATTTTGTGTTAGTATTTTTTGATTGCTCCATGTAGTTCATCTAATAATTCACAATGACGGGAATGGGAACTTATCTTTAATAGTGATATTGTTGAGCTCTCTATAATCCTGGACACATAATGCCATGAACTATCTTTTCTTGGAATACCCACACCACCGGGTGCACAGTAAGAACTTTGGTTAGGTCTATTAATGCTGCCTAACATTCTTCAACCATACTAATTTCACTCTTCTGGGCTTATGGGTATCTGTATGGCTCCTGATGTTAGAGGAACACTCCCATGAATTAGGTGAATTCCATGATCATGACTGAAAAGGGTGGGAGACCTTGGGAATATCTTCAAATACTTTGAATGCTTATCAATGATCCTGAGCTATCTCTCGAGAATTTAGATGTATTTCTTAGATGTTTGAACATCTAGTGAGCATATTGCAATAATAGCCCCTTGATGCCCCCTTTTCAATAATTTTGCTGCTGCCATTAGAGCTTATCACACCTTACTCTGGCTCTCGGCAGATACCTCTTAACCCAATTTCTTTCCTTCCAATGAAATACCCCATGAAAAGTTCTTGAAAATTAAAAGCCACTGCTCCTAATGATTGTGGAATCCATTGGATTCCTAGTACCACATCCGCATCTACCCATGGGTATAGCAATCATTGGACTATTCATTACATATTCCCCCCATAGTAAGATTGATCTTATTGCATTTTCCTCGAAATAATTGATAGTTCCTCCATCCTGCACTCACACATTATTTGAAACTCTGGCATCGGATATACAAATCAATTGAGATCTCTTGCTAATTTATAGTGAAAGAAATTACGAAAATCTTTTAATCAATTAGGACTATTACCTTTTCTTTCTTATGTATCCTTCAATCTTGAGGGTTTGAGGGAGTTCTAATCTCCAAATGCAATGTATTGCTAATTTTATATCGTGGAGTCAACTCTTCTAATTTAAAATTGCTTCACGCTTTCATCTCTTGAGATGGTCTCTTCTTCTCTTCCTCCTCTTCACAATCTATGTAGAATAATTTCTTCTCACCAATTTTATGTCCCTCTTTTACTATACCTCTTACACAAGCACCAGCAAGGAACCTTTGGTTTCATTTCTCCACCAGCTGAGGTGTCAACCTTCTAGGTTGAGGTGTTTTAGGAGAAGGAGCATTGTTCTCTCATAGATGCCAGGATAGTCCCTTCTAGTAGCCATAGCCATATTTTACTTTCAACATTTCTTGCCACCTTTGGAAATGTGTACTTCAAATGAGCTCTGGGCCCTGTAAGGCAAAACCTCATGTTGAATGTTTTTCATCCTTTAAAGTTCCTATGAAATACATCAATCAAGTGCCTTCCATTCAGGAATATCTAAGCTACCTTTATATTTAATTCCTTTGGAATTGTTGATTGTGCTCTGTAATTGAACCCTTTGGCTTGAGATTTACCAACGGCTAAAGAAGGTATTGCTCCTTGTATCCCTCAAGTAGTGCCATCATTTCCTTCAGAAATTGTCCAAGACGAGTGACGCGGCAGCCAGCTCATCGATACCAAACAAATTGATTAGGTTCTAAATATAAAGAAGCAATTCGTACTTTTGTGTATGTGGGACATTATGAAGATCAAAGAATTGTCTATCTAAAGTATCCATGTGGATTGGGTCCTTTCCATCAAACTTCCTCATGTCAATCTTAGGGAACGGGTTGGTCTTCAACCAAAGTTGGAGTTTTTCCATTCCTAATTCATCTTCCTTGTGTCCCTACTCATGAATTTCATGGGATGTTTTTTCACTTTTGGGTGTCTTCTGCTACGAAATCTCCTTTTCTATTACTTCCATGATCTTAGCCTCCCATTGAATCCATCTTTAGTATCCAACTTGTTTCCATTGAATCCATCATCTCCAGAGTTCATCTTTGGTCATTGTCTCTTTGTAAATCATTTATGTCCTACGTATTTCTTCAAAATTTCATCAGAGTCCAATTAGGATTTTCTGGAGGTTTGTTTGGTGTAGAAGGTCCCTTTGGGTGGCATGTTGGCCAAATATCACTTTTGAGTCTTGATTTTGAGGGGTGGATTCTCGCTTAGACAATATTTATTCTGCTGCTCTATCTCCCGTTTGGCCCTTCCGGGTATGGAACTTTCTTTTATGCAGTTCTCCGATATTTCTTCTCTACAGAATGCCATGTGTCCTGACTGGCACCATGCCATGGAATTTATGGCAACTTCCCTCATTAAATCCTGTAGATTTTGGTCTTTCCAGAGATTCAATTTGTATAGAATTCCCGACAAAATAACTGATGTAAAATTTGAAACTCGTGACTCCAAATATACTCAGATTTTCCTCCATCCAATGCAACCAGTCCCACTCAATTTGGATGCCCTATCAAGAAGTTAAGTGAGTTTCTTTTACCTGGAACATCTCTTGAGACTAGTCAATAGGACAAATCAGTCAGATACTCTATCTTACATAGGGTGTATCTAGCAAATTTAAGATGACCTGTAATTTAACTTTTACCATGTATAAATTACTCCATTTCTGTAAATGGCCTCCGGATTTGTGGGTAGCTGAAACATTACAGAATTTTTTATATAAACATTCCACAATGACTCATTTCCGAATGATTCCAAACAACCCTATGCATCTTGTATAGGTTGTATCTCCTAAAGAATAAGGTCTTCAATTTAATTCTCCTTTTTAACCCAACGTACCTTGATCCGTCTCTAAATATCCTCCAAGCCGTTCCTCTGAAACATTGTAGAAAAAATTTATAGGGAAAATTCCATGGTATCCTGGGATGTAGCAATGGGAAACCCCAAGACCTTGAGCTCCCATACCATGTTAAGAAACGAACATCAATATAGCATATAAAACCTCGTAGGAAAAGTACTCAACGCCTTGAAAATAGATAATATCAGATAATAAACCTCCTCGAGGGGGAAACCTCCCTACCCTGGGTAATTTAAAATGTTCGGCACAAGATGATCTGAAATGAAAATGTCTCCCTTGGTATATATAGAGACTAGGAGGTATAATTATATAAACTAATGGGCCTAAAAGTTTACATAAATAAAATAATATTACCAATCTAATATGCCCCAAATAAGAGGTAATGAGACAATATTAGGACTTAATGTGTTCCTTTGGATGAAACAAACTGATGTATATATTGTGTTGAGCATGATGAGCCCATTCCAATATATTGTGATAATACAAGTGCTAATTAATATCTCAAAAAACCCATGATGCACTCCAAGATGAAGCACATCCTAATAAAGTATCACTTTCATGGGAAACAAAGGCGTAAGAACATCAGAGTTGAGTATGGGCACAAAAGAACAAGTGGCATATATCTCTACAAAACCACTCTTTAATGAGAAGCCTTTTAATATCTTCATAGACTTGGAGTTATTTCTAATCTAAAAATGAATGTTTTTGAATGCTTCTATCTTATATGTCTTAGATGTACACGAGGAAGTTCCATAAGAGGACATTTAATCGCTAGGGGAGCAACCTTGATGAAAGATACCTTGCCATCGGCGACAAAGGGGGAGAGGATTTATAAGATGTAGAGGACATAAGCATGGTTCCAAGAGGAGAAGATTTATCACATGTAGAGGACAAAAGAGTAATGGTTCTAGGGGAGCATGAGTGATATGATTCAGTATTGCATCAGAAAGTGTTGCCACTCAATGCCAGTTGGGAGATTGTTGATTAAGGTTGGTTGTCATTGATGTCAACTTGAAGAAAGTCCCATAACACAAAGGTTTGGGTAATGGACCCAATATTGTTTGATGTAAATATGACTCCATTATTGTTTTTTCATAGTTGGTAAGTATGCAAATATGGATGAAATCTAAAGTGGTCCCCTATGGTGAAAGCCTCATGTGGAAGACGCTTTGTGGAGTAAGAGAACCCATGCCTAATTGTGGAATAATGAGATGAACGAAGTGAATTTTTTAGGGAAATATCCTAGATGGATAGTTTTTGTCATGTCATTCGCTATGTATGTGAACGGCCACATAATTCCTCACGGGTTAGAGAGTTATGGCCATGAGAAGTTGGAGACCCAGTTTGGGGTAATGGACCCAAGTTTGTTTGATGGGTAATGGTATGAGTTATGAGGTATTTTCAGGATAATAATATTCTATATGGATAGTAATATGTCATGTCATTTCTGGTGGTATAGAACGCCACATAACTCCTCAAACCATGATGAGTTATGGCCCACGGTTGGAGGACCCTTTACATGTCATCTAGAAGCCCCAAAAGGTCAAAGTAATCAAAGTGGTTTAAGAGATTTTAAAAAAGTAAATAATAAAGAAGTGATTAGTGTATTATAACTAAATTGAATACAAAATAAACACCTTACTAATAAATTTAATGGAGAAAATTAGAAGTGGACCTAACCCTGAGGGTCAAGGAAAGGGCCAAGTGACCTAGAAGATGTTTTGAGGAAGCTTACTTGAGAGTATAAATAAGAGGCAAGGCTCCTCTCATTTGAATCACACTTGAGCATATTGAATATCTATAGGTGTCTAAGGTAACCAAATGATATCTAAGCTGAAATTATGAGGAAAGTGAAGAAAAGAAGGCCGAAATGCAAGGAAGGATAAATTCTTTTGATGGTGCTTTCTAAGGTATGTTATTTACAGGCCATCTCACCATTTTCACTATAATTTTTTTTTATATAATGATTCAGATCTTGAAATTGATATGCAAGTGAGAAAACATATCCAAGTATCTGTGGTAAACAATTCAGTTTGTGGGTCGTTGTATTTTGGGAGTTACACTCCGTGGAAAATAGGGTTTGTGGCTAGTCTTGAAACTAGTCAAAATCAGGTGTTTCGGGTAAAAACATCATATCTTCTTCATAACAGATCCAAATTTAGTGAGAAAAATGTGTTGGTTAGGTTACAGTCTGTAGTATGTTTTCTAACAGTTTCATATCAATTCATCAAATATTTTGTGTGAGGCATGCTCTACAAGGTCGCTCTCTAGAATAAGCCAAAATTCAGCAAGGTATGCCATTTTTGCTATAACTCCTTCTCTGAGAAGTTCCAAGTAGTGACACTTGGAGGAATTGCATAAAAAATGTAGAAGAACATTGTGTAGAATTTTCATATCTTTATACATTATAGGTTCAAAGTTATGATTACTTCAAGTTAGGGTTGTTGACTAATCCAAAACTAGGTATGTGAGACTAAAGAAAAGTTTGATGAAAATGCTAGTCTCTTATTTTTAAAATTAAGGAAGGTTTGCAGGAATGTGATCATATACACCAGGTCTATTATAGAGCTACAAATCATATTTGGATGATGAAATTGGTGAGGGATTTTGGTTGTGGTACATGTTGAGTACATGGTTGAGACAAGTAGTTGATAAGTTGGCGCAAATACATGAGGTGTATAGTTGATGATGTTGGTACATATTGATGAGTCATAGTTGATGAGTAGTTGACACATGATTGGTACATACTTGGTACATGGTTGGATGCACTTGTTTGTGGTACAGGTTTATTACAGGTTGGTGCATGGTTGATGCACTTGTTTATGGTACAGGTTGGTGCATGGTTGATGCACTTGTTTATGGTACAGGTTGATTACAGGTTGTGGTACAGGTTGATGCATGGCTGATGCATGGTTCAGATTTATTAGTACAAGTTTACAGTGGTATATCTCACAGTGATAGTGTGACAGTGGTTCCATCATTCTACTTCTACTTCAGGGTGGCAAGATAGGGCAAGGACAGGTGGTTGTCGCCACCTTCTGGTTGTAGCCAGAGAACATTGGGGGTTGTAGCCAGAGAATTGGGGACTTGGAGCTTACCTCGGGTTGTAGCCTGAGAAACTAGGGGGTTGGAGCCTTCTTCCAGTTGCAACTGGAAAACAAAGGAAGGTGGTGCTTCCAATGAATGTAATTCTTCAAGACATATAAGAAAAAGCATTTCATGGTTTTCTCCTGATTTGGGTTTCCACGTAAAACACTAGTGTATTGTGTATGTGTTTGATTGTTTATTTCTTATTGCTCATTATTGGATAATAATTCTACATTGATATAACATTTGAAGAAAA
>SNQJ01S0006610.1:50556-76034 GCA_010110895.2 Picea sitchensis | reverse complement strand
ATTTGAAGAAAAAGGATTATAATTACGCTATTACTGATTCACCCCCCCTCTCAGTAATCCAACATCTAACCCTTCTGGAGCATCATTCTAACGGTTGGGACGCCTCCAACTGTCATATAGCTTTGTCGTGGAGAAGTGCCAGTCTACATTGCTCTGTTATTCTGGCGAGGTTCAAGTTCTGCAATTCTTCCTTCTGCAAAGTCATCCCTGGAACTTCCTATGGTTTTTCTAACCTTGCTTTCTTCTTACTGAGCTTTCTTGCCTTCTTCCCTATGATATGAGTCTCTGGATTCCTCTTTCCATTCTTATTCTTATTTTCTCTTAGCGTAGTAACTTTGCATTGCTGAGGGTTTTCCAAAGGGTTCGAAAATACCTCTTCTCTTACTATTTATAGGGTAGGTGTTCTTCTATCCTACATGGACAGGTTTTTCAATCCTTCCTACGTTCTTTCAACTTCGACAACTAAGTATCTAGCCCTCAATTGCTTCAACTTGTCCTCTTGTTCTTGTACTAGTTGCTATATTTTCTTGGCTAAGAAGTCCCTTAATTCTTGCTTTTTCTGTTATGTAGCTTCTTCCTCTGCTTTCCTCCGGATATGATCTTTCTCAATCCAAGTCTTTCCTAACAAGAGTGCAAAAGGGGTGATGTTCTCAACAAACTTAATGACCTCAAATTCTTCTTCAGTCAATGTTCCATGGGCAGTCATAGGTACATTAATAACTCTTCCACACATGGTTATCATCTTTCCTTTAAACAATCCTATCCTTCCTAATGAAGAAACCATGGAAGGCTTTCCTAAAATCTCCCAAGTACTTTCCGGCATGATATTCACCTATGTTTCCTCGTCCAAAACACAGTCTATGTTGAAGTCTCATATTCTTGTTTCTATGCACTGCTTCTCTTCTAAGATCTCTGGTAAACTGATGTCTCTGTGATGATTCAATGTTTCTTTCAAATATAATAACATAGTCTTTGATTCTTTCTGGTTCTTTAACATATCCTTAGTTTCCTGACCTTCTTTATAGTTTTCTTGTCTCAGGTTCATCTTTTCAACTTTAGCAATCATTCTAGGGAAATCGAAAACCTCATCACCAACAAATTTACAACAAAGAAAAATAGGACCTATACTAGGGAATTCCTTAGCAAGATGCCCCAATCTTCTATAGTTATAACACAATGTCAATCCTCTCTTCCTCTTAAATGATCCCCAACCTTTTCTGTACTGTGCACTGGGATCATAGTGATGGACCTGCAATCTGCAAAAAATCGTTCTAGGTTCCTGCACCCACTTGTTAGTCCAAAAATTATTTCTATGCATAGGAATAACATATCTTTCACTATTTCTATCAAATCTATTTAGATCAAATCATCTTTCTTCTAGTTGTGCCCTAGTTTTCAGACTAGGAAAAAAATTGTCAAACATACCTAGATCCATACTTCCGAAGAAAAAATTTCCACTTATCTTACCTTTACCAGAGCACAAATTTTCAAGATCTTACCTCTTTTCTTCAGATCAGACTTCTCTTATTTTAGCACAAAGCTTCGCAAGTCAAGAATAATATTGCGCACTACAACAATAGATCTATGCACAGAGCTTTCTCTTTCTTTAGTTCCCAACAATCACAGTTTCAGGTCCCGAAAATGGAGCCATTTTTTAGCACAGGGGTAGACCCAGGGTTCAACGCTTCAACAACACACCAAAAAAACCCTAACTACCGACCCTTTTGGCGACACCTGCGAAGCAGATGAAGTCTCACCCAAGGTAGAGGCAGGGGGGTTGCAGAACTCAAGTGTCTACAACCTAGTTGGGACACAGATCTGTGTATACACACTTCAACATAGCACTTAGCCAATAGTATGCATTTGGTTATGATTCTTATTCACATCGTAGATTAGCCCTAATTGTAGATCAGCGCAGTAGTAATCAATATTAAATAGATCTAAGCATTCAACACATAGCATCAAAGCAGATCTAGCATTTATTCACATATCAATTACTCAGCATCAATGAATCTACCTATTATACATCCAGAATAGTGCACTAAGCAAATATAAACATAACCATCATGAACACATATCACAAAGCACAATAACACATGATATACGTTGTTCACCCCAGTGTGGGGCTACGTCCACCAACTCTTCTCTTCTTTATTAGTCTCTTTCAATCTCCTTACAAGCACCCAACTACAGATCCAACTCCACATAGGACAGGAGATCTACGTGCACATCGCCAGATCCTCCTTCCCCAAATTAGGTAAAAGTACAAAGCCTTACACAGTCTGTGCACAAAGCATTCACAACTATTCACACTTAGCAACCCTCATAGGTTCTTGCACAAATTCGATCAGAATTACTTCTTACATCACTTAGCTACTTATTTATACATTACAAAAAGGGGCCTAAGCATGGGTAAACCCATGGGCCGACATCCCATACCCGTTACATAAACCCTAAAATCCCAAAAATCCCACAAAAAGGGTGAGATCCCGCGATCTCCACTTCACCTGGGCACTCCATCTTCGACCAACCTGTCGAAGTCCCAAAAATGGTCAGCATGACCAAGGTTATCTCAAAACTTGGTCGAGGGCCAAAAAAACTTAACGTTATATTTGTTAAAGCCTACTAGCATTGCAACCCTCTTCATGCATATCATTAATGTTTATACTATTAACACCCCACTAGCATTATACCCATCTCTAAGCATATCATTAACATTTTGTTTTAGTAAACCCTACTAGCAAAAAAACCATTCCTAGGAAAAACGTTACTTATATCATAAAGGATCTATACGAATTCGGGTTCCAACAATGCATACACCTTTATCGAAATATTATAGGCCTTAATTTAATGTTAGCTTTATGTTTTGTTTTAACTATCTAAGTAACAAACTTTGTGAATAGGTTTGTGGTTAAACATTCGACCACTAATAACATGGTATTGAATATGGTTGATGGTTAGGCGTCGTTAAGGAACCCAAACGATAACAATTATCCCTCTTGAATTCATTGACACTAACGAACCAGATGGTCTGACCTTAATTAAACGAGAGATTGGGCATGACAACTGGGTATAGTCGCGCCTTAACTAGGTTGTCCTCACCTTGCAATAACTTGGTATGAAATCGAATGAGGTACTTGTCAGACACCGAATTAAAACCTTTGTCTAGAATATTAATGACTCATGTAAGGGTACCTTCTAAGGGTTGTCACTCGGCTACCGTGTCCAATGAAAAACATGCCACCTCCCTCCTGTCACATGGTAAGGTACAATATTCGTAACTATCTCTATTACTCAGCTCAAAGAAGGGTTTCTAGGGTTATTGTTTCATTCTCCTTTGGCTCTGTGCCTTTTGCAAAAATTCTCTAGTGCTAACCCATATGATATTTGAATCGGTAAACATGGCCCGAATCTTGTAGTTGGTCTCGGCTTGGGCAGGAAGAAATGATCAGGGGCGACTACCGGTTGGATGCTACCCTGTGAAAGGTAACCCAATCTCTATCATTTTATTTTTGAGTTCTTTGTGATTCATAGTGCGCACCTGTCCTCATCTATTTCTCCTTGATTTACTGGTTCTGACTTCCTCGATTCTGTGTTAGAGTCTTAAAGGTTTATTGAGCATCCTTTAATGCTTGGGGTTTGTCGTCACTCCATTTTATTCTCGGTATTGAGTCTCGATCCTTAAACCCTACAACAAATATTTTCACCTCTACAAAAAATTTGTAGGAAGCTCTGGTCTGTGTTAACAACCCAACAGGGAATGAAAAGCCGACAAAGTGAGTGTTTAGTTTCTAAAAAGATTAGTCTAACTTACTGTAATTCCCATGTCTCGTACTATGTGATTACCCTTTGGTTCTACTCAGTAGAGGTTATGTTCTTGGATTGATTCTTTTTGTGACTCTAAATGTTTTATACATTCATGTCTAGATATTTCTACTTGAAAACCGTCCTCTGTATTAAGGAAGAGATTTCATTATGTTCGAAAAGCGCATTTCTTGCAATATGAATGTTACAATTTTTCATTCTTTTTGAGTGTTTACAAAGTGGTTTTCGTAGGTAAACCTAGTTCTGCAACACTGTCCAAATTCCAAGCTATTAATCCCTGATTTTGAGAATACACATTCGGATCTCATTATGATTCAATTCAATTCATGGCTTCATTAATATTAATTTTTTATTAAGGAATGTGTTTTCTAGGTTCGTAAAGACTTACTGTGAAAAAATCGTTACACCCTCGGATCATACGATGTCTAGTCGCAAACCCTTCCTATGAATTGTTGTGAGACTTCTTTGTTACTGTGTCAAGTTTTGTAACAGGTTTGTTTCTCTAAGTCTAAATACATTACTCATAATTTGTATAGGGATTGTAATAGCCATACGATACCACTGTGTGTAAATAATTCAGACTCCAAACTTAATTCAAGTAATCACTTATAAGTTCTCATTTTTTGTACTTCTGTGTTTGAAAAATTTTCTATTACATTTCCTTCGGCGTAAATAGAATATCAAAAGTAATATCAAAAGGGCGATAAACACCTCCATGTGACAGGCATGGTACTGTGTGAATTATTTGGGTTATCAAAAGTATTAAGTGTTTAGCATTGTTTCTTGCTTATTTACATTCCAGAATATTTGGTTAAGATTTCAGTTATCGAACTAATGATGGGACCCCATGTTTACTTGCGAGGTTACCCATTAGAATTTTCTAGGTCCACTCCTCCCCTTCGGGCCTGTGGACAGTTTTCTCAGTGACGCCAATGGGAAAAAGCACCTGTGCCAAATCTCAAGCTAAGTAATATCCACGCGTTGAATCTTCAATATTCAATTTCGTTGAATTTTTCCTTAACATTATTTACAAAGTTTTGATTTATCTTCAGTACTTAAGTTCATTGACCTCTGTCTCAACATGGTTTACTAATTCTCGACTTCCTGGTAGGATTTAAACATTGGCAGTCAAAGGATCCAAGACATTGCTTTGCTTGAAAAAGGCATTCGAGTTTGGATTCTAGTGTTTTAGTTTAACGGTTCAGATTTTGGTTTTCAAGTGGTACTGGGTCCTTACCCAGGGTACTTCATTTGTAAAGATTTGGATCAAAAGCCTTTGTCTATACAGATTGTTTATTATCTTATTATAAATGAGTTCATAGACTTTTCCACAATCCAAACGAATACTATTACATATTAAACAGTCTATGTAATAGGTATTATATTGAAACTTCATTTATGGTTTTACTGTGGTATAAACGGACTATAATTTTTATGCTTTTAGTATATTCTTATCAATGGAAGTTTACTAAAATTATCATGTGGTCCAAGCGTCAATGATCTTTCTTTGTATGAGTATTAGATATTTATGTAGCTCTAAAAATCTATACAAGCAACAACCTATATATATATATATATATATATTTCTATTTCTATTCTTTTATTCATTCTAAATTTCGCTTTGGAATTTGTACAATCTAGTATTCCTTAGATGTTTATACAACTATGCCTACAATGGTATATATACGTATATTTATATCCTGTATTCACTTCCAGAATTTCATTTAGCATTTCAACAGTCCAATGTTCCTTAAGTTGAATACATGTACGTATATATTCACATGCCTAGTAAAGGTTATATTTCACACAGTAATAATTCTAATTTTATTTAGCTTAGATGCCTATCCTATGTATTTACATAACTCAAATTCATCAACAGCTAACACACACAGTAGCTTTCTTAACTTTACTCAATGAATACAATCAAATTGTAAAGGATTATTCTACAATTCATTTCCTTCTATCAACTATTAATCAATAAAACAATTCAACAAGGAATAAGTAGATGTACATATATGAACAAAGTGTTGGCACAACAAATGGAATAGCCAAGTTCCACCCAACCATAGAATAGAACAACCAATCTACTTGCTTCGTTCACCCCCTAGCTTGACCATGAGTCCATAAGGGAAAAATCCAATGATCCTATTTCGCTATAGTCCTCTTTCAGATCAGAAATTCCCCTTGCCTCACACCCAGAACATTGTTCATAACAAGAAGTGATATCCTTTCCCCAGCATAATAAGTAGTGTCCTGCCTCCTCCCATATGTTGTATATGCAAAAAGCATCTAGTGCATAGGTCTTTCCCCCCCCTTTGGGAATTTTCGTAGCTTTACAAATCCCTGATTTTTAGGGGTTGTCAATGGCCAAATTCCTCATTTTCCACTTGTAAAATTCATCCCTGAGGTAGTTCAAGCCTGTTCCCCACTCATGGAGTCATGGTCAGTTGATTTCAACCTGGTTGTTCCATTTTTCCTTCAACAATTAATATAAAAAATATTTGTCTCTTACAAGTGTCATAATCAAAGAGTTGTTTGGGCAAATCATATCTTTGCCCAACAGTCACAATAATTAATTACAATTAATTAAATTTCAAATTCAGAATTTCCATAAATGGCAATAATTTTCCAAATATGAATTTGCCAAAAACGAAAATAAATTCCTAAGTGCACATAGACTTTAATAATAATTTATTTTTGGGGATATTACATAACTCCTCACGGTTAGAGAGTTATGGCCATGTGAAGTTGGAGAAATCTCATGATTCATCTACAAGCCCCAAAAATTCAAAGTGTTTGCAAAGAAATTATTTAAATAATAAACTTAATGGAGAACTCCTTAAAATAAGGAAAGTGGAATACTAAATGAAAGTATAAATAAGAGGCAAGGCGCTCTCATTTAATCACACTTGAACACATTGAATATCTTTTTTCGTGTGAGGCTTATTGCAAGTACTCATTGATACATATGAAGTTGAGAAATTATGAGGTAGTACGAAGGGTTGACAACGAAATTCTCGGAATTACCGCGAATACTAAAAAACCTTATTTTCTGAGGCGCACGCGGGCTGACAATGTATTAGGGTGCATACATACTGAGGTGTATGTAGGCTGGCAGTGTATTAGGGTGTGTACATGTTGATAAAGCCATGGAAACTTGAGAAGATGAAGATGCAGAGGTTCTATATTCTGAGATCAAGCTCCCAGGAAGGTCTACAATGCTCAGATACATCAATTATATTCATTGGCTCAAAAGGTATGTCTTTTTTCTATGAATAGTTGTATTTTTGCATGAGAAATGGTTATGGAGATTTGAGGATTATCCCTATAAAGACTAGTGGTTACATGGGATCTTCTATATAAGTCATATCTACAGAAATACAGTGCTGGTATATTTATCATTGATACTTCTTGTTGAGGCACATCTTGTATTTCTTGGCATATGGCTAAGGGTTTTGTGGTACATGGTTGAGAGCTTGTATTTGTGAAGTGGTTGATGTATTGAGAGGTTGAATATCAGAAAGGGTTTGATGACTAGATCATGTGAGGGTTATTATAATTGTTCATGATTACACACACCTATATGGCACATGACTAGAGAGAGAGATATATGCTTTGGGTAAAGGTTATGTATGAAGATGCAAGCACAGGGTACAGTTACAGTCTGGATACAGTGACAAGTTGCAGATCTATGTGAATAGGTTACAGAGGGTCATAAGTTTTCAAGAGAAAGAAAACCCTAGTTTTCAGAAGGCATAAGCAGGATACATAATAGTTTTTCCACGTACATACGTGGGTTTCATAATAGATAGGGCAAGTACATACGCATGTTGTAGCACTACAGGTTGCGTACCAGTTGTATTTTGTTGACACGTGTTCGGTTTAGGTACAAATTGATTACAGGGAAGTTGTTCAAGTTGGTTGTAGGTTAGTGGTAAAAGTTGATACAATTGTACAGTGGTATATCTCACAGTGATAGTGTGACAGTGGTTCCATCATTCTACTTCTACGATAGGGTGGTTGGACGGGGAAAGGACAAGTGTTTGTAGCCACCTTCCGGTTGTAGCTGGATAAGATAGGGGGTTGTAGCCTCATTTTGGTTGTAGCCAGAGACTTGGGAAGTTGGAGCTTCCCTCAGGTTGTAGCCTGAGAAACTAGGGGGTTGGATCCTCCTTCCAGTTGTAGCTGGAAAACAAATGAATTTGGTGCTTCGAATGAATGAAATTATTCAAGACATATAAGAAAAATCATTATGTGGTTTTATCCTGCTTTGGGTTTCCACGTAAAAAATTGGTGTACTGTGTATGTGTATGATTATTCATTTGTTCATTGCTTATTTACTCTGCATTTATTGGATGATAATGCTACATTGATATAACACTTGGATTATATGGTTAAAATGGATTATATTTCTCTATTATTGATTCACCCCTCCTCTCAGTAATCCAACACATCTTTCTTGGTGGATTCAAGAAATATTGCATCTCTGGAAAGGATGAAATTCTTGTTTATCTCATCGTAAAGACAATACCCCTTGGTGGTATTGTAGTACCCCAAGAATATTCACTTCCAAGTCCTTTCATCATGATTTCTTCTTTGTTCCTTGGGAATCAAGGCATAACAGGTGGAACCAAAGACCCTGATATGCCTCACCGAAGGAATATGGCCATACCACATTTCATATGGAGTCTTGTTTTTTAGAGAATGAGATGGAAATTTTTTTCTTACATAAACTACAAATAGAACCACATCAACCCAAAACATCAATTTAACATTATTAAAAAACATCATGGAACAAACCACATTTAGGAGTGTCATGTTCATATGTTCAGCTACACCATTCTATTGAGGATTTTATGGAACTGTGGTTTGATGTTTGATCCCATGTTGGAGAGGTTAGATTTCAAATTCATTAGATATATATTCTCTTCCATTATCGAAGAGATCCAATACAACAATGAGCTTCATTTTGAATCCATACATGAAAAATTTTAAAGGTTTCAAAAGCTTGTGATTTATCTTTTAGCAAGTACACCCAATAAATTCTAGTGTAATCATCAATAAAATTTATGATAAATTTGTTTCCATTTGAAGAAGGAACATTCATAGGGACGCAAAAATTAGAATGAATCAGTTCAATTTTTCTGCATGATTTGGAAGGGGAATCATGAAAAGGTTGTTTGTTGTGTTTTCCAAGGATGCAAGCATCACATTGCTTAAATTTCCTAGGAATAGTAGGTAAACTAGAAACACCATTCTTTCTCAACAAAAGAAGATTGTCATAATTAATATGGCTGAATATAGCATGCCACAAAAGAATATATCGAATTATACATGAGTCATGATGAGAGAGGTATGCAACAATGTGTGTATGGGAAGATGTCCCATTCATCTTCAACATTCTTTTGTATTATATTCTAGTCATGACAACCATGTTGTCAAAATCCTTCCTTATCTAAACTTTTCCACTGAACATATGAACAGAGTGGCATTGCTATCTGATGTGAACAAGGGAAAAAAATCTTATGTGCAACTAAGGAAGATAGATTGCATTGTGCAGAAGAAAATATGGGAGTCCATGCAACTAATCTTGATAATGCCCATTCTCAAAGGTTTAAGACTTGATCTATCTGCAAAGTACACAACGCCATATACATTGTCATCAAATTCTTCAAAGAAATCTCTTTGAAACGTCATGTGGGAGGTTGTTCCTGTGTCAAGAAGCCATGCATCTCCCCGAGAATAAAATGAAGTATTAAATATATCTTAATTTAATCCTATATTGAAATAGGAAACAACATAATGAACAAGCACTTTACCTTACGTTGGTCTTGTTAGCTCCCAAATAAATGTTTTTTTATTTGGGAGTCTTAGGTGGTTAATTGAGTCATGAAATTGTTTTAGGGATAATCACAAGTTGTTTTAGTCACTTATGGTCCATAATGATCCATCATTTCACTTCAAATCACAAAGGGATGTCCATTTTGAAATAATTCCTCATTATGACAAGTTGGTAGCGCAATGCGCTATTTTAACACTAAGTGTGCTACCAACTCATGAAAAAACTATGTTTTTACATTTGAATACTTTTGAAGTGAAAAAGGTATATCATAAAGTTTTTCAAGGTTCTTAAATCATCATGAAGTCTTGAGATCCTCTTATAAAGCTACAACTCGCCATCAAAGAAGTATTGTTAAGGTTTTCTTGGAACCAAGGAAGTTTTGTCCTTAATGGTTTTTTCTCTAATTTTCTTATGAGCAGAAGTATTTGCATCAGGTGCTTTGATATCAAATGGATCCAAGGAAATACCCTATCCCTGAGAAGAGGTCAGGCTATGTGGTTAGATTTGAGCCCACTAATACTACTTTGATTGAACAAAAATCTAATCACGTGGACTCCTTCAAGTGCATAGGATGTTGGAGGTTTTGTCAAAAGATAGAAGGGCATCATCTAGAGAAGGAGAGGAATATGCATATGGTAAAATCATAGAGTAACCTTTTTATCATTTTGTGTTGAAGATCAAAAACCCTAGCAAGTGTTAAATACATAAAAAAATGCATATCACAAGCATACTCTGTTTTTAGAGTATTGACTAAATTTGTCAAAGAGGGATATGTTTATAGTGACAATATGGAAAATGGTTATCTTCAAGGTGTACGGAATTCATTTTCCAAGAAAAAAATTCCAGAGGCATTGAGTGTTTGTCTAAAGCACTTGGAGTATTACATGTTGGCATAAACCTTTTTGTAAAATGAAGTATGGAGAAGTTTAAATGATTAAGTATGATATATTGCAACATTTAATATGTTATGAAGTCAAATTTCAGGTCTTAAAGCAGCCTTCTCCAGCATTCATTTCAAGTTCTAAAATTATTTTAGACAAAATTGTTGAAAACAGTCACCTACAGGAGTTTGTAGTGCAAACTGTGTTTTTCATGTGTATTGCGCTACCAACTCTTCAAACTTTCAACACGGGTGAGATTTTGTCAAAATTCGACTTAGAAAGAGGATTTTTGGGTCAAGGTGGCCACATATGTTTTAATATAAGATCATCCCCCATCAAATCATGCAACTGGAACTTTGTTTCCTCAAAGGAAACATTCTAGGGATAAAATCCTAGATTGTAGGAATATGACTAGATTTTGGAAATATGTATTTTCCTGTTTTAGTCATCTCCTTTTGAGATATATTCTAATGATATGGAAAGGTATTTTTGGAAAGTGAGAGGTTTTTAACAACCATGATATCCTCTTCAAAAAAATCTCTCATTTTTCCAACAGTTGTTTGGATTCGGGAGATATAGGTGAATCTTTGAGCATCATTTTCTAGAAATTTGACAGTTTGTATTTTCCAGCCACCTCACAAATTCAGATTTGAGTTGGATATTTTCAAATATCTAAATATGGGTGAAGCCATTATGAGATCCATTCATTTTGGATCTAGATAAGAATATTATGTATCTATAAAAAGGATGAAAGAGAAAAGAAAAAGCGGGTTGGAATTTGGAGACTTTGAGATACTCTTTTGATACAAGACTTTGATATATATATATACTAGAATTATAAGCTTCTTTCACTGTTATTGTTCAGACCTCTATTCATTCATCTCTTCCTATACTTATGTTGGATCATGTTGTCATTGATGCCAATGGTTTGATTGATTGATTTCATTGATTGATGGCAAGTGATTGATTGATGTCAAAGGATTGATTGATTGATGATTGATGTAATATAATATGTATTTTCCTTGATGAGAATGCATAGATGAAGATGGATCAATGAGTTGTCATTGATATGAGAATGCATAGATGAAGATGGATCAAATGATGTCATTATGATGAAGATGATCAACAGTTGCCATTGATATATGCGATGAAGATGGATCGTTGTGGTTTCATAGGCATATGATGCATTGTTGGAAAAATGGTTAGATGATCTATTATTGTCTCTATCATGGTTGATAAGAATTAAAATGGATAAACTCCAAAGTGGTCCCCATGGTGAAAGCCCTCACGAGACGCTTTTTTGGATTGATTTATCCTAGAAAAATGGTTGGAGGACCTCTTCTCTCATTATATTCTTATCATGATTGATAAGGTGCTACAATGGATGAACCCAAAGTGGTCCCCCGATGGTGAAAGTTCCCACCGGAAGACGCTTTCACGGATTGAGCAACCCAGAAGAATGCCTGGGGACCCATGCTTGTATGTGGGAAAATGAGATGAATATCAAGGAAATTTATGGTGAAACTATCCCACTATTGATAGTTTTTTCATGCCATTCATGGAAATGTAGAATTTCATTAACTCCTCACCTAGAGAGTTATGGCCATGAGAAGTTAACCCTGCAGGTTTGGGTAATGGACCCAAGATTGTTTGATGGTAAATGGTATGAGTTACGATATATTTTAAAATAATACTATCCATATATCGTGATAGTACATGTCGCGCCATTTCCGGTGGTATGTGGGAACGTCACATAACTCCTCAATGGTTTGAGAGTTACATGGCCCTAATGGGTTGGAATCCCTACATGTCACTCCTCCAGATTCCTAAAAGGTCAAAGCATTCAAAGTGGTTTAAGGATTTTAAAAGGTAAATAATAGTGAAGTGATGCTGCTACCATAATTCAAATTGAATACAAAACAATTCTATTTAAATAAAAATTTAATGGAGAAATTAGAAGTGGGTTAACGCTAAAAATAAGGAAAGTGGGGCCAAGGACCTAGAAGATATTTTTTAAGGAAGTTACTTGAGAGTATAAATAAGAGTAAGTACTCTCTCATTTTAATCACACCTGAGCATATTGAATATATATATGTCCGAGGTAACCATGACATCTGGCTTCAAAAATTATGAGGAAAGGTGAAGAAAGAAGGTTGGAAATGCAAGGAAGGATAAATTTCTACGGTGTTTCTTCTAAGGTATGTTATTTATAGGTCATCCTAATTCATTTTCACTCTTTATAACTTTTTTTCTATACCGATTCACATCCTGAATTCCCTCATTCCATTGAGAAAACATATCTAAGTATCTGTGGTAAAAATTCATCTTGTAATAATTGTATTTTTGAGTTAATTGGAGGTAAATATTCTGTATTAGTCCTAGGAACTAGTCAAAAACAGTACTTGGTACAAACGCTATACCCTTCATAACATATAAAAATTCAGTGAGACAAAATGTGTTGGTTAGGGTACAGGTAGTAGTATGTTTTGTAACATTTTAAGATCAATTAAATGAATATTTTGAGCGGTCCATGCTTCACAAGGTCGTTTTCTAGAATAATCCATAATTCAAGAAAGTCATTTTTCTATAACGCCTTTATGAGAGGTTCCAAGTAGTTCCAATTTTGGAGGAATTGCATAAAAACACATTGAATAAAATTGTATATATCAGTTTCATATCTTTATTCATTACAGGTACAAAGTTATGATTATTCTTGGTTAGTTGTTGACTAATCCAAAACTAGTCATGGTTTTCGAGACAAATAGTTGATGAGCTAAGTACATACATGAGCCATAGTTGGATGATGTTGGTGATATTGATGAGTCATTGTTAATGATTATTTGAAATTAAGGATTGGTATATACCTCTATACATGGTTGATGCACTTGTTTATGGTGCTGATTACAAGTTACTTCCATGCTGTGTTGCATGGTTGATTAACTTGTTTATGTTGACAAATTGATATTTTGTTGAGGATTGTTGTCTCATCTCTATTGGTGCTGAGAATATAAGATGAGTCTTGTATATAGATATGGTTCCCTATTGTACTCTCATTCAACATGTTGAAAAACTCCCCCATAAATTGAAGTCCATAATAAAAATAAAAATTGTACATACATCTTGTGTTTTTTGTGTTCTTTGTGTTCCTTGTAGGAGATGACTGCTGATTTATATAAGCTATCGGAGAAGTTGTTGATATGTATTCACATCTAACCCATTATAAATGAAACAATGAGTAATGAGAAAATGTTGAATGTTAACTAAGGAGATTTTGTAAAGAGGAAAGATTTCAGTAAAATATCCCTCACACCTATTCTCCCTCTAAGTGTGGTGGTAGGTGTGTCCAAATAATTGTACTCTCATAGCTGGCCTCACTACAAGCTCCTTAACACATTGAAGGAGATCCATAGACACACAAATGGATGTGATGAAGTTCCAACCTTGATGAGGAAAATTATTCCACATGGATAATAGAGAGATTAGGATTATATTTGAAGACAATGGGGTAGCTATTTGGAAGGAAACCATCTATGGATATGTTCCGCTGAAGAACAATCTGAAGTTTGAGAAACAAAGGAAAGGGAAAAGAAGAATGATGCATTAGCTCTAAAAACCATTCTTAGTGGACTCGCTCATCAAAGAGAGCATGGGACAGTGTACTTCCGCCAAGGATCTATGCATAAATCTGCAGAGGAGACATATTAAAGAAAGAAGGAGAATGAAGAAATTAAGACCACCCATCAAGATCATCACAGTAAAGAATCATCAAAAAATCTTGAATGTATTGTTTCTAAACGTGATTTTGAAAACATTTCAAGTGAGGATAAAAAATCAAGTAATGATAGCACAAAGGAAGATCTTGAAGCCATTTCAAATGAAGGCAAAAAATCATGTGATGGTGTTGGCAAGAAGGAAGATATTTAAGGTAAAGAATCCTCCTCAAAGACCTTTGATTGCAATAATTCAAAGTTTGATGATGTTGAATTTTTCTCATGTGAAGAATATGATCTAGAAATAGTTTGTGTAAAGTTTGATGATAGTTATCTAATGGAAAGAATAGAAGAAAATCTATTAGAACTTCAAAAGGAAATTGAAGAGGGTTTATACGTATAGGAGCGATCATTTTTATGCACACTATAACTATCTTCGTGATAACACTAAGGAAGTTTCTTTAGGAGGAGTCAAAGGTACATCTTGAAGTTAAAGGGAATGCCCAAAGAACAAGTTAAAGAGTTCTAAATTAGAAGAAAAGGGAAGAAGAGATCGCAAGACTAAAAGAATGGAAAAGAAGATTGATGAATATAGATGATAAGGTTAGCAAAAGTTTTGAAACCATATTCATCTCAAGACCCAAATTGAAGAAGCCAAAAGAATAGAGGAACCATTGAAGATTCAAATAAATGAAAAGGAAGAACGAGTCATGTTGTGCGTTAGAAGTCGAAATTGTTGACCTTAGAAAGAAGGTAGAGAAGTCAAAACAAATCTCTTGAATAGCCCAAGAATCTTGGATGAGATATTGAAAAGTCAAAGACCACCATATGATAAACCAGGTCTTGGATGCATGGAGAAGATATTAAATGGTTGAAGAAAGCACCTCAAAGAAGCATGAGGTTCAGGTAAGTCCATCAAAGAAATAATAAAATGTTGCAAAAAAACCATCTACACAAGACAAAGAAGATTTCAAAAGAACAAAGAAAGGAAGACATCAAGAAGCCACTTTTGGGACACCAAAGAAAATGTATGAAAGTATTTTCATGGCATTGTTATTCATGTAATGGATATGGTCACAAAGCTATTTAATGTAGATCTTATGAAAGGAGGTATACTGAAGATTCTATAACACCACAAGGTGCTGGATATGTGATCATGGGGATTATTATTGCTGTTCAATCAGAATCCCAAGGAGGACGTTATAGTTGTAGTAGATTTGCCAATAATCCCAAGAGCATTAGCTGGAACACAAGAAGAAATTCCGATGAGGGACTCATCATGGATGGAAGAAGGAATGAAGTAAGAAAGGGGAGATATCTTGAAAATACACTCCTCAGAGCTCAAGTCTGAGGAGAAGGGTCATCCATAGGTGAAGAAGACGAGCGCATCTAATGAAGATCCATAAAGTACAAAGCAGATCTACCGAGGTACACGCTAAGTGACAAGCAGGACAAGCAGTGTATATGTTGACCTCTTGGAATAGGTCGTAAATAATACGTGGATTCATTAGAAGGCCGACATATGTTGTAAAGTCTTTGAAAAGGGCAATGCATACCGGAGTTTGATGTGATGGTATAATCCATGTACTGCGTGGTCCCGACATTGTTTCTATCAGGTATTCACATTTTTTTGTTGTAGGTTTTCATGGTTATAAGTTAGATCATTCAAGGTTATGATATAAAATAAGTATTGGGTGCATGGAACCAACCCAAGAGTATGGATTGATGATTAATCCACCGATTAACTCATTTTGTGGATGTCATTGATGGTGGTGTATTACGTATCGGCATATCTTATGATGTATTACTGGAAGCATAAGGTTGATATCAATAGGAATGCATTCTTCATGTGTGGATTTCATACATTGGTACATATATATTTGCGGATTTTGATGAGTGGATCATGTTGTACATCATTGTTGATCTATAGTTGATGTACGATTGGTACTTTTCTAGTACACTAGAAGAGGCACCTACCAGTAGCTCTGATCAAGTACTACGTTCTTGTATGGAGGATCGGCATACGCTTATATGGATTCACTACCTTTTGGCATTGGTGCATGGTAAATGTACACGTTTCATACACCCATAGATGGCATATGATTGATGATCCTACACCATTGGTACTACTTGATTTCACCACAACAATACATTTGTTTGAGATAATTCTATTGTGGTCTTGGTTCATGATGGAGACATATCATATTATACATATTACAATTGTTTCATATTGCTTGATGCACTACTGGTTGGCATAATATGGATGCATCGCGGTTGGTATACATTGGTATATGCACATGTTGGATGTTGATAAAGGCATATGATTGATACATTCCATGGATGATATCTTTGGCATATTGTGATGATGTTTGATGTACATAGGTGTTGTGCATGATGAGCACACATTTTGTACAGGATGTAATTTTATTGATATTTTCTCATGATTCTTTATTTCATTGTTGACTTATCTTTTTTCTTCATGATGTTTTTGGTATGGCATGAGTTTGATGCATGAACAGTCCAAGGATCGTCATATGGTAACACACGTTCATCTTGTAGAAAAGATGGGGGAGACATACCCATAGGGGAGTCATTCTTCCCATGATTCTAGGAGGAGATATTTATCGATGCATACCTAGAAAAGAGAGCCCCTATACTTGAATAAAGAGCATAGAGGCACAATTCCAAGGGGAGAGATGGTCACAAGCAATGGTCATAGGGGGAGAATGTTCGATGTATCTTCAACATTTCATCAGAGTGATATCCCTTGTTTAAAAGGGGAGATATCATTTAGAATATCAAATACTGCATTGTGGGGAGCATCCCCTAGGAGAGTTCAAGTAGGGGGAGTAGACCCAAGAGGAAATGACCCTTTTCCATTGATGTTGCATATTAATCACAAGCAGGACGCTGTCAATGACAGAGAGATAGTCACATTGACCATTGATGAGCATGTCTTATCTTTTGTCTACATGTTGGACATCAATAATTGGATTGGTGTTGGATGATTACTGTTGTATTGCCACCAAGGCGCATTGACAGATCATGTTTGTCATTGATGCCAATGGTTTGATTTATTGATGCTTAATGACTGAGTTTTACTGAATATTGATGATTGATGTGTAATATAATATGTATTTTCCTTGATGAGAATGCATAGATGAAGATGGATCAATGAGTTGGTTTCATTGATATGATGAAGATGTGGATCAATGAGTTGTCATTGATAGTTGTGATGAAGATGATCATTGTGGGTTTTCATTGGTATATGATGCATTGTTGGAAAAATGTGGTACATTCCATTATCTTATTTCCATGATTGGATAAGGTGCATTATATGGATGAACTCCAAAGTTGGTTCCCTTATGGTGAAAGCCCCTCATGGGAAGATGCTTTGCGATTGAGCTTATCCTAGAAGAAATGGTTGGAGGACCCTTCTCTCATTATTTTCTTATTTACACATATATGCACAATGGATGAACTTATGGTGAAATCCCTCACTTGAAGACGCTTCACTGATTGAGTTATCCTAGAAGAAATGGTTGGAGTAACCATGTTTGTGTATGTGGAATAATGATGAATATAAGGAAATTATTATGAAAACTATCCTATCCGATAGTTCCTTTTGTCATTCTTGAATACAGGTGCTGTAGAAGGGCCACATAACTCCCTCACACTTAGAGAGTTGCAACATGGTGAAGTTAGAGACCCTGTAAACCTGGGGTAATGGACCCAAGTTTGTTTGATGGTAACGGTATGAGTTGGTGATATTATCATAAAATACTATTCTATATGGATATTACATGTCATTCATTTCTGGTGGTGGAACATCACATAACTCCTGTATGGTTTTGAGACTTATGGCCTTACGTTGGAGGACCCTCTTATGTCACTTAGAAGCCCCAAAAGATCAAAGTAGTCAAAGTACATGGATTTGAAAAGGTAAATAAAGTGAAGTGGATGAGTGTACCATAATTCAAAGTGAATAACAAACAATTCTATTTAAATAATAAATTTAATGGAGAAATTAGAAGTGGGTTAACCCAAAAATAAGGGAAAGTGGGGCCAAGTGACCTATAGAAGATGTTTTAAGGAAGCTACTTGGAGAGTATAAAACAAGCAGGAAAGGCTCTCTCATTTTTAATCACACTTGAGAATATTGAATATCTATGTCTAAGGTAACCAAGGAATATCTAAGCCAAAATTATGAGAAAAGTGAAGCAAGGTTTAAAATGCAAGGAAGGATAAATTCTTTTTGATGTCCTTGGGCAGTATGTCATTAAATACCCAGTTCATTTCGGGCTATAATTTTTTTCTTTATTGATTCAGACCGTGAAATTGATTCCATTGATGTCTATATCCAAGTATCTATGAAAAAATTCATCTTGTGGGTCAGTTGTCTTTGGGAGTTACACTTTGTGTAAAATAGGTTTTGTGGCTAGTCCCTAAACTAGTCAAAAACAAGTGCTCCAGGTAAAAACGTCATAACTCTATTAATAATGTATCCAAATTCAAATTTGGATACCAAATGTGTTGGTTATGGTATATTCCATAGTATGTTTCAGGGCTAGTTTCATATCAATTCAATGAATATTTCTTTTGCGCACTACACTCTACAAGGTCTCTCTAGAATAAGCCAAAATTCAACAAGGTATGTCATTCTTTGCTATAACTTTATAAGAGGTTCCAAGTAGGTACACCTATAGGAATTGCATAAAACACCTAAAACCATCGTATTAGTCATACTATTTGCCATACAAAGTTAAGTGATTATCTCAAGTTAGGTTGTTGACTAATCCAAAACCAGTCATGGTTGAGACAGGCAAATGGATGAGTTGGATTACATACATGAGGTGTATAATTGATGATGTTGGTACATATTGATGAGTCATTGTTGAGATCATTTGTCATGATTGGTATAATTGGTACATGGTTAGATGCACTTGCTTATGGTACAAGCTGATTACAATTTGTTTTCTGTAGGTTGGTGCATGGTTGATGTACTTGAGCCATGCTGGGACAGCATTTTCGATATCCTGCTGAGGATTGTTGCTCTATTCAGTTATGCTCATAATGTAAGATGAGTCTTACATAAATATCTGGTGCTCTTGTAGAGTTGTAACTTCATTCATTGTTGCTGAAAAACCCCGATTGAAGTCCATGATAAAAAGAAAAAATTGTACATTTATCTCTAGGTGTTCTTTGTGTTCCTTGTGGAGATGATTTGTTGATGATATGTTGCTGATATGTATTCACATCTAACTGATTATAAATGACAGCAATGATTAGTGAGCAAATGTTGAATGTTAACTAAGGAGTTTTTGTGTAAGAGGGAAGTTTTGGAAAAATATCCCCACACTCATTCACCCCCCCTCTAAGTGTGGTAGGTGTGTCCAACAACTTATGATTGAATGTTATGTTCATTTCTTTGTTTACTCAATGAATGATAATTGTCATCTTTTCTTTACATTGGTAAACTAGAATTATAAGTATTCTTCTTTATTATAGTCATCCTTTCATCTATATATTCAATATACATGATCTTGCTGGTATAGTGAATGTTCTCCACCCATATGAGTTTAAAACCATCTGATCATACCTTTTGAGAGTCTTATCTTGTCTGGATATATGCATGTATCTTGAGTGAGTGAGTGAGTTATCTGTTTTTTATCCAATTTTATATATTTTATTAAACATTTGACTAAGTTACCAAGCTTACTCAACCTACAACCTTGAGTGACTCTTGGAGTTTTCTAAAAAAATGGCGTCATTGCCAAGGAGAGGAGTTTGTAGCAAGATTCTCTGGGAGATGAAATAGTCCCAACTTTTGATGATAGACAAAGGTTGGGAATCATATTGGTTGTATCTATCTATCTAGCAACTCCACAATCAAAGTCTTCACTAGGGAGGATCTGTTTGACAGAAAAATCAAAAGGCATAAGGGAAAATCCGGGTATCACTTCATAAGCATTTTTCATGAACTGTTGTTGTTCTTTATCAACTCATTTTTACTTTTCCCTTCACGTATTAAAAGGATCATCTTGTATTTTTTTTATTCGAATGATCATCAACCTACCTTTATATATACATCCTTGCAAGAGGAAAGTTTGCAACCTGCTTATGTTGTTGATGTTGATCCTATATCTTTACCTCAACCTATTCATAAAGATGATTTTTACATTCAAATCCCTCCTGAATCTTATCACTCTTGTAACTTTGAGGAGATTGAAACCGATGAAAAACTTTCTCAGATCTCATTATCTTCAGTGACTATTGAGCCTTCCAATCAACTTGTTAATCCTCATGATTACCCCACTGCTTTTCAAACTAGAATCAGGATGAATATGTTTAAACCTTTAAGGTTTCCATACCTCCTTCATCCTTATCTTATTGATTGCATTGAGTATCTTCCCCTGTTTTCTGGAGAGGATCATGTTACAACTGAGAGGCATTTGGGGTCCTTTGAGAATTTTGTTGATCAATTTGAGATTATTCACGATGATATTATTATGAGGTTGTTTTGAAAAACTTTGTTCAAAGATGTTGCAGTATGATTTAAGAGTTTGAGAGTTGATTCCATTGGCTCTTGGATTGAGTTGTATAATTTTTTTTCAAAGAATTAGGGTGAGAACAAATCTTTTGATTTATACCTCATTGATTTTTATGCCTTGAGAAGAGAGGAGGAATACACTTTGTCTATCTTCGACAGAATATTTTATAACATTTATCATAGCATGCCCTTGGAGATCTGGCCTACTGAGATCACTGCCATGATATACTATGTTATGGCGCAAAATTCAGAGGTTGTCCTTCTCCTGTTAGAAATGAATTCTTCATCCTTAGAATGTTTATTTGAAGATGCCCAAGAAATTGATGAGAACATATGTTCTTCTAGGAGAGATAGAGATCCAGTTTACTTTGAATATCTTCATGCTCAGGAGCAAGGAAACTATCAATATGTATTTGATTTTGAGAAAGAAGGCAATGTGTATGAGGAATATCTAAAACAGCAGCAAGAGTTTGAGTATATGTCAGACTGGGAATCATATTCTCTAGTGTTTGTGGATGTTTCTATGGACTGATATGCATGCCAAGTTGATAGTCAATTTTCAAACCATTTTGATCATGAGGTAACTAATGATTGCATAGGTAATTACATGTTTCTAGCTGATAATGATCAATATGATTTAAACCTTGTTTTATCATCATCTTGTGATCATGATTTTGAAGAGAGATTTGTTGCTACTGATGATCAAAATCTGATCACAAGAGGACTAGAGGGATATCAATTTTCAAGCGAAGAGTCAGTCATGGATGAGAAATTGTTTTCTATGGATCAATATGTTTTTTATCTTGGTTTCAAGGATCCGGTTGCAGCCTTGATGGATTCATATATTTCAGATCATTTGATAATTTCATATTTCCTTTCACTGGCATTCATGGGTGAGTATGATTTTCTGAATTTTTTTCTATCATGGCTGATATGTTTCAGTTATTATCTATTGATTAGTGGTATGGACAAGATCATTTCAGTTTTGAAGCTACTTGAATGGTTGTTATGGAAGTTTGTCTTTACTTGACCAAGTTGCATAACTGGTTAGAAGTAGGCTAGCATAGGAAATAAAGATCGCTTCTTGAGCATTTGTTTTCCTTCAAGTTTTTCAGTAGTGTATTAGTTAATTTCTTGAATAAGTGACAGATCTTGAAAGATTGTAAAGGATTATTTCTACAAGTTTAATACTAGATGACACTATAACCCAATGGACTAGGCACTATAGAGTCCAAGATGTATATTTTTGAAGAGTGATTTGATCTCATAATCAGAGCAGGTTACAGGGTTTTCAGATTGAATGGAAAGGCACAGGGTCTGCTATGTTCTTGGAACCTCACAGGTAGGCTTTCATCCCCAATTAGAGCCAAATGTTAGCTCCCAAATAAACTTTTTTTTTTTTTTGGAGTCTTAGGTGGTTAATTGAGTCATGAAATTGTTCTAAGGCCAATCACAAGTTGTTTTAGTCACTTATGGCCCATAATGATCCATAATTTCACTTCAAATCCAAAAGGGATGTCAATTTTGAAATAATTCCTCATTATGACAAGTTGGTAGCGCAAAGCGCTATTTTAACACTAAGTGCGCTACCGACTCATGAAAAAGCTCTAATTTTACATTTGAAGACTTTTGAAGTGAAAAAGGTATATCAGAAAATTTTTCAAGGTTCTTAAATCATCATCATGTCTCGACATCCTCTTCTAAAGCTGCAACTCACCCTCAAAGAAGTATTGTTAAGGTTTTCTTGGAACCAAGGAATTTTTGTCCTTAATGGTTTTTGCCCTAATTTTCTTATGAGTAGAAGTATTTGCAACAGGTGATTGGACATCAAATGGATCCAAGGAAATACCATATCCCCAGGACAAGTTCAGGCTCTGTGGTTAGATTTGAACCCACTGATACTACTTTGATTGAACAAAACTCTAATCATGTGGACTCCTTCAAGCGCATAGGATGTTGGAGGTTTTGTCAAAATCTAGAAGGGCATCATCTGGAGAAAGAGAGGAAGATTCATATGGTAGAAGCATAGAGGAACCTTTTTATCAGTTTGTGTTGAAGATCAAAATCCCTAGCAAGTGCTAAATACATAAAAAATGCATATCACAAGCATACTCTTTTTTTAGAGTTTATTGATGAAATTTGTCAAAGAGGGATATGTTTGCAGTGACAGTATGGAAAATGGTTCTCTTAAGGGTGTAGGGTATTCATCTTCCAAGAAACAATTCCAGAGGCATTGAGTGTTTGTCTAAAACACTTGGAGTATTACATTTTGGCATAAACGTTTTTGTAAAATGAAGTATGAAGAAGTTTAAATGATTAAGTATGATATATTGCAACATTTAATATGTTATGAAGTCAAAGTTCAGGTCTTAAAGCAGAGTTTTCCAGCATTCATTTCAAGCTTTAAAATTATTTTAGAAAAAAATGTTGAAAACAATCACCTACAGGATTTTGTAACGCAAACTATGTTTTTCCTGTGTTTTGCGCTACCAACTCTTCAAACTTTCAACATGGATGAGATTTGGTCAAAATTCGACTTGGAAAGAGGATTTTTGGGTCAAGATGGCCACATATGTTTGAATATAATATCATCCCCCATCAAATCATGTAGGTGGCACTTTGTTTCCTCAAAGGAAACATTCTAGGGATAAAATCCTAGATTGTAGGAATATGACTAGATTTTGGAAATCTGTGTTTTCTTGTTTTAATCATATTTTTTGGAGATATATTTTGATGAGATGGAAAGGTATTTTTGAAAAGTGAGAGAGGTTTTTCACAAGAACGATCTCCTCTTCAAAAAAACCACTCAAGTTTCCAACAGTTGTTTGGATTAGGGAGATATAGGTGAATCTTTGAGCATAATTTTCCAGAAATTTGATAGTTTGTATTTTCCAGCCACCTCACAAATTCGGATTTGAGTTGGATATTTTCAAATATCTAAATATGGGTGAATTGGTTATGAGATCCATTAATTTTGGATATATATAAGCATATTATGTATCTATAAAAATGATCAAAGAGATAAGCAAAGGGGGTTGGAATTTGGAGACTTTTAAATACTCTTTTTGTACAAGACTTTGATATATATACTAGAATTATAAGCTTATTTCACTGTTATTGTTCAGAACTCTATTCATTCATCTCTTCCTGTACTTATGATTGAATTTTATGTTCATTTCTTTGTTCAACTGATAATTTCCATCTTGTCTTTGCATTGGTAAACTAGAATTATAAGTATTCTTTTTTATTATAGCCAACCTTTCATCTATATATTCAATATACATGATCTTGCTGGCATAGTGAATGTTCTCCACCCATCTGAGTTTAAAACCATCTAATCATACCTTTTGAGATCCTTATCTTGTTTGGATATATGCATGTATCTTGAGTGAGTGAGTGAGTTATATGTTTCTGATCCAATTTTATATATTTTATTAAACATTTGATTAAGTTACCAAACTTACTCAACCTACAACCTTGAGTGACTCTTGGAGTGATAACAGCTCTTGAATTTTTATCTATATCTTATTTTTTACTATGTTTTCCTTCTTCAATATTCTGCCATGGAAATCTGCACTCAATAGCTTCATGTGACCCATCCATTCTGCAACAGGTACAATGAATGTCTAATTTTTGACAGGAATTATGACAAGTACCTCTGCCTCTGAATTTTTTATCCAGGTGGATATCGGTGGCCACCCACCTTTTCCAACTAGCTTAAAATAGTTTTCTGACAATTTTGGCAATTTACTATTTTTAGTCATTTTTAACTTTTGGAGCCATTTTGAGGGCCTAAATGAAGGTTTTTCAGGATTGATATTTTCAATGATAGTTGAAGGCATGATTGAGCCCCCAAAATGAATTTCTTCGAAGATACATTTCCAACGGGCTATTATATGCCTAAAATGAAGATCATATGCAAAAGTTACAACCCCAGGAAGTTGATGTACTAACCTACCCAAATGGGGCCCACGTGAGTTTTGGTGCTTCATCTCCTAGGGTTAGGTTTTTGGATGTCTAGGGTTTTTGGCATTCCTGTTTATTGTAAAAAGGCCTTCAAATTCTCATTGTAATCATCTTCTTGCGAATGCGAGTAGCCGTCACATCTCTTCTCAGAGATAAGTTGTCACCATTCTAGTGAGTTTTTTGCTCTGTATTTGATCCGGATTATTTTCGGCACGAAATGAGAGCGGGGATATAACATAGAAATATTCAGAGATATTGCAAGAGAGACAAAAATATAACAGAGATATAGCGGAAATATAAAAAGTGTCACAGATATACAGTAATACATGATTTCTATTAATGAAATAAATGTACAGAGACTGTAAAAGTACAGAGTGAAAAACTCGCTAGAATGGTGGTAGCTTATCTCTGAGAAGAGATGTGACGGCTACTCGCATCCGTGAGAAGATCATTACAATGAGGCTCTGAAGACCCTTTTACAATAAACGGGAATGCCAAAAGTCCTAGACATCCAAAAACCTAACCCTAGGAGATAAAGCGCCAAAAGTCATGTGGGCCCCATTTGGGTAAGTGAGTACATCAACTTCCCGGGGTCGTAGCTTTTGCATACGATCTCCGTTTTAGACGTGTGATAGCGCGTTGGAAAGGTATCGTCGAGGAGAGTAATTTTGGGGGCTCAATCATGCCTTCGGCTATCATTGAGA
>SNQJ01S0006610.1:0-11883 GCA_010110895.2 Picea sitchensis | reverse complement strand
AAAAAAAATCTGTGAATGTATCAATTTGAATTTAATATAGATCTCTCTAATTTTTCAAATCTCTTTGGACACTTATTATATATTAAGTTCTAATAAATAGATATATTAATAATTGCACCCATACTAAGAACAAACATACTATGAATGTATCAAGTTCAATTTAATATAGATGTCTCGTTATCTATTATTAACGAGAATATGGTATCAAAACCCTTTGTAATACGTAACTAAATTCTAAATTATTATTATTTATATTAATTCAAGATGGGCCCGAAAAGATATTAGGGATTCTCCTTTCCTATGCAAACTAACTCGAGTCAATTCAAAACTTATAAGAGATTATGGTATCAGTATCTTGTGTAATACGTAACTAATCTAAATTATTATTATCTCATATTGATCCAAGACGGGCCTAAAACATGCCAGGGATTCTCCTCTATCCTTTGATGCAAACTAACTTGAGCCAATGGCGAAAATTTCCAATCAATAAATTAATTTCTTGGAAACTTATTTCGAGTGATACATACAAATATTGGTTTTCACGCCTAGATTAGATATGGATGAAATATATGTTTCATTCACAGGCGTTCACTGGTTCAGCTCTCTTCTGTATGATAGCTGAGCAATAAGCATCATGCTCGTCACATATTGGCGTTTACATAGCCAATCTAACATTTAAATATCATGTCAATTCCACCAGCTGGCCATAATTCAGAAAGTCATGTTTGCATGGATTTCAATCATCCAGTAAAAAGTGATTTATTTAAGGCCTGCTTGTGAAAATGGATTCAAATACCGGAGTCCAGTATGGGTTATCTTTAGTCCAATAGTTCAGATGGAGTGAGCGATTTTGCATTAATTTATATAGAATCCTAAAACGCTTCATTCTGTGGTGATATCGTGTTTGTTGCAGAGGAGAGGAGATGGCTCGTTTCAGCAATAACATTATTGGGATCGTCAATGCCATTACGTTCCTTCTGTCGATTGCCATCCTGGCAGCGGGGATATGGTTGAGCACAAAGGGAGACTCAGTCTGCGAGAAGTTCATTCAATGGCCTGTTATAGGCATAGGCGCGTTCCTCGCGGTGTTGTCCATAGCGGGATTCGTGGGCTCATGCTGCAGGGTCTCATGGGTACTGTGGGTGTATCTGTTCTTCATGTTTTTAATCATAATCCTGATCTTCTGCATCACGGTCTTTGCCTTCGTGGTGACCAACAAGGGGGCGGGGCAGGTGGTGTCGAATCGGGGATACAAAGAATACCGCTTGGGGGACTATTCCAACTGGCTGCAGAAGCGCGTTAACAATTCCGGCAACTGGAAGAAGATCGAGAGCTGTATTCAAGATGCCAAGATCTGCAAGAGCCTCGCGGATCACAGCATAAACGAGCGCGCACAAGAGTTTTATAGCAATAATTTATCTCCTATTGAGGTACGTCTTTTCTCCTTCTGGTTTCAATAATTTATCTCCTATTGAGGTACGTCTTTTCTCCTTCTGGTTTCAATTGATTTTCAATTCTGTGCACCAAGAGATATAAAATTATTGGAGGTAACAATCTCAATATTCTCCACAAAAAATCTATTAAGCAGAGGTATTAATAACAGATTTACTGTTTTCCACTCGGGCTATAAGAATACTTGGCTTCTCTCCGTACAATTAAATACTAATAAGCTAATAGAATGAGTCACATGATTGATGATAATCCATACGTTGATAACCGTTGGAATATATTTAGAGAAATTTAGGGTTTTGTAACGTGAGCTGTTTCGGGTCTAGAGTTTTCCTATATAAATCTAGGTTCGATTTCCTACCGTTACAAATACTAGGTTTTCAATTAATGGTTTTCTTTAAAATCCGAAACAACATGTGTTAAACGCACGCACAGTTTCGTTGACTCCAAAATAGATACAGATAAATTTGTAAACTGAATTGGGGAGAGAGAAATTAAGAAAGAGGTTCGGAATTTTTGTCGGAATTGAAGCATTGGGGTTTGTGTTTTGTGTGCAGTCGGGATGTTGCAAGCCACCGACGTCTTGCGGTTTCACGTTTGTCAATGCCACCGTGTGGGCTGTTAATGCGTCTTCATCTGCAAACAATACGAGTCCCGACTGTGGGCTTTGGAGCAACGATCAGAACCAGCTTTGCTATGGCTGTAGCGCATGCAAAGCGGGTGTTTTGGCATCGTGGAAGCGCAATTGGAAGAAGGTGGCCATTGTTCTTATAGTAGTGCTCGTTGCCCTTATTGTTGTCTACTCCGTTGCTTGCTGCGCGTGGAGAAACATCAGGCGAGATGGCGGTTATCATAACCATTGGAATCGAAATCGAAATCACTGAGGGAAGTGAAGTTAGAGACTTCGCCATATTTCTTACATCGCTGTAGTTATTTTTATGTATTTTATTGTAAGATGTATTACTGTAAATAGTAAAATTTTAGAATATGGACTATTGCCACTACTTACTGCCATTCAGAGATTTGATTTATTGTTGCTACTTACTGTCATGAATATATGGATTCTTGATTGATACTAACTCAATTGTTATTTAGTGACTATATTGACCACAAAATGATGGTTTTGTTGCATTTTTTATGTAGAAATTTTCAATAGAAAAGAGATAGAATTAGATGGAATATCCAAGTATTTTATGAGGGGATCTTAAAATGTTCAAAATCATTTCAAGATGTTTGACATAACAAAAGAGGTAAGTGGAATAGGTGAGATCTTAAAATGTTCAAAATCATTTTAAGATGTTTGACACATCTAAGTGGAATAGGTGGGATATTTAAGAGGGTATTTTAAAATGTTTAAAAACATTTCAAGATGTTTAATTTAAGTTTTACCATTATAAGTATTAGGAAGATTATTATGTTTAGAGAAAAATAAATATTATTAACATAAATATTATAATAATGAGGAGGTTAAGGTTTATTGAAATTAAATTTGGTTTATAAATTTTTAATGTAATAAATTTATTTGGGTTTCTTTAGAATTTTATTTTTGTGTTAAAAGAATTTAATAAAATCTTTTCTTTATCATTATAGTTTTGGTGAGTAAAAAGGTTAGGATAATCCCTATTATAACATATTTTTGATCTTTTAGATTAGGGTTGATCATCTCATAATTTTCTCTTATCCTCTAATTCTTTATGGCATCACAATTTCTCTTTAAATTTAGATGCAACTACAAACTGACCTCTTCTTCTATACCCAATGATTTAGCTAAAACTTGACATCTTGTTATATACCTAATCTGAATCACATTCAAAAAATCCACACTTTATTAATATGAAAACCCCCAACACCTTTTGTCTCTTCTAGGGAGCAACTTCCTAATGAGCTTCCACCATCCTTTATTACATTGTTTACACTTCTTTATATAATACTATCTACCTCCTAAGAACATTCTAGAGAAGAAGCTTTCTAGTAAGTGGAACCTTCTAATAAGTGTTCTTACAATAGTTTGTGTTCACACTAACCTTATTTAATCCACCTTACAATCAATGGTCTAGAGACCATTCTTACATCATTATGGGCCCTTCACCTCCCATATATAAATTTAATTGGTAATAAGCCTTTTAAATATGATATGATTAATCATATACTATTTAATTTTAAAAATATCTTTAATTTGTGTTTTTTAAATTCAGATTTATGATTATTTTATGTAGATATTTACTATTTAAATAAGAAAAGAATAAAGATAAAATATATGTAATGTTACATTGTGTTATATATAAATTAAAAAACAAGTTTAATTTTATATAAAAAGTTAAGCAATTTAATTTGTAAGTTAGATGAATAAAAATTTATATTAAAAATATTTAATAATACTAAAAACTAAATATATGTCAAATTAAGTTTTTTTTATATAAACATCTTAAATTTTTATCACACACTTCGTGATAAGCATATATCTAAATGAAAACATTTTTAACATTAAAAAAAAAAACATAAAAACTATGAAATTTATAGAGTAAATTAACAAAACTCTTATCTTAAAAAATATGACAAGCACACGAAACTGACACACAATAGATATATTGCAATAAAAACGCCATAAGCCAAACAAATAATTGAACACTAACTTCATCCAAAACTACATATGTAGATTAAAGTAAGAGAAACCTTATTAAAAACGATTATGACAAGCACGAGATTAACACACAATACATACGTTGCAATAAAAGCACCAGACGCCGAACAAATAATTGAATAGCTTTATTAATTACTTCCACTGAATTGAAAAGTTGCGTAATCCTTTATTGAATAGCTTTATTGATTACTTCCACTGAATGGTAATGGCAATGGTTCCATTGAAAAATAACAAGGTTGATGGTAGTAAAAGTTAATGTTTCTTTTTTCATGATACATTAGTTACAATGTTAATTGAGAAAAACAATAATATATTAATTAGTATGAATGAGGAAGGAATTATTAGAAATATATGTATAACTTATTAAAATAGAGTGTAAAAAGATGAAATGTAAGAAATTGAATAACTTTTATATAACTTTTATTTATAAAAAAATTGTATAATTTAGAAAATTCATGTTATTCTAACATTCATAGCTAATAATGAGATCTTGTGAGTTATTATTTTTCCATATTTTTTAATGTGAATTTTGTATTTTTTAATGTTAAAATAATGTTATAATCAATCAACTTTTTTATGTTTGTAGTTATCCATATGTACTCACATTATTTTTCCATATTTTTTAATGTGAATTTTGTATTTTCTAATGTTAAAATAATGTTATAATCAATCAATCTTTTTTGTGTGTGTAGTTCTCCATATGTACTCACATTATTTTTCCATATTTTTTAATGTGAATTTTGTATTTTTTAATATTAAAATAATGTTATAATCAATCAACCTTTTTTGTGTTTGTAGTTCTCCATGCACCATACAATTCCATATGGGGAATAAAAAATTTAGCTTGAAATAAAAGTCTTATGTATTTTAAAATTATAATATATGTATAAATGAGAAAAAGAAAAAAAAAAATCTTAAAAAATCATATATTTAAAATTTATATAAATTTCAAGTTTCATAACAATGATTATGGATCATATTTGAATGGGTGGTTCAAAATGGAGAAAAGAATATGGAGCTAAGAAAATGGATCCACTAGCTTTTTCATTCCAAAGTTAAAACTAAAGCTAAAACCAAAATAGCTCACTCATCCAACACATAGTGGAAAAGAGGTAGCCGTGTAAATTAATAAACACATTCTTATTACATATATTCATAACTTTTCAAAAATTCCATCACCTTTAGCATTAGGACCTATGTTTCAAAAGGAAAGGTTTAGCATTAGAACCTATTTTTCTCTCCTAGGCATAGTCCTATTAGGCCCCTCCTCTATGTGCAAAGTTTCCTACCAGTGCCCAGAATATCACGTGGGGGTCAAAGACCCCATAGAGAGGGAATGTGTCATGGTTGGAGGTCTTGTTCATAGTGTTTAAGGCCTAGACGGTTATTTTTCCTACATAAGGCCATTGTTTTCCTTTTCGACCATAGCATATGCCCCTACACCCATCACTAATTCCCAAAAACAATTAATGGTAGCCATATCCCATATCCCACTTAGAGGACTTATGTGTTGTTGTGAGGACTCATTCAAGGATTTTGGGCCTGATAATATTCAACAATGTCTTGAGGCACTTATTTTCTTTCATTGACCATGTTCAAGGCCCCATGACCTATCCTCAATTTTCAAAAGCTCCTAATGGCATCCACATCCAAGCTTGATACTAAACACCCCTAAGAGAAGGTTTGTATTATGGTTGCAAGTATTGTTCATGGTGATTGGGCCCGAGAAGTAGCATTTAGGTCCTAAGGCCCAAGTGTTTTCCTCCCCTAACCATATTGTTAAGTATCAAACATCTAGAAATATAATAACCAAAAAATATCGAGAGAACAATATAAAAAACCCACACTTTATTATTATGAAAATCCTTGATGTAGGGAAACACCATATAATAGATCCTATTACGGAAGGGATTCTCTCATGTTCACTTGCATCTTCAAGGGGAAACCTCCTAATGAGCTACTGCTCCAAATATATACTTCTTCTTGACTTCCCATTACATTGCTTGAACCCCTTTATATAGTGCTACCAGCCACCTAAGAACCTTTTGGAGGAGGAGCCTTCTAGAAGCATAACATTCTAATAAATCCTCTTACATTTATTATGTTCACAGTAATATATCTAACTACCATAGTGGGCCTTATTTAATAATATAGTGGACCTAGTCCACCTTACATTGAATGGTTTTCACTATTATCACTATGGGCCCTTCCGCCCCCACATTACCTCTCTAGCTATATTACATGTTAAGTACCAAACATTTGTGAATAAAATCACCACAAAATATCCAAAGAACGATATAGAAAACTCACACTTTATTATTATGAAAACCCTTTATGTAGGGCAACACCATACAATAGATCATATTACGGAAGGGATCCTCTGTTGTTCACTTGCCTCTTCGAGGGGGCAACATCCTAATGAGCTATCACTCCAAATACAATACTTCTTCTTGACTTCCCATTACATTGCTTGAACCCCTTTATATAGTGCTACCAACCACCTAAGAACTTTCTAGAAGAGGAGCCTTCTAGAATCATAACATTTTAATAAATCCTCTTACATTTATTATGCTCACACTAATATATCTAACTACCATAGTGTACCTTATTTAATAATATAGTGGACCTAGTCCACCTTACATTGAATGGCCTCCACTATTATCATTATGGGCCCTTAGGCCCCTCCATTACCTCTCTAGCTATACTACATGTAACGTCCCTGGCCGTCATCCCACTGGTCGGGCAAACGCTACTGTGTGGAACAACATCATTCTCATACTTAATTAATAACATGCATGTAAGTCATATTAAACACATTTAACTCAGAGTAAGCACAAGATTACTGCTAACATAAATAATTTCTATCATTAACAATAATTCATATGCACAACAGAATACATGAAACATATAAGCATCACAGGCATGCAAAACATAATATTAAGCATAAGTTGATACTTATCTTTAAAACCGTGGTAATTCCACCAACCACGTGCAGGCCTTCCACGAACCTCCTAGCCTTAGACCACGCTACTCATCATGCTCAGTAGTGGATCACCCCCGAGCTAGGACTAAGCTCCACCCAAAGCAAGGAATCCTAGTCTAGGCTGAGGTTACAGGGAAAACTGCACAGAATAACCGGAAGGATTCTTCCCAGGATGCCTTCTTACGCCCACTACTCACGAACTCTCATTCCCCACATGCCTATTCCGTCCGGGAGTATACACCTTCACAAGCACAGTCCATTAGTGCTTCACCTCCCTCTCTAGGTCTTGGCAACAGGCTGGATCGGGAAGTCTTAGAGCTCCGTAGCTGGTGTTGGACTCTCTCTGGAAGAATACCACTTCCCAACAGACTCCTTCACCTGGAAATAGCTTCTCACAAGATTGGCAACCTGCCTCTTCAACCGCAACCACCTTCCTCACCTGGAGAGAGTGTTACACACAGGCCAGACGACATGTTTCCTTCAACTCGATTTCCAACACAGTCGGACAACCACGAGGCTCCACATGAACATACAATGGTTTGCAAGCCACACGCAGTCAAGCACTGTGCGACCACAACAGTCCACTAGAAACACAGACACAGGCTTCCCAAAACTGGTGACAGACAGATGCTACAGCATAACAAGGCTTAGCAATTACGGGACATTCGGTTTTCCCCAACCAACAATACAGGACAGACTCACGGCTCAGGTTTCAGGGATGCGTGAGGGTGTACAGAGATCCCACGTAGAGACTTAACGGTTCAGGTAAGGATTCCCTAGAACAAACACCTAAACAGAGGTCGATCATGGACACCCACGAGTTCAGACGGAGGATTGAGAATGGGAGGTTGAACCCTCAACATTGCTCATTTCCTGGGTTAAATTGTATGTGCTTGGGCTGACACATGTCATCCATGAAGCACGCTCCTCCCCCTTGGAGTCACCTGTCCTTCTGAGGACTTAGGATAAAACATAAATTTCACATGGTTTTGGAATAATAATAAAATATTATTCCCAAGGACTTAAGCCCCTAGGCTCAACACTTAGCCTCCCTTTCCAACCTTCCAGCCCCCAATCCCTTACCCACTCTGTGGAAGCTTAGTCCCCCATCACTCATTCATCGTGGTCGGTCTGCACACAGTGGTCTTTATATTTTTATTAATGTTCTGCATGATTACATATACAAAAGCAGGCTCCCGGCCTTAACACTTAGGCTCTCCAGCCTAATAACACATAAGCCCACCATCTTATATAAACTTGGCTCACTGGCCTATAAAACATAATTACAATTTATAATGCAAGCTTTATACTTCATAGACATGATTTACAACAGGGCTCGGCCTTGGGGACATTACAATCCCCTCCCCTTATTTTTGCACTGTCCTTAGTGCAACTTTACACTACATCTGTAAGTTTTTCAAAATTTTCAAAAAGATGCGGGTACTCTGCTCGCATAATATCTTCATGCTCCCATGTCACGTCCTCAGAACCATACCAGGTCCACTGGACCTTTACAAGCCCTATAGCTTGATTTGAAGTTGTTTTCTCTTCCGATCCAATATGTGCACTGTATCCACTTGCAAGACACCTTCTTCCTCCACTTGAATCACATTCCAATTGATTACACAATTAGCATCATGTATATATATTTCTTAAGTAATGAAATATGAAACACATTATGTACAGTCATGGATGCGGTAATGAAAGCATAAATGCAATGTATATATATATGTATATACAGACAATTTTAATATCATTATAACCTATATACAACATACACAACATACAATAAATAGAGAATTGTACTTATCTTTTGATTGAGAAGACCTTCCACCCCTGAGCAAGGCTATGAATCCATCGAGGCAATGGCTTCCCAAGATAGCCACGGTCCACAATCCTTATCCACATGGTCTAGGCTAAGGTACCAACCTCAGCAACACTCCAACCATTCAAACCTCAGCAGCACTCCAACCAACGGTCTCTCATTCCTACATGCATGTCCCACCCCAGGAGTGTACACCTTTACTGTCATACAATCCATCGGCTGCTACACCTCCCTTTCCTTGGGCTTTAGCAACAGGCCGGACCGGAAGTCTTAGAGCATCGTGGCTCGAGGAGTTCCAACTGCCCTCAAAGGTTTCCAAGCAACATCTTCCCGAGATACTCTTTGTAGTCAAAATTTTAACTTTTATCAACATCATCTCATCTGCATCAACCACATGCAGTTATCATGAGAGAACATAAAAGAATTCATTTAGGAACACCAATTAGTTCGAAAGGAGATTCAACTTTTATCCCCAAAACATGACATTCTATTTCATGATTCATCTTGGTTGTTGCCATATTATGAATGCAACCATCCTTGTGATTTTCCACAGGCACCAAACTGCATACCATTTTCCTGCAAGACTTCATCTTGCATACTGCCAACAATTTGTCAATATTTCCTGTACATCATAATTCAATTGCAATATGTACAAAATCTTATGCAGTGGTCTTAGAATTTCCTACACTTAGCCATTCAATCACAATTACCCAACAATTACTAAACTAGAACGACTCATCATTCTATGCATATGCATGTTCACAGTAATATATGTAAGTTCATTACTTCTTCTTTTTTTTCTTTTTTTTTTTTTGAACAAGAAAATTTCCTGTAGTCAATGTTCATGTGACTACTTGACTTGCAACTTTCCTGCTGCAATGTCTAACACCTCCCTGAAATTTCCTCAACTTCATGAGTTAACAACATTTCAGTTGTTAGTAACAATTATTTCCATGAAATAATATATATGCATGTACTTACAAAACACATTCAACCTTTGCATTTAGTATACAATTCTATCACTTACTATGCATGAGTGTAATTCTCAATGCATTCTTATTCAGTGCACCCTACATTGAATTACATAATATTCTTTATCTCAGTCATGTATCTCACCATCCATAAGTTGGAATTCTGGCCAATGTGTTGACACATTCTCCACAGACTTCCTATTGTCTTCCAAATTAATTGGATGCCTTCCTTTTCAACCCGAACACTACACCAAGAATATAATTTTGTGGTGATCATTAGTGTTAGCAAAAAGGTTGCAGCCCAAGTTTTATTTAAAAGTAGGAAGCTTTTAGTACCTGTGTGGCTCATAACCTTTCCATATCCATAGCTTGCCATATCCAACCAAGTCTTGGTCTCATACATGACTAGCTTACTGGCATTTATTCCTATAACCGGTTTTTATCTTTAATTCTTTGGTTATTACCCCCATAACCAAATTAACATGACATTCTACTATGTTAGTGTGCACATTCAGAAGCTAAAAAGCTTTGAATTAATACAGGCCTCCAACCTTTACCACATCCAGTGGTATTCATTCAGTAATATAATCATGTGATTTTATAAAATGACTCTAGATGAGGAAATTCTTACCTAAATTTTCTTTCAACAATTATGCAAAAAGAGTAATAGAACTCATACTTGCATGACTGTCATTAATAAATTTTATACTACCTGAAAGTCTGATAGCAGTAGAAGTTTTCATGCTTCTTTTATCAAACTTATAACCAACACTTCATCTCTCTGTTGTTTCCTTCCTTATGCAACAACATCACCAACAACACTTGCAAACATGCAAGCATTCTTTCCTTTGGCTGACCCAATCAAGCCATAACATACTTGCTGCCACAGAAATTGCAGCAATTTCTTTCTTCCTATAAAACTTTTCCTTGTTGATTCCAGAAGTCTACAATTTTTCCCGAATTCTTGAATCTTCTTGTGCTCTCCACTGTAATCACTGTGAATGATTATTCCTACCCTGAGCACTTTCGACGCAGTTCCCCCACCTCAGCGGGGTCTGTTGACCTCCTGGTCAATGGATCTTCAACTCTTGGAGCTGGAGCAACTCTTTGGGTCCCAACTGGAACCTCCACGAAACAAATCCATAGGCCTTGCACGAAACCTTACCCACGCGAACTAGCGACGGGCACGGGCTTCCTCTACGTGACCACCGGCTATGGCCACGCGCCTATCCAAAAGGCGTTTCGAGATTTCGCGTACCGGGTGTTTCGATATGAGTCACCTTCGACTCTCTCTATCCCCGAAATCCAAAATAAGAGTCTAGGGCGTGATAGCTCTTCTCTTAACTTCCACCGGCGTGACCTCTAGCTATGACCTGGGGCCCAGCTTCCGAGTGCTACGGGACTTTACCCTTCGTGAACTTCGAGGATTAGCTCTCCTCCTTTCTCCCGAGGTCTGAGCTCCTGAACCTCGTTCGCCTCAGATCAATGGTCCACAACTTTCCGGGTTCGACGGTCCAAATCAATTCCTCACGAATCGACAATTCGTGTTTCAGGGTTTTGAAAAGAAGTTCCCCTCTTTTCTTCTGATCTCTAGTTTTCTGAAATCCATGTGAGTCAGATCCAACGACTTCACATCTCCTTATAATCCAACTGTGTGGATCCTTTCTCGTGAATCAGGACCTCGCGGTTCGTGAAATCAGAAAACAGTTCTCTTCCCCTTGACAACTTCCGACTTCACGAAATTCAAGTACGTCAAATCAATGACTCACACTCGCCATGATTCAATGGTCCATATCTCTCCTCGTGAATCATATGTTCACGTTTCGAGATTTTCGAGAGAAACTTCCTTCATTCTCCCAACTCCCAATTTTCGATTTCCCGATGGAAAGAATCAACGGTTCGATCTTCCTTGAGATCGACGGTTCGCTACCTCTCCTGAGTTTTCGAGTGTTGAATGATTCTCAACGTTATCCTCCTCATAGTTTATTTTGATCTAACGACACACAGCTATCGA
>SNQJ01S0006609.1:348070-363845 GCA_010110895.2 Picea sitchensis | reverse complement strand
CTCTTTAATCTCCATCTTTCCTCATCTTCTCGAAGGTATATTTGGTGAGTTAACTCCAGTTCTCGAATTTTGTAATGTATATCTGAATTGGAAAAGTTCTGGGACTGTAGACGGAAAAGGTTATCCAGCTCCTTTTCGATTTTGATGATGGCAACCTGTTCTGATTTTTTCTTCTCTTTTAACCAAATGGTTGTGTGAAGTTTTAATTTGGCTAATTTGGTAACCAAATTTCCTTGAGGATCATCTGGCATAGAACTAGAAGTATCCGCCCAAGTCGATCTGACTAGAAAATTGAAGGAGTCCTCCTTCAGCCAATGAGGATTAAAACTAAAAGGTTGTCTAGCCCCATATCGACCCAAAGCAATCTGTAAACATATGGCAGCATGATCAGATAGGTAAGGAAGGTTAACCCACGCACGGTAGTTGCGAGAAGGAGAAAGAACCTCTTCACTGATTAGAAATCTGTCAAGTCTTTTTGAAATGCTAGCCGCGCCTTGTCTTCCATTCCTCCAGGTGGGTAAAAGCTCGGTTGGTTCCAGATCAGTCAAGCTGTTTTTGTAAAACAGTTGTTTGAAAAAACTCATGAGAGGATCATTGATCGCTTTTTCGCCCCAGATCTCCAATGGGCTGGTGGTTAAGTTGAGATCTCCGGCAATGATGAGATTGTTTGCCGCCAAAATTCCAAGATCATCTAGTCGCTTCCAGAAGGTTTTGCGGTCAGAACAAGGGTCGTGGACATTTAAGAAATTTATGGGTGATTGAAGATCGAAACATCTTCCTGTCAGAAGAATTCCGCACGGGCTGAGCATCGGTTCCAATTCGAAAAGTGAAGGGTCCCACGAGGCCAGGAGTCCTCCCGAGGTGCCCACAGAGCTTGCTGCACAAATCATCCAGTTTGGCCGGAGTCGAAGCATGAACTCTCTGGCTGCAGAGGCATTAACAAGAGTTTCTTGCAGAAAAATAATAGACGACTGAGTGTTCTCCAGAAGTCTTCGCATAGAGGCTAGTTTCAGGGGTCCTCCAACCCCTCTTATGTTGAGAGAAAGAAGAATCATGTATTACCTCTAGCCAAGGCTTTTAATCCTCTAAGCGCCCCTTGATTGGTAACATTAGCTGTGCTGCCCGATGTTTATCTTTGTTTCAAATAATAAGTTTGATGTATATAGGATAGATTCATATGTATAGTGAAATCTTATCATAAAACTATTTTGTCGCCAATCACAAAAACTAGTGTATATTGAATGCAAAATATGAAAACAGGTTACAGTAGTTACATTAATATTGTTCAAAATGCAAAGAACTATTTCATATCTATCTTTAACGGAAATTATACGAATACTTCAAGGTGGAAAACCCATTAAAAAATGATGAGTCTAGGGTCAAACAATATAAACCTAGTAACTATATATTTGTATGTTAGTCCAGAAAGTCACGACTACCAAATAAAAACTCTAGGGTTTATACTTTTTATATATGTAGAAATAGCCAGAACAAGAATAGAAGAGAAACCATTCGAAATGTTGAACAGGGAAGCCATATGATGCTAACTTATCCATGTAATAAAAGCCTACATTTATATTAACCAATGCATTGAGACATCGACCCTATTATATAAGGGGACAATTTGATAAACCACGATAATAAAAGGAGAGCATGGGTCGTTATGACCCATGCTCCCTGTAGTCAAAACCATTTACCCCATGATAAGCATGAATCCCGAAAATAAATAAAGTTTCACATAGAAAGAAATAGAGTGGCAATTTTAAACCAAGGGTTTTGAATAAAATTACATATAAAAAGCCGGTAGCTAAATCATTAAAATAACTATGTCTTGGTACTATTGTTGAACCCTTATACAAGCCTGCTACTTTTGCAACTAACAAAGAAGTTGAACTCTGTGAGGTATAAACAAAAGGAAAATGGTAGAAGTGTTTTACTCAGGATGAGATATTGAGGTCTTAATCTCACATCTCTAAGAAAGAAACCAAATCGAGATACATGATTATGTTTAGGTGGCACATATGAAAAAGGGTACACGTTATGTAGGCATCAACCTCCCTCCAAACAACAATATATAAGTTAATTCATTGTGGAATCAAATAATAAACACAATAAGAGTAAAGCTATGAGTATATATATATATATATATATATATATATAACAACATCGACACAATTCAAGTAAAGCCATTCAATATGAACCCTATACAAATTCTTGTATCGCCATAGTTATCTTGATGTGGTGCGAGTACCAAATCTTTTTTGGGTTCTTGGTATTACCATTCAAAGACCAATTATATCCCACAATTTGCTTACCCTGTGTAGACAACAGAGTTATATCAAGTCAGCGTGAAGGGAACCAAATATATATATGAGAAATTTTTAAACAAATTCCTTGAAGATTTCATTAATGGTTCCTACCTGGTAAGTATGTATGATCAATTACCGAAATGGGTTAATGTATGGTTGTGAGTTGGTATGCTTGGCAAACCTATAACACCAAAGAATCCATTAGTTGAGAAGTTTTGTAAGAATAAACAAGACTTGAACTGATAAACGAACCAACAATTATGAAAAAAAAGATGTAAGCCATATATGTTACCTCATACTAAAGCGTCGAAGTCCACATGAGCTCTGTGATAGTCATATGAAATAGAGAATCGAAACCCTACCACTGTAAAATGAGCGATAGCTCCAGAGTTTTTCCCATTCCACAATAGAATGAAGATGGAGGTACGCAAGTCTAATGCATAAGAAACTGAGTACGGTGTTAGGTGGACTATGTCAGTAAGAGTAATGGTACCCTCAACGTGGAAAACGAATTCAGCATGACATGACACACTCTGAGTTGGAAGTGGAATGAACTCGAAGTCTGTGTTATGGTAGGTGTGTAAGTTACTATAGGGTCTTGATAGTTGAAATATGAAACCATGTCAAAGATATCGTGTGAACTCTAGTTCAATAGAACTGACATCACACTACGATGTAAACTAAGGTCGAGCCATAGGTAACCTATTAATACATATAAGAATTTGATACTTAGTCTATTGAGTTCAATATATAAACCTTGTAATATATTTCTTTTATTGAATATTTCCATTTCTCAATGAGTAATCCATAAGGGCATTAACTCTTACTTTGGAAAGAATAATCTTTTGAATAGTTAAACACCAGTTTACAATTAAAAACAATGTATCTAACTAGAAGAGAATAAGAGTTGAGTAATAGGAGAAGAAAAGAAAATATTGAGTGTGATAGAAGGGATAATAAGTCCTTTTTGAACCTTCGACAAATCCCTGCAACATTATTTATGAAAGCAATTGTGACAGTGAATACATGCATTATAATAAGAATGAAAGCCTGGTAGCAATATTTGAAGTTGGGTGATCTCTTTACCAGGATGGTCGATAGTGATCAAGATAGACATAATTAAAAAAAAAAATCGACTCGTGGAAAGCAACTTCTTCAACTTTTCCTTTATCCTATCACGATTCATCATGACGATTAGAGATTGGAATCAATAACTCGATGAACGAAAGGAGGATTAACCAAATGATAATAGTAACTATACTGATATATTCTCGCTCGAAGAGTAAAATTAAAAAAAAAAAACGGTGTTCTAGGTGACATTACAATAGCACTAGGTATCAAGTCAATGGAATGTTTGACTTGACATCGCAGAGGCACCTCTATAAGTGAAGTGAAGATATCTCTATATTCTTGTACAACCTTGTCCACCTACTTTTGTTGTGTAGAGAGACCCTGTGTTGAAGTCGTGGTGGTCGTAATGACCTTTTCGTTCACCTTTTGATCGAACCATGAAGAGAACAAACTTTGTAGTCGGAGTTATTACCTTTTGACATTGTTTTGCTAATATTAATGAAATTGCAGTAGTTGGAATTACCTCTAGTACCCTATAGGGATGACCTCCCAAAGCAACAATGGCACTATAGGGCCAGGAATCATAAACAACATGGCATTTTCACATATAAGGTTGTCATAAAAGAACATCACAAACTTTGAGTGGGGCAACATCACACAATACCTCATATTTGAAGGGATTGGTGTTGTATGATAGATGACACTTTTGGATGACGTGAATGTCTCATCCCTGGCTCAACCAATTGATGGTGTATGGTTGGGGGAGTGGCATTGTCAATAGCTTCAATATCTTGATGACCTTTATTGAGATCAGGTTCTTCTAGCTCCCAATGTTAACAACAAAATGCAGTGGGGTCCCTTTCACCCACATCTATGAATGGAAGAGGCACCCCCCCTCCTCGATCTCCTATTACTCTTCTGGTCGGATATTTGCAGTTGCGATGGTATCATTAGGTTCTACATTGATGATATGCTTTCCCTTATCCTACTTTGAATCAGAGCTCGAGCCAGGGTCCAACTCTTTTTCTTTAATCCTGGACAACAATGATTGTTTCAAGAAACATTCATCAGTGTCGTGACAAGGGATTTTGTGGAACTCACACCACTTTCTAGCGTCCTTCTTCGACTTCCCATTACCCTCCTTTGCCTGCAACTTGGACTGGTTGTCTTCAGGTTGGCTCTCCTTACTTTGTCCCTTGTTTGGTGAGTTAGGGACACTTTTACCATGCTTTTGTTATGGCATATTTGCAGATCTAAACTCCTTCTTATTCCTCTTCTTGAATTTTTTTATCAATTTTGACAACATATTGATAAGCAACTCCCAATGAGGAGATGTCCAAGAAATCCATCTTGGTTTAGATGTACCTGTGTAGGTCACTGCAATACTTTAGAACCAAGTGTCGCTAAGAGTCTCTGATATCCAAATTTAAGCAAAAGATATGAAATATATTCGTGTACTCTAGCACATTATGGTCTCTCTTATCTTACAGAGTTTTCCATCTCGTGTACTAGTCATCATAGTTCCCAACAAGGTAGAATTCCTCCTTGAGGGTGTCAACAAAGGTCGCCCAATTGGGTTTCATCCTGAATGTTATCGACTAATATGTGTTGTTTCTCTCCCTGTAACCCTCCCACCAATATCTAACATGGGGAAGGGATTTAAGGAGAATAGAGGTGATATTTTCAATGTCAATTTTCTTTTGGATAGAGTAGTAACCCTCTAACAGATTTATCCATTTCTCCAAAGCATTTACATCTATCTGACCTTCAAATAAAGGGATATCAAAGTTAATTGGTACCTTGAAGGGTGTCACACCTCTGAAATGGTTGATTGGTGAAGGTGCCTCGATTGTTTTAGACAATTGTCGAAGGATCTAGGTGAAGTTGTAGTTCCTCTGTCACACAAGGGATTCCTTGAGAAACATCTTGAAAGGATCTCTTTCTTTGTCATCTCTCTTTTCTTCTGCCATGGTAGGTTGCTTAGGCCAACAAGAGTGTCCATCCCCAAGTGAAATTATCTCGAGACCCAACTCTTTATACCTTGACCTCTTAGGGGACATGCACCGATAAAAAACAAGTAAATTGATCTAATACCACTGATCTAGGTTGTATAGGGAATGAAATGAAAGTGGGGAAAGGAAATGGAGCGCACACACACACAAAAACATAGTAGAGAGCACAATAATATAGTGAAAACCCAACTTTTATTAATGAATAAAATAACATAATACTATAGAACACAAAGTGGTTAGAATGGTGGTAGCTTAACTTTGAAGAGAGAGAGAGAGAGAGAGAGAGAGAGAGAGAGAGAGATGTCAACTACGTTCATTCACAAAAAAACCATTACAAGGGGATAAAATAATGGTCTTTTAACAAAAAGAAATAACCTTGAAGGTAAAGCACCAAAAGGTTTGTGGGCCTCGAGGTGGTTAGTTGATATGTTCAACTTCCTGGGGGCGCAACTTTGGCATACAATCTATGTTTGGGGTGCATAGTAGCTCATTGAAAGATCTAACTAAGAACTACAATTTGTGGCATTGCCTAAATATGTCAAAGATAAACTCATGCCCTTGAATTTCCCAAAAAACATCATTTAAGGTCTCAAAACATGCCATAAATTTTAGGACCCAAAAAATCGTAACAAAACTACCAAGATGGAGAACTGTGTTGAGTTAGTGGAAGAGGTGGGTGGTCATCGATATCTAGTTGGATCACCTATCCAAATATTTTATTCCATATCTTGATGGCATGTATATATCCTCTTTGGATAACAACTATACTCGTCATCGTCACTACGATGCCATGAAAACATGCATACCCATAAATGGTTCATCGTAAATATTATGGTAAAACATGGGTGTACATCATGCCCTTTTTTGGGTCTTACAAAATCTTTTAATGAGACCATAAAGGGGAGTACATTTTCCTTAACGTGCCTCATAACCATATGCCCAATTACATCATCATGACTTGACTTATGCACAATAATTTTTTCAAACATTCTAAATACATTTTCATTTGATCTAATTTTGCATTTTTTTATCACTTAAGTCAACATAGGACTAGGACCATATTACCACCATCTTGACATAAATTTAATCAAACAATGTCAAGGAAGGACTTTCGGTATGTTTACTTAATTGGCTCAAAATTTTGCAACACACAATATTCCTTTTTGTGTTTCTTGTATTTACCTTGTGTTTGTTGCTTCATTCTTCTTTCCTTTACTTCTCATGCTTACAGTGTAACATTTCTCTTTTCCTCACCTTCTTTTGTTTCACGGTCTCTATTAAATCCAACTTCAATTCAATGCTCCTCATTTTGTTGATATTGTCTTCACCTCTTTTGTTCATGTCTAGGAGTCTTGATATGAAACTGGGGTGACACTAATACCAAACTTGATTTGGTTCTAGGCTACTCCATTAAGGTCAGATTTATAATTTCGGATCTATTGAACTTGATTGCATCAAAGGTGAAAAGAAGGACTTATGAAGGCTTGAATCTGAATTGAATATTAACTTGGTGAATGTGTTGTTAGTATCATAATCCATTATTTAATGCATTTAATGATCATAATTGCGGAAATAAGAACATGCATAAGAAAACATGAGACAAGAGATCACCGAGTTGTTAACGGATTTCACTAGAACCTTCTGGCTACGTCTTCAGGCTCATAAAATCCATGAACCACTTCATTATCTTCTTAATAGATACTCTGCTTTCAATGCAAAGGGATGAATTCCCACATAAACAAGTGGCAATAGAATTCCCACAACGCAGTATCAAAGAGATGCTCTCATGCACAATGCAAAGAGCTAGATTCTTACAAGCATGTGGCCATGTCTCTCCTACAAAGAGACGATATCCTCTGACAGTACAAGGCTAGATCTCTCACAGTTATGTGGCAATGTCTCTCCTATTAAGAGACAATATCCTCTGACAAAGGTTGGTCTCTCACAAGCATGTGGCATCAAATGGACTCTCTCATCAACTCCACAAAGGGAACCCTCAAGGGGTGATCCACCAAGGGGATCCAACCCAAGCTTACATAATGAGTTTATATAGTTTCCTTATCTCCATAATTCAAGGAGACAAGATCCATAAATGTAGGAACTAATAACCACTCAAGGACAAAAATGAGAAAGCATCTCAACCAAATCATGAGATCCTGAACTTCCTCCTTGAGACTAGGAAACCACTTGTAATAAAGTGAGGAAGAGTCCAAACCAACTTATGAGACTCTTAACTTCCTCTTTGAGACTAGGAAACCACTTGTAATAAAGTGAGGAAGAGTCCAAACCAACTCATGAGATCCTTACTTTCCTCCTTAAGACTAGGAAACCACTTGTAATAAAGTGAGGAAGAGTCCAAACTAACTCATGAGACCCTTAACTTCCTCCTTGAGACTAGGAAACCAATTTCCCCTTAAAATTATGAAACTATTTTTTGAGTTGGATTCTATCACAAAACTAATTTCCCATTTTTACAATTAAATGAATAATACATGAGATTCTCAAACTCACTTCAAGCATTAATCATTTTTCCAATATGCAAGACTAATACACGAGTTTCTCATACTAATTTCAAGTATTAATCATTTTTACAATTTAAATAATTCATTCACGAGCATTAATTATTCTTTTCCATATTTTAATGATCTTCTCCATGGTATGCAAAATAATAATTCCTTGTGTGGAGATTCTCCTGGATCATACCTCCCCACAAAAAGCACTTTTGGTCCTCCAAAAGTATAGAGGGAAACTTGAATATCCACAACCAGCTTCTAGGAAAAGTCTTACAGTCCACGATGCACTTCCTTGCTCCTTGATCTGCATAAAAAATGTTTCTGAAAGGCCACACCCTTCTTCTCCTTCACCTTTGTACTTTGGAATGAGGATGTTGATGCCAAAACTTCCCACCAATGCAAATCTGCAATTGATTCCTTGACATGCATAACAAATGTCTCTGAAAAACTACACCCATCTTCTCCTTAACATTTGTACTTCAGAATGAGGATGTCGATGCCAACACTTGCATCAATGCAAACTCGTAGCCAATTCCTTGATCTGCATAACAAATGTCTCTGAAAGGCCGCACCCTTCTTCTCCTTCACCCTTATACTTCAAAATGAGGATTTCAATGTTGACACTTGAATCAATGCAAATCTGTAGTTGAAAATACATGGATTACAACTTTTGCAACATTTTAAAAGCAATACCATAGTTGCCAAGAGTTTATAAAACAGTCATGGACAAGTTTACAATGCTTACCAAAACAAGCCTCAGACAAAATAATGCCTCTCACTCAACAATGGCTACAAGACCCATTACAATGTCATCTAAACAGGCTTAGGAAAAACAATGCCTCTCACTCAACAATGGCTACAAGACACATTACAATGTTTCCAAAACAATGCCTCTCACTCAAGAGTGGCTATAAGACCCATTACAATGTTGTCAAAACAGGCCTAGGCAAAACAATGTCTCTCACTCAACAGTGGCTATAAGACCCATTACAATGTTGTCAAAACATGCCTAGGCAAAACAATGCCTCTCACTCAACATTGGCTACAAGACCCATTACAAGGTTGCCACAATAGCCCTAAGCAAAACAATGCCTCTCACTCAACAATGGCTATAAGACCCATTACAATGTTGCCAAAAGAGGCCTAGGCAATACAATGCATTTCACTCAATAGTGGCTATAAGACCCATTACAATGTTACCAACAAGGCTCACAAGGTTTAGGCATAGAACAAAATGCCTCTCACACTCATCATCACTTTCAAGAGTGGCTAATTACAACCTTTTACATCATTAACATTAAGGTGAATACCCCCAAATGTGCACTAGTGGGAAACTCTATGGTTTTTAAACCCCCCATTACAAACATGTGCAACATAATAAATAAGGCAAATGCCACCATCATCACACTCGTCTTGCAATTCTGATGCTTTTGACTGTAAGCATGACTACTTTCTGTAGAAGTGTCAAAATGGCCTCTTACTGCACCATCTCGATTTGCATGTAAGGCTCAAACAATGAATTTCCTGAAATAATTCAAATCTTGTTGCTCTGCTGCAACACTTAAAGATCACCAAAATATGCAACATACATTCATCCTTTTGCAATTTCCAAAAAGAGGCAAAAACCATAAATGCATAAAACTTACATTGGTTTCCATGCCAAGGCACTCAATCGACTGCTCAAATCTTGGCATACACAATACCGACATGTCAGTTTCGTTATTCTGCAACCTTTGACTATAAACTCGACCTATTCCGAAAGGTGCAACTCTGCCTTGAAGTTTGTATCGTGCATTAATGGCAAATGTGGGATTCAGTCACAAGTCCTGAAAATTCGTTGCCCGGATCCAAATTCTGACTACACCAATTGATTATGAGTGAAAAATCGTGCAAAAATGACTGTACTTTCCTCAAATTTTGTCACTGTCACTTCCAGGCCCCTCCTAAGCTCTCTGCCTTGAAATGTGTGCCACACAGTCATAATTGCAACAATAAATACTCATGCGCCTTGAAATGTGTGCCCATACTTGGGAAAATTCAAGCTACCATGTGGTAGTCTGTGATTGGCCCACGCGGTGCCCAGTCAATTGTACAGTTAGTGCCTAGTTAGCGTACTATTAGTGCCACATCATTGTATGACCTACCACGTCATTAGCCTGCATCAATGCCACTTCATCATATAGCCTATCACGCCATCACCCTGCGTTAGCGCCATGTCACTGTACAACCTGCGACATCATCAACCTGCATCAACACCATGTCATTATATGTTCTGCCATGTCATCATCCTACATTAGCACCACGTCACTGTATGACCTGCCACATCATCAACTTACGTCAGCGCCATGTCACTATACGACCTACCATGTCATGTTGATTTCATCCACTACACTGCTCAATCATCCACCACATCATGCTGACATCCTCATCTGTACTTCCACGTCAGTTCCCAGTCAACATGTTGACGTCATCATCTATACTGCCATGTCAGTGCCCAATGAACATGCCACATCATCATCCATACTGCCACGTCAACACCCAGTCATCAAGTTGACATCATCTTTCATACTACCTCGTCACTGTATGTACGACCTGCCAACTAGGATGCAACGTCAGCTGCTACATCAGCACGTTGACGTTAACATGACACATGGCCAAATATGGTTGGTCCAATTGGGTGCCAAATCACCCAAAAATGAGTGACACGTGGCAGCCTTTTGGGCTGCCACATCACCTTGTTGTAATCATGTTGATGTCAGTAGGACATGTGTTGTCCTCTGTGCCTGCGAACTCGGCATGTTGACATCAACACTGTACGGACTTCGTCAATTTTGTCTGTTTGTTGGAAACTTTAGATGGCCATATCTTTTGCATTGGGACTCTGTTTGACGAGTCGTTTGCACCGTTGTAAATCTCTTGTTGAGCTCTTCGACCTGGTGCTATTTTCGCCAAATTTTGGGCACTTTTATTTTTGAGGTATTTTGGAGCCCCATGGCTCATTCAGGCTACCCATTTCCTATTTGTCCGTATTTATAGGCCTTATTTGCTCTACATTCTCTGCTTGGATGTTTTGGTTGATTTATTCGAGCTCTTTTATGTTTTTTCCATCTTGTCTTCAACACCTGCAATCCTTGTCAATCCTACTCTAATACCACTTGATCTAAAACTCAGGGGACACTGATACCAAACTTGATTTGGTTCTAGGCCACTCCATTAAGGTCAGATTTACAGTTTCGGATCTATTGAACTTGATTGCATCAAAGGTCAAAAGATGGACTTATGAAGACTCAAATTCGAATTGAATATTCGATAGAGATTCGGATCCAGGAGCTTGATGGGGCTCAAAAAGGCCTAAAAATCAATGTTCTCAGAATGGCGTCAAAACAAACGTGTGTGTAGGCCTCGTCAATATGAACCCAACACAACTTGAACGGGTTCAAACAAACATCATATGCTCCTGATATCACGTTCTGTTGGAAAAGTCAAGTAGTCAAAAAGTCAATAGGGTCAAAAGTCAATGCTGACGTCAGCATGAGGTCATGCTGACATGGCAGAGGCACAGATGGCAGGCCGTACAGATGACATGGACCAACTAGGGGGTGACAGGTGTCACCACTGAAAGGGTGACACATGGCACTCGTACAACTGATGTGTCAGTTCTGGATGATGACACGTGTCACATGGAGACAAGTATGGATGGAGGAAAGGTCGTCCAATCATTGACTGACACGTGGCAGTCATGCTTACGTGGCCAATTGCTGATTGGATAGTGACAGGGACCAATAACATGTTGACATGTGGCATCGAAGGACAACAAATGGTGGGGTGCCACGTGGCCCAGACGGCCTAGACATGGGTTGTCATGTGCCACCCATGGGTTGGTTGATTAGTTGTATGCAAAAGTTTTGGAGTGGACAGGAATTGAACCGAAGACCTCTCCACCCACGTAAAGCTTTCACAATGGTCAGATTACCAACACGCCACAATGGTGCTTGTTTTATGTAATTCACTTTTTAATATTTAAAGTGTAATTAATGTGAGCACAGGGAGTGGATAAGCCATAGCCCATGGATCTCGGGATGTTTCCCATAGGACCGGAACTAAATCTTAAAGGGGTGCGAGAGGGTTACTTGTTTTAGACCCCGATCACATGCTTTACGCCATAAATCCAGGTGCTTGCAGATTTAAGGCTAGCGTGCAACCCTTTGGGCTGGCGCTTGGCCATATATGGTTGTCATATGACCTATTTAAGGGTGCGTGCGTGTAGGGTATGAGGGGCTAAGCCCTATAATTAAACCAAAGTGGGATTTTACCATATGTTTATGGATTTTAATTGATTTTATTAACCAGTTTTGGTTATTTGGCCATATCTTGGTGGATATTGGGCAAAATTGAGTGCCACAAAAAGTGGGATGTTGGGATTTGATCCCTCTACTGCATGGCTATATAAACCAAGCCATTGTGAGGTTTGAAACAAGCAAGAAGCAACAAATAATCTTGAAGCAAGTCGAGGAAGAACTTGCCAAGGTCAAGTAGTCTTGAGCAGTGCAGAGTAGCTGAGCTTTGGAGGCAATTTTCGAGAGTTATACTACTTCGTTTTCAGTGTCGTCTGTTGCATCAAGTTTCTGAGATAGAGAAAAATATAGCTAGTCATTCAGAGCCCTAAATGATGTAATTTTAATGCATATTTTAAAGCATTGAATATTGAATAGAGAAAGCCTCCCTCACTGAAGACAAAGGCCCGGAGACGTAGGCGAGATTGTCGAACTCCGTTATCAACTTCTTGTGTACAATTGGTCGATGGTTTGCATTCTTTGTGTTATATGTTATTTCTCTTAATTCTTTAAGTCTTTGTTGTTTTCATATTCATATGCACCGTCAGAAAAAGGTCTTGTTAAAATTGAGGTCATAGTGTGTAATTGCTAAGCTTCGATTTCAAATCAAGTGGTATCAGAGCAGGTTGATTTTCGCAGGAACTGTGAATATGGGAAAAAGCTTGAAGAGAGCTAGATTCCAGGAGGTCGAGGAGATCAACCAAACAATTCAACGAGAGAATGTTGAATTGTGAAGATTGGTGTAGATTCTCGAGGAAGACAGGGAAAGAATGCGAACGTTGATGTTGGCAATGGAAGCAAGGCCAGTTGGAGGAATTCCTTCAGCTAGAAGCCCAAGCCCTATCAGGGATGATGGAACTCAACCATTCCAGAGGCAATCTGACGAGGAGGATTCATATACTCCTGCTACTCCGATTGAGGAGAAATCGGTAGGAGAAGCCATTGGCACATTCTCTTCACCAGCGGAAAGCATCCAATACACTCCAACATCTCCTGTAGTTGATCAGGAAGTGGAGTCTGACCATACCGAGATAGCAACATTTGAGAAACATACCAAAGGATTCGGTATGAGAATGCTCTCAAAGTTCAGATATGGGAAGAGACAAGGCCTTGGAAAATATGGCCAAGGCAGAGCCGAGCCGATTGAAGTGTGTGAGCGTCCACCCTGGGAAGGATTGGGATATGCAGGAGAATCTTCTGAGGACGACAGTCTAGTGATTTGTTGCACACACTGTCAAAAGTTTGGACACGATGTTAAACTCTGTTGGGAGAGACATCCATAATGGACACCGAAATAGTTTCGGACTCGGCAAGGCAAACAGGCAACTCGAGCCAGTAGCGACGCAAACAGTGAGTCGCGAAAGAAAGGTAAATAGGTTGAAAGGTATAAATCCCCTTCGCCCACCTTTACTGATGAACATGCTAGAGTCATGAACCTTATCAGAAAAATGATTCCATGCACGTTTTGTAGCATCCATAACCATTGTGTTGCAGAGTGATGGAAACAAAAAGTATATGGGAGAAAGATCATGGCGACAAGAAATACGCCAAGACGCGATGACGCGACATTGCAGGTCAAAAAGAATCTGCGACCAAAGTCAACGTAGCCAGAGCAGGAGTCAGAGAAATCCAAGGGGGATTCGACTCAGTCAGGGCACGATTCCATCAAGTTTCTTCGAGCAAGAAACACTTGCTCACATTATCAAAAGAGCGGACATTGTAGCTGTGGGAAGCTGCATCCAGAGTTGCGACGCTAAACAAAACCTGAAGGGCCTGAGCAAAAGATGGATGCTGCAAAGGAACATAAGGACGTTGCAAGAGGACAACAGGAAGATGTTGTAAAGAAGCAGAGAAATGACCGTGGCACTCTGTTGGCAGGAGGTGGGTCGTCCAACTGGAACTGGGCAGATTTTATTCCTTATATGTAAATTGAGTCAGTGTAATTATCATTGATGTAATAAAAGTGATTTGATTTATGAAATCACTTATTGAGTCTAGTTAATGTTAAGTCTAGGTTGTTTTTCATTAGTCGATTGATGTAAGGATGTAGTCAATCGATGTAATAAACCTTTTGGGGACCAAAAGGTCTTTAGTGGGAAGGCATGATCCAGATTCGGATCCAGGAGCTTGATGGGGCTAAAAAAGGCCTAAAAATAAATGTTCTAAAAATGGTGTCAAAACGGACATGTGCGTAGGACTCGTCGATACGAACCCAATGCAACTTGAATGGGTTCAAACGGACGTCGTATGCTCCTAATATCACGTTCTGTTGGAAAAGCCAAGCAGTAAAAAAGATAACAGGGTCAAGAATCAAAATTCAATGCTGACGTCAGCATGAGGTCATGATGACATCATCATGCTGACATGGCAGAGGCACATATGGCAGGCTGTACAGATGATGTGGACCGACCAGGAGGTGACATGTGTCACCACTAAAAGGGTGACACATGGCACTTGTACATTTGATGTGTCAGTTTCGGATGATGACATGTGGTAGACAGAGACAAGTACGGATGGAGGACAGGTGGTCCAATCATTGACTGACACGTGGCAAGTGTGCTTACGTGGCCATTTGTTGACTGGACAGTGACAGGGACCAATAGCATGTTGACTTGTGGCATCGAAGGACAACAAATGGTGGGGTGCCACATGGCACCCATGGGTTGGTTGATTAGTTGTATGCAAAAGTTTTGGAGTGGACGGGAATTGAACCGAAGACCTCTCCACCCACGTAAAGCTTTCACAATGGTCAGATTACCATCGCACCACAATGGTGCTTGTTTTATGTAATTCACTTTTTAATATTTAAAGTGTAATTAATGTGAGCACGGGGAGTGGATAAGCCATAGCCCATGGATCTCACGATGTCTCCCACAGGACCGGAACTAAATCTTAAAGGGGTGCAAGAGGGTTACTTGTTTTAGACCCCGATCACATGCTTTACGGCATAAATCCAGGTGCTTGCAGATTTAAGGCCAGCGCACAGCCCTTTGGGCTGGCGCTTGTTATAACCCTAAATTGCACCATCCATGCTTACCTGGCATCAGGCCAACTCATACCCTTTCCTTGCCAAAGCCATGCTGAACAAACTCTTAAAAATCCTCTTAAATCAAGTGAAACACGCCCTAACTCACTACTGCATGTGTTGGAACGCTGGCAGGCCTACTACTGCACGCGTTGGAACGCTTGCTGGCCTACTACAACCCGCGTTTACCTAACAAAGCACAAAAACAGGAAAGTTGTTGACGGGACGAAAAGCTTTGGGTCAGTTAACTGAAACTCCCAGCCATGCATGGCCGAGAGTTCGTCCAAAACCCTAGCTCCTTCTAGCCTATAAAAGAAGGGGTAGGGGTACTATTTGGAGAAGGAAAAAGATAGCAAAGAAACTCTACCCAATTGTCGAATCCATTTTTTCCCAACCCTTTAGCCTTTCCTCAAGCCTAAGAAGAATTCAAGCAAAGCAGTTAGAGGACAAAGAAGAGGAGGAGCCCAGGATCAGGATCGAGGAACGGTGGCCGGTCTCTATCATTATTGTA
>SNQJ01S0006609.1:325510-348060 GCA_010110895.2 Picea sitchensis | reverse complement strand
GGGGCTAAGCCCTATAATTAAACCAAAGTGAGTTTTTACCATATTTTTATGGATTTTAATTGATTTTATTAACCAGTTTTGGTTATTTGGCCATATCTTGGTGAATATTGGGCCAAATTGAGTGCCACAAAAAGTGGGATGTTGGGATTTGATCCCTCTACCTCATGGCTATATAAAACAATCCATTTTGAGGTTTTAAACAAGCAAGAAGCAACAAATAATCTTGAAGCAAGTCGAAGAAGAACTTGCCAAGGTCAAGTAGTCTTGAGTTGTGCAGAGTAACTGAGCTTTTGAGGTAGTTTCCGAGAGTTATACTACTTCGGTTTCAGTGTCGTCTATTGCATCAGGTTTATGAGACATAGCATAATATAGCTAGTCATTCAGAGCCCTAAATGATGTAATTTTAATGTAGTTTTTAAAGCATTGAATATTGAATAGAGAAAGCCTCCCTCAATGAAGACAAAGGCCCGGAGACGTAGGCGAGATTGCCGAACTCCATTATCAACTTCTTGTGTACAATTGGTTGATGGTTTTCATTCTTTGTGTTATCTGTTATTTCTCTTAATTCTTTAAGTCTTTGTTGTTTTCTTATTCACATGCACCGTCAGAAAAAGGTCTTGTTAAAATTGAGGTCATAGTGTGTAATTGCTAAGCTTCGATTTCAGAGCAATATTAACTTGGTGAATGTGTTGTTAGTCTCATAATCCATTACTTAATGCATTTAATAATCATAATTGCGGAAATAAAAACATGCATAAGAAAACATGAGACAAGAAATCATCGAGTTGTTAACGAAGTTCACCAAAACCTTCTGGCTATGTCTTTGGGCTCATAAAATCCATTAACCGCTTCATTCTCTTCTTCAAAGATACTCTCCTTTACAATGCAAAGGGTTGAATTCCCACATCAACAAGTGGCAGTAGATTTCCCACAATAGGTGGTAGTATCGAAGATATTCTCTCATGCACAATGGAAAGAGCTATATTCTCACAAGCATGTGGCCATGTCTCTCTTACAAAGAGACGATATCCTTTGACAATGGCTAGTCTCTCACAAGCATGTGGCATCATATGGAATCTCTCATCAACTCCATAAAGGGGCCCCTCAAAGGGTGATCCACCGAGGGGATCCAACCCATAGCGTACCTAAGGAGTTTATATAGTTTCATTAGGTCCATAATTCAAGGAGACAAAATCCATAAATTTAGGATCTAATAACCACTCAAGGACAAAAATGAGAAAGCATCTCAACCAACTCATGAGACCCTTAACGTCGTCTTTGAGACTAGGAAACCACTTGTAATAAATTGAGGAAGAGTCCAAACCAACTTATGAGACCCTTAACTTCCTCCTTGAGACTAAGAAATCACTTGTAATAAAGTGAGGAAGAGTCCAAACCAACTCATGAGACCCTTAACTTCCTCCTCAAGACTAGGAAACCACTTGTATTAAAGTGAGGAAGAGTCTAAACCAACTCATGAGACCCTTAAATTCCTCCTTGAGACCAGGAAACCAATTTCCCCTTAAAATTAGGAAACTAATTTGTGAGTTGGATTCTCTCACAAAACTAATTTCCCATTTTTACAATTAAATGAATAATACATGAGATTCTCAAACTCACTTCAAGCATTAATTATTTTTCCAATATGCATGACTAAGACATGAGTTTCTCATACTCATTTCAAGTATTAATCTTTTTTACAATTTAAATAATTCATTCATGAGCATTAATTAATCTTTTCCATATTTTAATGATCTTCTCCATGGTATGCAAAATAATAATTCCTTGTGTGGAGATCCTCCTGCATCAAGTCTATCTTCTTTATTTTTTCTTCTTTTAGTTGTCTTCTTATTATTCTTTAATATTTGTCTTCTTTCACTCAATGTCAACTTGAATCACCAAAATAATAAATGTTTCTTATCAAGGTACATCTAGTTCTAGTAAGGCACCTATGACACTAGAGTGACAAACTTAATTGATGCTCTAGGGTCATGAATTGACTTGACTCTCGACTCAACATTTACTCTAATTTAGAGTTAATGGATCATGGTACTTTGACGTGCAAAAACTCAACGTCTTGCATATACATAGAGGACTTAGCATATAGATAAAAAAGGACTTTTAAGAACAAGGCACCATGACACATGATATCCCATGACTTTAACTTTATGATCTTATCTGACATGCAATGTGACTTCAATAAAAAGGGGGATGCACATGCATGCAACTCATAAAGATAAAAACGCTCAATCCATCTCCTTGAAACCATTACATACATCCAATTATCCAAAAACCATAACAAGATAGAGATCCTTGATCTCTCTTCAAAGTTTAACAAAGGCATGAGTTGTAGTCTTCAAACATACAATATCGACAAGCCTTTACAATATGTCAATGATGTCAAATACTGCTATGCAAAAATAATATCACCAGTGTGTTTGGGACACCTCAAAATCTTAAGAGCATGTGATCATATGACAAATTTAGATATCGGGCAACAAAGATATGATTGTTTCAAGTTTTCTATATGAGTTAATATGCATTTCAATAGTGCACCGGTGTAAATTTAGAAATTAGATAGGCTTTTAGACATTAAAAAAATGGGTCAGTACTTTGCAACCCTACAATGAAACCACTCATTAGAAAGCTTATTAAGTCCTCTTTTCAATTGGACTCAAACCATAGCTAAAATCCTCTTGGAACATAAGTTATGGCTTCTGAAGCTAAAAATAAATCCTTTTTGGTCCAAATTTGACAAAATATACATTTGACATATTTTCATTTTGAACTTTGGACACCCATATGTGTTCAGTAAATAGGGTATATCCACATAGGTCAAACACCTTAAGGTAAATACTCACACAAATGGATTGAATATGAATGCACCATTTTATTACGTGGTTAAAATCCTCCAATAGGGAAATAATCCATGGTCCCAACCAACGTGACCACTATAGGCAATATATTAATGCAAAAGAAAAATAATTTACATATGAGCTTCTCACAATCAATCATAAGTGAATGACCCTCCATGCTCTTTAAATAGAGATCATGGACTAATTAGGTGTTAAGCCACAGATAAATTTATAGTCATTGGTATTGAGGAAAAGATGAATCATGGGACCATCTTATGTATAGAACATAATTGTGACCGTCAAATTAGATAATTAGAATGCATATTAAAGAAACATGCTTTACATAAAGACACATTACACCAAGTTGATCTTAACTAACTCCTAAGTGTTTGAATATCCTAACACCCCCCCTTAAGAACAACTTGGGATATGATTGAAGGATTTACAAAGGCAACAAAATTGGAGAACGAAGGAGGCATTAGAGTCTATCTCCCCTTGACCACATCTTTCTCAACTCCTAGCATAGAACAAATTTTGGAAAACTTCACTTATATAAGAGACTTTGTAAAAATGTTTTCAACTTGATTACTTGTAGGGAAATAGTGCACTTCGAGAATGTGATCTCGAAGAAGCTTTCTAATGAAGTGCATTTGAATCTCAACGTGTTTGTTGTACTAATGTTCAACTAGATCTTTGGTGAGTTGAATTGCACTTTGATTATGATACCAAAGAGTGGTGGGATGTTGTTGATGGAATCCAAACTCTAAAAGGACATGTCGAAGCCAAAGGGCTTCTTGACTTACACTAAATGTTTCTTGATACTCTACATTTTTTTGAAGAAAGATCCAATGCAAATTGCTTTTTAGAATCCCAAGTGACAGGTCTGGAACCAAGACTAAAAATATAACTTGCAATAGACTTATGATCCTTAGGGTCACCAACTAATCCGGATTATTTTTGGCATGAAATGAGAGCGAAGATATAATAAAGAAATGCATAGAGATATCGCATATATTCAATAATATAACAGAAATGTATCAGAGATGCAACCATAAACATAGATACACAGTAATACATGCTTTCTATTAATGAAAGAAATGTACAAAGACTGTAAAAATGCAGAGTGAAAGACTCGCTAGAATGGTGGCAGCTTATCTCTGGGAAGAGATGTGACAACGACTTGCATTCGCAAGAAGATGATTACAATGAGGCTCTGAAGGCATTTTTACAACAAAACATGAATGCCAAAAGTCCTAGACATCCAAAAATCTAATCCTAGGACATAAAGCGCCAAAAGTCACATGGGCCCCGTTTGGGTAAGTTAGTACATTAACTTCTCGGGGTCGTAACTTTTGCATACGATCTCCGTTTTAGGCGTATGATAGCCCGTTGGAAAGGTATCGCTGAGGAGATTCATTTTGGGGCCTCAATATTTCCATACACTATCATGGAGTTGGGTATATCCTGAAAAACCTTTATTAGGCCCTCAAAATGGCCCCAGAAGTTAAAAACTGCTAAAAATAGTAAATTCTCAAAATTGTCAGAAAAATGTTTTGAGCCAGTCGAAAAAGGTGGGTGGCCACCGATATCCACCTCGATCAATCCTCCCTCCTTAGGAAACAATGGTCTCCATTGCGTTGAGTTCCCGGGGGAGAGGGAAAAGCGTTTGTTGAATCTGCATCTTGGTGAGTTGCTTGCCTTGTTGGAGACGTCGCACTGCTCAGTTTGTGGAAATCTGTCACGAACCTGTTGAGGCTGAGGCTGTTCAAAAAGTCGAGATACATGAGAGGACGGTGTGAAGAAGGAATCTCTGCACTTTTCTACAGCCTTGTCAACCTACTTCTGTTGCATAGAAGGTTCTTGGGGCAAGGCTGTAGTGGTTGCAGTGTCCTTCTGTTCTCCGTTTGAACAAATTGTGAAGAAGCTAAATTTTGCAGTATGGGATACTACCTTGTGGCACATTTTAGGTGGAACAATAGTCAGAACTACCTCTGGTATTCTGTAGAGATGAACCCCAAGAGAAACAATGACACTGCGGGGTTACTCATAAACAACATGGCGCTTCCACATATATGGTTGGCCCAAGAAAACATCACAGACATCCAGTGGGCCAACATCACATAATACCTCATCCTTGAAGGGTTGGATGCTGTATAACAATCAACATTGTTGGCTGACACGAAGATCTTGTCCTTGGCGAAGCCACCCAATGTTGTATGTCTGCGGGTGTGGTGTTGTCGACAATTCCAACTGTTTGACGACTTCTGTTGAGATGAGGTTCTTCTAGCTTCCGCTATCAACAATAAAATGCAGTCGAGTCCCCTTCACCCACATATGTGAATGAAAAAAGCGCTCCCCCTCTTCAGGATCTGTTGGTTCTTCTGGTTGAATTGCTACGATCACGACAATAACAGTGGGGTCTGCGTCGATGATCTTTCCTTTACCAGTATTTTCATAATCAGATTCTGAATTAGGGTTCGACTCTTTGTCTTTGATCTCGACCACCAATGACTGTTTTGAGTGACATTCATCGGTGTTGTGCCAGGGGCTTTTATGGAACTCACACCATTTTTCGGTGTCCTTCTTTGTCTTCCCATGGCCCTTATTTACTTGTGTCTTGGACTGGTTTTCAGGAGACTGTTTGTTAGGGTTGTCTCGGTCATACTTTGGTTGTTGCGGATTTGCAGACCCGAAATCCCTTTTATTCTAGTGCTTAAATTTCTGCTCAATTTTAACAACATATCGATAAGCAACACTTAGTGATGAGATGTCCGAAAAATCCATATCAGTTTGTATGTATTTGTGTAGAGCCCCACGGTATTTCAAAACCAATTTTCGTTCAGAGTCTTTAATACCCAGCTTGGTGTGCAAGGTATGGAAGGTATTGGTGAACTCTGGAACTTCTTGGCCCCTCTCCTGCCAGAGTGTGGTCCATCTCATGTACTGGTCCTCATAGTTGCCAACAGGGTAATACTGTTCCTTTACCGCATCCACAAAAAAATCCCAAGTGGGCTCAATCCCATATATTCAAGACTCCTCTATGGAATTTTGCTCCCAGTAAGTTTCCCACCAATGTTTGACATGAGGGAGAGCTTTAAGGAGTGCGAAGGTAATCTTTTCTCTGTCGGAAAAATTGTGAACAGAGAAATAACCTTCTAGCAGATTTAACCATTTGTCTAGAGCTTATGCATCTATTTGTCCTTCAAATACAAGAATATCAAAATTAACTTGTACCTTGAAAGATGAGGTGCTTCCAAAGTGGTCGCTTTATGAAGATGCGCCTGTTGCTATCGGCAGGCGTTGAAGGATGTGGGAAAAATTCTCCATCATTTCGTCCCTTTGTCACGCGAGAGCTTGCTCAAGCAACAGACTGATAGGATCGTTTGCTCCGTTGTTTTTCTTTTCTTCCGCCATTGAGGGTTTCTTCAGTGTGCAAGAGCGATTGTCTTCAAGAGAGACAAGCTTGAGACCGAACTTGCTATACTCGGACCTCGTCGGGGACATGCACTAAAAAACGATCAAGAGCAGCCTGCTCTGATTCCACTGATCCAGAAATGCACAGAGATATCGCAGATATTCAATAATATAACATAAATGTATCAGAGATGCAACCATAAACATATATATATAGTAATACATGATTTCTATTAATGAAAGAAATGTACAAAGACTGTAAAAATACAGAGTGAAAGACTCACTAGAATGGTGCCAGCTTATCTCTAAGAAGAGATGTGACCGCTACTCGCATTCGCAAGAAGATGATTACAATGAGGATCTAAAGGATTTTTTACAATAAAACAGGAATTCCAAAAGTCCTAGACATCCAAAAACCTAATCCTAGAAAATGAAGCGCCAAAAGTCATGTGGGCCCCGCTTGGGTAAGTTAGTACATTAACTTCTCGGGGTCATAACTTTTGCATACAATCTCCATTTTATGCGTACGATAGCCCGTTGGAAAGGTATCACCGAGGAGATTCATTTTGGGGCCTCAATGATGCATTAAACAATCATTGAGTTGGGTTGATCCCAAAAAACCTTTATTTAGGCCCTCAAAATGGTCCTAGAAGTTAAAAACTGCTAAAAATAGTAAATTGCCAAAATTATCAGAAAATTGTTTTGAGCCAGTCGAAAAAGGTGGATGGCCACCAATAACCACCTGGATCAATACTCCCTCCTTAGGAAGCAATGGTATCCATTGCGTTGAGTTCCTAGGGGAGAGGGAAAAGCATTTACTGAATTTGCATCTTGGTGAGCTACTTGCCTTGCTGGAGACGTCGCGCTGCTCAGTTTGTGGAAGTCTGTCACGAACCTATTAAGGCTGAGGCTGTTCAACAAGTCAAGATACATGAGAGGACGATGTAGAAGGAATATTTGCACTTTGCTGCAACCTTATCGACCTGCTTCTGTAGGATAGAAGGTTCTTGGGGCGAGGCTATAGTGGTTGCAGTGTCCTTCTGTTCTCCTTTTGAACAGATTGTGAAGAAGCTAAATTTTACAGTATGGGATACTACGTTGCATAAATTTTTAGGTGGAACAGTAGTCGGAACTACCTCTTGTATTCTGTAGAGATGACCCCCCAGAGAAACAATGACACTACGGGGTTGAGACTCATAAACAACATGGCGCTTCCACATATATGGTTGGCCCAAGAGAACATCACAGACATCCAATGGGGCAACATCACATATTACATCATCCTTGAAGGGTTGGATGCCATATGAAAATTGACATTGTTGTCTGACACAGAGATCTTGTCCTTGGTGAAGCCACCCGATGTTGTATGTCTGCGGGTGTGGTGTTGTCGACAATTCCAACTGTTTGATGACCTCTGTTGAGATGAGGTTCTTCTGGATTCTGCTATCAACAATAAAATGTAGCGGAGTCCCCTTCACCCACATCTGTGAATGAAAAAGGCACTCCCCCTCTTCAGGATCTGTTGGTTCTTCTGGTTGAATTATTGCGGTCGCGACAATAGTAGTGGGGTTTGCGTCGATGATTTGTCCTTTACCAGTATTTTGAGAATCAGATTATGAATCAGGGTTCGACTCTTTGTCTTTGATCTCAGCCACCAATGACTGTTTTGAGCGACATTCATCGGTGTTGTGACAAGGGATTTTGTGGAACTCGCACCATTTTCTAGTGTCCTTCTTTGTCTTCCCATGACCCTTCTTTTCCTATGTCTTGGACTGGTTTTCAGGAGACTGTTTGCTAGGGTTATCTCGGTCATACTTTGGTTGTTGCGGATTTGCAGACCCGAAATCTCATTTGTTCTGGTGGTTAAATTTCTGCTCGATTTTAACAACATATTGATAAACATCACCGAGTGATGAGATGTCCAGAAAATCCATTTCAGTTTGGATGTATCTATGTAGAGCCCAATGGTATTTCAGAACCAAATGTCGTTCAAAGTCTTTGATACCCAGCTTGGTGCACAAGGTATGGAAGGTATTGGTGAAATTCAGAACTGCTTTGCCCCTCTCCTGCCACAGTGTGGTCCATCTCATGTACTGGTCCTCATAGTTGCCAACAGGGTAATACTGTTCCTTTACCACATCCACAAAAAATTCCCAAGTGGGCTCAACCCCATATATTCCAGACTCCTCTATGGAACTTTTCTCCTAGTAAGTTTCCCACCAATGTTTGACATGAGAGAGAGCTTTAAGGAGTGCGAAGGTGATCTTTTCTCTGTCGGAAAAATTGTGAACAAAGAAATAACCTTATAGCAGATTTAACCATTTGTATAGGGCTTCTGCATCTATTTGTCCTTCAAATATAGGAATATCAAAATTAACTTGTACCTTGAAAGGTGAGGTGCTTCCAAAGTGGTCTATTGATGAAAATGCGCCTGTTGCTATCGACAGTCGTTGAAGGATGTGGGAAAAATTCTCCATCATTTCGTCCCTCTGTCGCGTGAGAGCTTACTCAAGCAACAGACTGATAGGATCGTCTGCTTCGTCATTTTTATTTTCTTCCACCATTGAGGGTTTCTTGGGTGTGCGAGAGATATTGTCTTCAAGAGAGGCAAGATCGAGACCCAACTTGCTATACTCGGACCTCGTCGGGGACATGCACTAAAAAATGATCAAGAGCAACCTGCTCTAATTCCACTGATCCATATTATTTTCGGCACGAAATGAGAGCGGAGATATAATAAAGAAATGCACAGAGATATCGCAAATATTCAATAATATAACATAAATGTATCAGAGATGCAACCATAAACACAGATATACAGTAATACATGATTTCTATTAATGAAAGAAATGTACAAAGACTGTAAAAATACAAAGTGAAATACTCGCTAGAATGGTGGCAACTTATCTCTAAGAAGAGATGTGACCGCTACTCACATTCGCAAGAAGATGATTACAATGAGGATCTAAAGGCATTTTTACAATAAAACAGGAATGTCAAAAGTCCTAGACATCCAAAAACCTAATCCTAGGAGATGAAGCACCAAAATTCATGTGGGTCCCGCTTGGGTAAGTTAGTACATTAACCTCTCGGGGTCGTAACTTTTGCATACGATCTCCGTTTTATGCGTATCATAGCTTGTCGGAAAGGTATCGTCGAGGAGATTCATTTTGGGGCCTCAATGATGTCTTAAACAATCATTGAGTTGGGTTGATCCCGAAAAACCTTTATTTAGGCCCTCAAAATGGCCCCAGAAGTTAAAAACTGCTAAAAATAGTAAATTGCCAAAATTATCAGAAAATTGTTTAGAGCCAGTCAAAAAAGGTGGGTGGCCATCGATATCCACCTGGATCAATACTCCCTCCTTAGGAAGTAACGGTATCCATTGCGCTGAGTTCCTAGGGGAGAGGGAAAAGAGTTTGTTGAATCTGCATCTTGGTGAACTACTTGCCTTGCTGGAGACATTGCGCTGCTTAGTTTGTGGAAGTCTGTCATGAACCTGTTGAGGCTGAGGCTGTTCAACAAGTCAAGATACATGAGAGGACGATGTAGAAGGAATATTTGCGCTTTCCTACAACCTTGTCGACCTGCTTCTGTTGGATAGAAGGTTCTTGGGGCGAGGCTGTAGTGGTTGCAGTGTCCCGTTCTCCTTTTGAACAGATTGTGAAGAAGCTAAATTTTACAGTATGGGATACTACCTTGTGAAACTTTTTAGGTGGAACAGTAGTCAGAACTACCTCTGGTATTCTATAGAGATGACCCCCTAGAGAAACAATGAAACTGCGGGGTTGAGACTCATAAACAACATGGTGCTTCCACATATATGGTTGGCCCAAGAGAACACCACAGACATCCAGTGGGGCAACATCACATATTACCTCATCCTTGAAGGGTTGGATGCCATATGACAATTGACATTATTGGCTGACACAAAGATATTGTCCTTGGTGAAGCCACCCGATGTTGTATGTCTGCGGATGTGGTGTTGTCGACAATTCCAACTGTTTGATGACCTTTTTTGAGATGAGGTTCTTCTGGCTTCCGCTATCAACAATAAAATGCAGCGGAGTCCACTTCACCCACATCTGTGAATGAAAAAGGCACTCCCCCTCTTCAGGATCTGTTGTTTCTTCTGGTTGAATTGTTGCGGTCGCGACAATAACAGTGGGGTTTGCGTCGATGATTTGTCCTTTACCAGTATTTTCAGAATCATATTCTAAATCAGGGTTCGGCTCTTTGTCTTTGATCTCAACCACCAATGACTATTTTGAGCGACATTCATCGGTGTTGTGCCAGGGGTTTTTGTGGAACTCACACCATTTTCCAGTGTCCTTGTTTGTCTTCCCATGACCCTTCTTTTCCTTTGTCTTGGACTGGTTTTCGAGAGACTGTTTGCTAGGGCTGTCTCAGTCATACTTTGGTTGTTGCGGATTTGCAGACCTGAAATCCCGTTTGTTCTAGTGGTTAAATTTCTTCTCGATTTTAACAACATATCGATAAATATCACCGAGTGATGAGATGTCCAGAAAATCCATTTCAGTTTGGATGTATCTGTGTAGAGCCCAACGGTATTTCAAAACCAAATGTTGTTCAGAGTCTTTGATACCCAACTTGGTGTGCAAGGTATGGAAGGTGTTGGTGAAATTCGAAACTGCTTGGCCCCTCTCCTTCCGCAGTGTGGTCCATCTCATGTACTGGTCCTCATAGTTGCCAACAGGGTAATACTGTTCCTTTACCACATCCACAAAAAAATCCCAAGTGGGCTCGGCCCCATATATTCCAGACTCCTGTATGGAACTTTGCTCCTAGTAAGTTTCCCACCAATGTTTGACATGAGAGAGAGCTTTCAGGAGTGCGAAGGTGATCTTTTCTCTGTCGAAAAAATTGTGAACAGAGAAATAACCTTATAGCAGATTTAACCATTTGTCTAGGGCTTCTGCATCTATATGTCCTTCAAATATAGGAATATCAAAATTAACTTGTACCTTGAAAGGTGAGGTGCTTCCAAAGTGGTCGCTTGATGAAAATGCGCCTGTTGCTATCAACAGACATTGAAGGATGTGGGAAAAATTCTCCAATCATTTCATCCCTCTGTCGCGTGAGAGCTTACTCAAGCAACAGACTGATAGGATCGTCTGCTTCGTCATTTTTCTTTTCTTCCGACATTGAGGGTTTCTTGGGTGTGGGAGAGAGATTGTCTTCAAGAGAGACAAGATCGAGACCCAACTTGCTATATTCGGACCTCATCGGGGACATGCACTGAAAAATGATCAAGAGCAACCTACTCTGATTCCACTGATCCAAATTATTTTCGGCACGAAATGAGAGCGGAGATATAATAAAGAAATGCACAGAGATATCACAGATATTAAATAATATAACAGAAATGTATGAGAGATGCAACCATAAACACAGATATATAGTAATACACGATTTCTATTAATGAAAGAAATGTACAGAGACTGTAAAAATACAGAGTGAAAGTCTCGCTAGAATGGTGGCATCTTATCTCTGAGAAGAGATGTGACGGCTACTCGCATTCACAAGAAGATGATTACAATGAGGCTATGAAGGCCTTTTTACAATAAAACAAGAATTCCAAAAGTCCTAGACATCCAAAAACCTAATCCTAGGATATGAAGCGCCAAAAGTCATGTGGGCCCCATTTGGGTAAGTTAGTACATTAACTTCCCGGGGTCGTAACTTTTGCATATGATCTCCGTTTTAGGCGTATGATAGCCCGTTGGAAAGGTATCGTCGAGGAGATTCATTTTGGGGCCTCAATGATGTTGTAAATAATTATTGGGTTGGTTCGATCCTGAAAAACCTTTATTTAGGCCCTCAAAATGGCCCCGGAATTTAAAAACTGCTAAAAATAGTAAATTGCCAAAATTGTCAGAAAACTGTTTTGAGCTAGTCGAAAAAGGTGGGTGGCCATCCATATCCACCTGGATCACCAACCCAATAAAAATTAGTGAAACCAAATAACAAAGGAGTCCACACTAAATTTTAATGTAACCCAAACTAAAATATACCCCAAATATATTGAAGTATAATTTTTGTTGCTTTCAAATGGTTCTCGGGGTGGGGGAGGGGGTGTTTGCATACACTTGACAATAAGAACAACAACAAAGGAAATATTAGGATGTGTATGAGTCAAATAAAAATGATACTAGCCAACTGATGGCACAAAGTGGCATCTACTTCAAGTGCAGGAAAAGAGACAATTTTTTTACTCTAGATTAGAAAGGAAATGGAGTTGGTTGACCATCTTTCATTTTAAAGTTATGAAGAAGGTCACATGCATACTTAGATTGGGAAATGGTGAGCAATTTGAGTCGTCCGTTCAATCTTTCCTAGGATCTCTAAATTCATCAGGACCGTCCATATTTATATCTTTGATCTGCATGCATCCTATGTTTCTAGTTGGTTAATAGATGCCACGTCGATATCCCAATCAAACCACATGTGCGAAAATGTCATACCATCATCTCTATCGAGATCGGTGATTTAAACATGTGTTGGTATTAAAAGCCTTAAATAGGTCAAATTCTCAACTCTCGATCTCAAACGATTTACGCTAATCAATGACTTTTTGAAATCCCCAATAGACCATTCCAACGTCCCTTCACATCATCGATTCACTTATCGCTTTTACTTTGAAATATGGCACAAATGAGTGATGGAATTAACAAAAATCTATAGTAGATTCTCTATATTAAAACTTGAATGTTTTGGATGTGAGGGATAAATGTTATTTATTCGAATGTATTTGAATTATCCAGGTGGATATCGGTGGCCACCCACCTATTCCAACCGGTTCAAAACAATCTTCTGGCAATTTACTAGTTTTAGTAGTTTTCAGTTCCTAAACTTTCAGGGCCATTTTGAGGGCCTAAATGAATCTTTTTTGGGAATGAGCATCAAAATAATAATTGAAGAATCTAATTGAACCCCCAAAATGAATCTCCTTGACTATACCTTTCCAACGAGCCATCGTGCGCCCCAAACGAAGATCGTATGCCAAACTTAAACCCCTGGGAAGTTGATACGCCAAACTACCCAAAATGAAGTCCACAAAACTATTGGCTTTTCATCTTCCGGGGTTAGGGTTTTGGATTTTATTTATGTTAAAAATTCCTTTAGAGACTCATTGTAATAATCATCTTCTTGCGAATGCGAGTAGCCATCACATCTATTCCCAGAGATAAGTTGCCACCATTCTAGTGAGCCTTTCACTCTGTATTTTTACAGTCTTGTACATTTCACTCATTAATAGAAATTATGTATTACTATATCTCTATGTTTATGGTTATATCTCTGATAAATATCTATTATATTATTGGATATCTGATATATCTTTGTACATTTCTTTATTATATCTCCGTTGTGCCGAAAATAATTTAGATCAATGGTATCAAAGCATGATGCTCTTGATCATTTTTCCAGTGCATGTACCCGGCGAGGTCCAAGTATAGCAAGTTGGGTATCGAGCTTGTCTCTCTTGAGTAAAATTGTTCTCGCATGCCCAAGAAACCCTCAGTGGTAGAAGAAAAGAAAAACAACATAGCATATGATTATATTAATCTATTGCTTGAGCAAGCTCTCACGCGACAGAGGGACAAAATGATGGAGAATTTTTCCCGCATCCTTCAACACCTGCCGATAACAACCGACACATCTTCATCAAGCGGCCATTTTGTAGGCACCTCCCGTTTCAAGGTACAAGTTAATTTTGATACTCCCGTATTTGAAGGACAAATAGATGTGGATGCCCTAGAAAAATGGCTAAATCTGCTAGAATGTTATTTCTTTGTTCACAATTTTTCCAATAGGGAAAATATCACCTTCGCACTCCTTAAGGATCTCCCCCATGTCAAACATTGGTGGGAAACTTACTGGGAGCAAAGTTCCACAAAGGATTCTGGAATCTATGGGACCGAGCCCTCCTGGGATTTTTTGTTAATGCTGTTAAGGAACAATACTACCCTGTTGGAAACTATGACGACCAGTACATGAGATGGACTACACTACGGCAAGAGAGGGGCCACGCAATGTCAGAGTTCACCAATACCTTCCATACCTTGCGCACCAAGCTGGGTATCAAAGAATCTGAGTGACATTTGGTTTTGAAATATCGTGGGGCTCTACACAGATACATCCAAACTGAAATGGATTTTCTGGACATCTCATCATTGGGTGTTGCTTATTGATATGCTATCAAAATTGAGCAGAAATTTAAGCACCAGAACAAACGGGAGTTTGGGTATGCAAATCCCCAACAACCAAAGCATGATAAAGATGACTCTAAAAAACACCCTTATGAAACTAGTCCAAGTCACAGGAAAAGAAGGGCAACTGAAAGACAAAGAAGGACACTGGAAAATGGTGTGATTTCTACAAAAGCCTCTTGAACAACACCAATGAATGTCTCTCAAAACAATCAATGGTGGCCGAGATCAAAGACAAGGAGCTGAATCCATATCCAAAATTTGATTCAGAAAATAATGGTAGAAGACAGATCACTAACTTTGACCCCACTGCTACTGTCGCGACCACAACAATTCAACCAGAAGAGCTAGCAGATACTGAAGAGCGGGAGAATTTTTTTCATTCACAGATGTGGGTGAAGGGGACCCCGCTGCATTTTATTGTTGATAGCGGAGGCCAGAAGAACCTCATCTCAACAAAAGTCATCAAATAGTTGGCATTGTTAACAACACCACACCCGCAACCATACAACATCGAGTGGCTTCGCTAGGGACAAGGTCTTCATGTCATCCAACAATGTCGATTGTCATACAACATCCATCCCTTCAAGGATGAGGTATTATGTGATGTTTCCCCACTAGAGGTCTATGATGTTCTCTTGGGCCAACCATATATGTGGAAGCACCATGCTATTTATGAGTCTCGACCCCGTACTGTCATTGTTACTCTAGGGGGTCATCTCTACATGATACTAGAGGTGATTTCGACTACCGACCCACCTAAATAGTGTCGCAAGGTAGTATCTCATACTACAAAATTCAGCTTCTTCACAATTTGTTCAAAAGGTGAACAAAAGGACATTACAACCACTGCAGACTTGGTCCAAGCACCTTCTATCCAACATAAGCAAGTCAACAAGATTGCAACAAAGCCACTAATTCATCATTTAGCCACTAATTCACCCTTATTTCTCCTCTTGTTCCTTGTTTGTGCCTAACTATAGTCTACGAGAACAAATAAACTACTAAGTCACTCCCTGCTGGTCTACTCTTGGGAATGGGACATCACAGTTATTCATTGCATACAACATATTTGCACCAAGATACTAAGGTGGGTGAAATTGGTCGATTCTATAAGGAGTGCTAGACCTCAAAGGCACTATAATGTTTTTGTAAGGTATGTTTTGGAGAATGTTCTCCCATTTTATTAAGTTATCGATGATAGACTGTCTCAACCCCACTAAAGCCCTTTTTAAACTATTGATCCCACTATAACAAGTACCGTGGGTTATGTTATATATATGTGTGTGTGTGTGTGTGTGTGTATAGAGAGAATACTAAATGAATGATGGTTTACAGTCCCTCCTGATGGTACACATATATACATTAGTGTGAAGGGGTATGACCCTTCATGATATAATTAATTATTAATATAATTATACAATATTATGTACCTTTGTGTTCATTACAAAGGTTGAATGATATGGATATCTTTGCATGTGGTGATAATGTGTTGTGGGACAAAACTGATTTTTTTTTGGACCTTCTCTTTTGTCAATTTTTTTTAAAATTTTGAAGAGATGGAAAACTAATAGGTACTAATACCTCCTCAAGGGTAACTACTTATTGAGCCACCCTCTTAGCGGTGTGGTGTCCCATCTTTTATGAACTCTCTTACTCATCTCATCCAAACTTAGACTTATTTTTTCAGTTCTCCTTCAAACATATGATGATCTCACCTCACATCAATTATCCTAAGTTTTTTCAGATGCCTTTGCCATGGTATATCAAGTCCTACATCTTACACCTTATATGATACATGCACTTACAAATGGTACACTATGCTTTCACACACATGGTGCTATGTTGTCTTGGTTTAGCTTGTTCACTTTACTTGTTGTGCTATGGTTTCATGTGTGGTTTCTTGCTTAAACATGGTGTGATGGCTTCTCATTTGGTTGTGAATGTGGTAAAAATTAAGTGTGATCTAATAACACTTCATAACTTTAACAATTTTATTGTTTGCCTTGTCATACCACGGGGGACATAATTTTCCTTTAGACAAGTGTCGTCACATATTGAGTCAAATTGTATTACTAGATATTTGGTTGAGGTAGCGTACTCCATATCCTAACCATACTTAACACTTTCCATCTTTTCTTTTCACTTCCATTCCATACATCATATTTCCTTGCTCATGGTTAACTTATCATAAGTAATCCATCTAGGTCATGTTATAGCGCAAGTTGTAGGTTGGGAAAATCCCAACCCAACCACAAAGAAAGTGCTACAACTTGGGAATCCTACACCCAATTTCACCTCGATGTAGGTCCCGCACTTCAAGGGTGACTAGGTCACTCTAGGGAGGTGATCCCAGTGACCCTAGGGGGATTGAGATGGATATGGTGGAAGTGAAGCCCCTAGAGGTCAAGTTTAAGTGTAGTGAAATGTGTGGAATGAAGTCTTGGGAAGGTCCAAGGGTTGCCAAGTATTTTGAGTAACCTACAAATGGTGAAATCGCTGCCCGAGACACAAGAAAAAACACTTTGCAATGATGTATGTTAGTTGGATAAGAAAGTTAAGCTTGTTATCCCTAATTTTCAGAAATATATAATAGTATATATCAATAATAATATGGTACTATAAGGTGCTCAATAAATTCTAGAGATCAAGTAGAAAATGCAAGAGAAAGACTAGTAAATGACTAGCTAAACTCAAGATGAAGAACCAATAACCTAGAAATAAAAGATAAGGTTGTTGTAAACACTTGTCTTGTTGGCACAGGGGCAGACCTAGGGTTCAATGCTTAACAACGCACCAACAAAACCTCGACTATCGGCCCTTTCGACAACACCTGTGAAGCAGGTGAAGTCTCACCCAAGGTAGAAGCAGGGGGGGTTACATGATGCATGTGTCTGTAACCAGGTTGGGACACGATTATGTGATAAGATCACTTCGCAGAATATTCTGTTAATGCTTAGGAAGTGAACATGCATTAGTTTAATAATCTCATTAACATCGCAGAGCATAATCAAAGACATATAATCGCAGTAACAACAAGTGATTATGCACCTAGAGCACTTAGCACTGTGAGTTAAATCTAACATTCATTTACCCTAAGTAAAGTACTTAAGCAACAAAATATATATTTATCATACATCATAATCAAAGCACTAAGCAAATGCATAACAGAAAGACACTGCACAAAGCAAACCATGAGACATCATATATACATGGTTTAGCCCAGGGTGGAGCTATGTCCACAAACCGCTTTGCCTCTTTATTATTCACCAAAATCTTACATCCAGTCACTCCTGTGCACTAAGCCACAGAGTTGAACTTCGCACAAGACATGAGATCTTTGCACTAAGCCCTAGATCCTCCTTTACCTTCCAAAAATAGATCAAATGCACAGAGCCAAAATCTCTTACCATGACACTTAGCACCTTCTACAAAATCCCAGTCGAGAACAAAGCCTCGACCACATACATTCCTTTGCACAAAGAGCTACTCGCACTACTTCTACAATACATTCCTCTTTATTTATACTTTACAAAATCTTACAATAGGGCCTAAACATGGGGAGAACCCATTGGCTGACATCCCATAAACCTGTTACAAAACCTAGAGGACCCCTTACTGGGTCCACATAACCCTCAAAGTAGGTGAGATTCATGATCTCAGCTTCACCTGGGTGGTCCTACTTCGACGAGCGTGCCGAAGTCCAAAAGTGGGCCAAAACTGACCAAAGTTTCTGCAAAACTTGGTCGAGGGCCAACAGCCCCCCAACACTCACCTGTGATTCTTCTTGAGTTAGTCAGGTTCGGACAATGTTGCCTCAAAAGCCTTGATCTTAAATCAAGCTGCCTCGACTTGCTGCCTCACTTGAGCCTCCTGCTCAGCGAGCTCCTGGACTGTCTGCTCCGTAACAGGCCCTTCCAGGCGCTGTTCTACTGCTGCAACTACTTGATCTAACTGTGAACCCTGGCTATCGATCTCCTCGAACACCTTGCAAGCTTCGTCCTGCACAGGTTGTAACTTATGTGTTACTTCCATCACCTTACCCTGGAGGGCAATGATCTGTTGTTGTACCGTGCGTTGCTCCTGGGATCTCTTCATCCTTTCCACTACTTTTAGCAGCTTCATCTGCACCTGCAATGAAAATACTTGTTGTTGTGCCTCCTATAACTGAGCATCTATCTTCTTTAACTCTGGATCCTCGACAAGGCATTCATACATCTGTGCGCTTCTGTCACTCAACTGTTTACATGCCGAGGCGAAGGATTTTATACTTGCTACTATGTTCTTGGCGGACTCCTCCCTCTGGTCACGCACCTCCTGTGGGGTGCTCGACACTGGTCGGGCCTCCAGTTCAACTATCCAAGCCTGAAACTGCTGGATGGTATGTGGGAGCTTCGCTACTTGAGCTTCGACAGGCTCTTGCTCCTCCTGTACCAAGCCTAGCACAAAGCAACATGCTTTGCTTACTACTTCTTTGACCACGACCTACTCTGTGAGAAGCTTTTCTTTTCCTTTTGTAGTTGGGCTTCGCCAACTTTCTTTTCCTCCTGAATCTCTGCTTTCTCTCTTTCATAGGTAGCTACACTGTCCTGTGCTGCTTGTAACTGTACTAGGACTTCGTCGTTCTCCTTTTGCAAGGCTTATGTAGCCTTCTCCTTCTCTTCTCGATCTCTCTAGAACCGAGCTTATGTTGCATCAACAAGATTTCTTAGCTGGGCTGCTCTTTTAACGGTCATTTCTCTCTGTTCCCTTTTGTATGCCTTCAAACATGCCTCCAATACGTCAACCTGTTTTGGAGGTATTCCTTTAAGGTTAACCTCAACATCCAAGTTGGGGCTATCCTGTAATGTTGTGGGGTTGGGAAACTTGATTCTATACTAGGGGAGGGTGATCCAAATCCCTGGTTTACCCTACGGAGTTGGTTCATCCTCCAAGTCCGCGGTCTGTGATGAGGAAGGCACAAACGACGCAATAGGTACTGCGCGGACCAAGCGAACATCCTGCTGCACTTTCTTCAACTCCCTCTCAATCCTTTCATATAACTCCACTTGTTTATCTTCGTATCTCTGCAACATGTCTTCAGAGGCATCCTCCATAGCTCCATGGATCATACTAATGTCATCGTCAGTGAGAGTGGCTTCCAACTGTGGATTATTGGCGCGCATTTTCTTCCTTGCTGAAGGTTTTTTCGGAGTAACTTTCCTCTTTTGCGGGGTCACTGTCCAAACATGGGGGATCTGTTGGCATGTTTTACATGAAAAGTATGCTTGTCATTGATGGCAAGTACAACAACAATGATGGCTTTAGTACAGGAAGAACGTGCCAGGCGGGCACCAGAATTATTTTGGGAAGACGCACTAGAGCAAGCTTGCTAAGTTCATTGAGTGATAGTGCAGAGGATTGTTGACATGTTTAACAGGCAGAGTATTCTTGTCATTGATGGCAAGATCAGAGTATGCATTGATGGCAAAATAGGGACAAAGTAAGCTTAGGAGGAATTAGCGCAGAGTCGAACGCAGTGCGAAGGTGTGCTTGTTCATTTTGATGGCAAACAAGCAGGCAAGGAGGACCAATAGTGCAACGATGATTGACTGGCAAGATCGAAGTGTTTGGTCAAAATCCATTTCAGAGTTTCAACTACCGGGATTTTGTATACCAGGAGTTGGAGATGTCAAGAATTCCCACTACAGGAGTCCCGAAGTTGCGAAATGCGAAATCGCAATATAACCTGAACTGTTGGATCAAGGACAAATCTGGACCGTCGATCCAAGAAGAAGACGTGACGAAAGATCATGCTTTCGCTGACTGAAAAGTCAAAGGAATGAAATGCTCCAACCTTTCAACTCGTGAAGTTGCGAAATGTGAAACCCCGAAATCCTGAAACAGGCACCCCAACAAAGACTCCATTTCGGAGTTTCAGTTACCGGGAGATGGAGAAGTCAAGAGTCGAGACTCTCCAACATAGGAGTCCCGAAGTCATGAAATGCGAAACCCCAAATATCTCGAAATAGGCGCATCGCTCAAAGTTTCGGCTACCAGAGTTTCGGATACTGGGAGATAGAGATGTCACAGACTCTCGTCATTAGGAGTCCTGAAGTGCCAAAATGTGAAATCCTGAAAACCCGAAAAAGGTGCATCACTCAGAGTGTTGGATATCGGGATTTTGATTACTGGGAGATGGAGATGACAAGGACCCTTCATCAACATGAGTCCCGAAATTGTGAAACGCGAAATGGCGAAATGATCTAAGCCGTTGGATCGAGGAAATCGTGGACCGTTGATCTGACTCCATATTGGTGTATCGGATACCGAGAGGTTGAGAAGTCAAGAGTCAGGACACTGCATCACAGGAGTCCCAAAATCGTGAAACCTGAAGTCACGAAATGATAAAGACTCCATATCAGAGTTTCAGATACCGGGAGTAGGAGGAGTCAAGAGTGAAGACTCTTCATCACAGGAGTCCCAAAATCGCGAAATGTTAGTGAAGACAAGCTCCTTTTCAGAGTTTCGGGGGTTGGGAAATGGAGAGTACTAAAATAATCCACCACAGTGATCCCAAAATGCTAAAGAACAGAATGCCGAAATGAACGCAAAATTTAGAGAAGCTAATCCAACGGTGCAGATGAAACTGAAGAAGATCGGAGGGCTACTGTAGCACTTCTCAGTGTAACTTCTAGAAACCACTGATGGTTTCTGCCAGAGGACTCGAAGAGACTTCTGTGTGATTTCCAGAGGAACTGAAGGGTCACAAGGAATCTTCCAATAGGAGAAAAGACTGTTCGTGGAGGCTATTGATAGCTGGAAGAGCGTTGAAGACGTTAACTGCGACTGTGAGGTTGAGGTTGTCTGCAACAAAAGATGAAGAATCTCAACTGCCGGGGATGTGAAGGATTTGATCATGACACCCAGTGATGATGGATAGATGGGCTTAACAAAATAGAGAAGCTGAAGAGTTGTTATGACTAAGAGGTAGAGAACTCGACATGCAGAGGTTGAAAAACCATTGCAGACAGAGGATGCACAAGATGCACAGGGAGTATAAGAATGGGGAGAAAAGAAGAGAGGGGTGTGGTCCCTGAGAGTAGTGATGCATGTGTGAAGAAGGAGGTGGAGTGCAGTAGCTGAAAGGGTCAGAAGACAAAAGGTGCATCAGATGGGAATGACGCACAGAACACAAAAAGTAGTAGAACAAAAAGTGCAATGGATGCGTACATGAAGACAGTGAGGAAGACAGAGCAGCGAAATCTCCTAGAACAATGATGAGACTGGTAAGCTGTTGTTGAACACTATATCACTATAATAAGTTTCAGTAATTCATATTGATAAACTAGGGTGGTAGGGAGGTGCTAGGGAGGACTGGTGTCCTCAGAGGTTCAAGTGGGTGCTTGAACATAGGGAGTTGTACCTTCCTTCTAGTTGGTGCTAGAGAAACCAGGGAGTTGTAGCTTCCTTCTAGTTGGTGCTAGAGAAACCAGGGAGTTGGTGATTCCTTCTAGTTGGTGCTAGAGAAACCAGGGAGTTGGTGCTTCCTTCTAGTTGGTGCTAGAGAAACCAGGGAGTTGGTGCTTCCTTCTAGTGGGTGCTCTCAACAAGTTGCAGCTTGCAAAAACAAAAGTTGTAGCCTCACAATGAGTTGGTGCTCATATGTATGATAATGTAAAGAATGTAAATAATACTTATCATATAAAGAAGAAGAGGTTTTTACCCTTCATGGGTTTCCTCGGGAAATATCTGTCTTTGTGTATCTCATATATGTGACTGATGTTGAATGTCCCATTACTTAGTTACCTCCATTATTGTGATCATCATTGAGTGCCTTGTAAAGAATTTAAAAGAAGCATAATTGTTTGAGCACGGTAACAACTGATTCACCCCACGCCTCTCAGTTGTCCAACAATTGGTATCAGAGCCAACCCCTTTTATCTAAAGGTAGATCCTAGAGATTAAACATGTCAAGCCATGAAGGAAATTCAACCAATAAGGCCCCTCTGTTCAATGGAACAAACTTTGCCTTCTGGAAAGTTAGAATGAGAACCTACATAATGGCTTT
>SNQJ01S0006609.1:253592-322477 GCA_010110895.2 Picea sitchensis | reverse complement strand
TGATAACACTAGTGCCATCAATGTGTCTAAGAATATTGTATTCCACTCCAAGACCAAGCATATAACCATAAAATACCGTTTTCTGAGAGAGCAAGTCACCAATCAGGTTGTTCAGGTTCAGTACCTTCCAACCACAGAACAAATATCATACATCTTTACTAAACCCCTTGCTAAGACCCCTTTTGAATATCTCCGAAAAAAGATGGGTGTCATTCCATTTCACACCTAAGAGAGTCCATCCTATTAGGGGGAGTCTTGTATTGATATCATATCTGATACCTCCTAAAAATACTGCAACAGCTCAGGCGGAGCGTGTTTTCCTTGACATTGATGTCAAAGGGGTAGAAAAGAACAGGTCTGGGTGCCTTTGTTGCCGTCAATGCCAAAGGGGGAGATTTTTGACATGTTTTACAGGCAACATATGCTTGTCATTGATGGCAAGTACAACATCAATGATGGCTTGAGTACAGGAAGAATGTGCTAGGCGGGCACCAGAAGTATTTTGGGAAGACGCAGCAGAGCAAGCTCGATAAGTTCATCGAGTGATAATGCAGAGGATTGTTGACATGTTTAACAAGCAGAGTATTCTTGTCATTGATGGCAAGATCAGAGTATGGGTCGATGGAAAAATAGGGATAAAGTAAGATCAGGAGGAATTAGCGCAGAGTCGAATTAAGTGCGAAGGTGTGCTTGTTCATTTTGATGGCAAACAAGTACGCAAGGAAGACCAGCAACGCAACAATGATTGAATGGCAAGATCGAAGTGTTTGGTCAAACTCCATTTCAGAGTTTCGACTACCGGGATTTCGGATACCGGGAGTTGGAGATGTCAAGAAATCCCACTACAGGAGTCCCGAAGTCGCGAAATGTGAAATCACAATATAACCTGAATCATTGGATCAAGGAAAAATCTGGACTGTTGATCCAAGAAGAAGACGTGGCGAAAGATCATGCTTTCGCTGACTGAAAAGTTAAAGGAATGAAATGCTCCAACCTTTCAACTCGCGAAGTCGCAAAATGCGAAACCTCAAAATCCTGAAATAGGCACCCCAACAAAGACTCCATTTCGGAGTTTCGGTTACCGGGAGATGGAGAAGTCAAGAGTCGAGACTCTCCAACACAAGATTCCCGAAGTCACGAAATGCGAAACCCTGAAATGCGAAGTCACGAAATGTCATTGGTATACCACAGGGTGTAAAACTGAGTGGTTAGGGGCTCCGTAGGTTCAATCTCTGAGAAAGTATCTCCTTCAGGCATCTGCCAAGCCACATATGTAATTAGGATGATCAACCAAATGAAGTGAAACTCGTATCCTAAGTCCTGGGCTTTGCGGAAATCTTTTTCTAACTCGTTTACGAGGTAGTTCACCCAGTTCTTCTGGAGGCCCTCCACACACTTTCCTGCGAGGTCCACTAGGAACCTGGTGACCTTTGTAGGGAAGTGCTTCCTCACTAGCTTTCCAGATAAGAGTTTACAAGCAAGGTGCACTATGCCATCCTATATGGAGGCTACCTTGTAACCTCGCTTCCCCTTTTCTACCTCTCCATAGGCTTCTTTGATGCGTTGTGCCAAAGAACGGTCTGAGGTCTTCCCTGGGTAGAACTGCTATGGGTCACGACCCTTCAAACTTAAACCTGTGATCCGGTGGATCAACGCTAGATCCACAATAATTCTTCTGTCAAGACATAGGTATCCACCATGATAGCACGACAGAAGGAGTTTAACGCAAGTGTTAACCTCCTGGTGGCAACCAAAATATAGAATCTTTATTACGTTTGATATGGTTGATTGTGCCAAGCCTTTTATCCATGGCTGTGAGATGAGACGAGGTTTCTTTTCGATTGTCTTCGTTAAGTAACGGTGAGGATATAACATGGCATAGTTCTTCCGGTCTCCTAAGTTGAAGCCATTGTGCTTCAACAATGGGAACTTCCCTAACTGGGTTCCTATTATGCGAATTCCTTTCAGAATGTATGCAGTGAAGAGATAATACTCAAAATCATAGGGGATACTATCACAGTTAACAACGCTAGCCAAAGGCAGAATATACTCAGGCAGGATCGACGGGATCTGCTTCGTGTTAGCCAGATCACTGCAGTGCTTGCTTCTTTGTTCAGTTATGGGGTTGATGCGGGTGGAACAACGTCCAGTCGAAGGGGAAGCCTGTAGTCCCCTAGTTGATGACACTTGAATACCTTCAGATACAGATATGTCGACCATGAGTTTTCTAAGAACTTCCTCGACAGACTTCTGCAAGTCCCTGGGTTCACCCGACATTCTAGCTTTTAACAGACAACGGGTAGACAAACAGACATGCGGGGTATTCTTTCAGATAAAGATAGGAAACATAGTTCGACACTTGGAAGATTCTCCTCTTAGCTCAGTCAGGCACGGGTAGCAAAAAGTGGTCCCAGTGCCACAATCGACGAGTTAAATAAGTGGGGCGGCGTGACGGATATTCCAACGGACATGAACTATAGTTAAATGCTTCTATTACTGTAAATTTAGTCGTTATGGAACAATCTCAACATCCAAAATCAGTCTATAAACCTATAAATGTGTTTCCTAACCATTATGGAGCGTCATTCTAACAGTCGGGATGCCTCCAACGGTTATATAACTTTGCCAGGGCGAAGTCCAAATCTGCATGGACCTGCTATTCCAGCGAGGTCAAACCCTGCGAACTTGCCTCCTGCAACGTTCCGGTCTGCGAAGTCTTCCATCTGGTTTCCTTAACTTCTTGTAGCTTTTCCATCTTAGCCTTCTTTTTATTGAGCTTCCTTGCCTTCTTTCCTGTTATATGAGTCTCTTTAACTATTTCTGGAATCCTCTTTCCATTTTTATTCTTATCTTCTCCTAGCATAGTGGCTTCGCACTGTTGAGGTACCCTCAAAGGTTCTTAAGTTCATATCCCTTTTCTTAACACTTCTTGAGTGGGCACACTTCTCTCTTGGATAGATAGGTCCTTCAAGCCTTCTTGAATTCTTTCAATCCTGATAACTAATTCTTTTGCTTTCTGGCCCTCCTGCATTGTTACTTTGCTTTGTTGCTTCAACTTATCCTCTCGTTCTTCTCTTAGTTGGTCTATTTTCCTAGCTATGAAATCCCTTAATTATTGTTTTTTCTTTTATGTAGCTTCTTCCTTTACTTTCCTTCTGATATGATCCTTCTCAATCCAAGTCTTTCATAAAAAAAGTGGGAAAGGGGCGTTGTCCTCAACAAACCTAATGACTTCAAATTCTTCTTCAGTCGATGTTCCATGAACAATAATAGGTACAATAGTTACTCTTCCACATAAAGTTATCATCTTGCCCTTAAACAAGCCTATCCTTCCTAAAGAAGGTACCACAATAGGCTTTCCCAAAACTTCCCAAGTTTCTTCTGTCATAATATTCACTTGTGTTTATTCATCCAAGACTATACAGTCTATGTCGAAGTCTTTTATTCTTGCACTTATGCGCTGTTTTTCTTTCAGGCTTTCTGGTAAACTGACATCTTTATGAACATCCATCGTTTCTTCCAACTGTAATAACATAGTCTAAACTTCCTATGATCTTTTCTCTTTATGACTTTCTAACATACCCTTAGTCTCTTGACTCTTTTCATAATTTTCTTGTCTTATATCCCTCCCTTCAACTTTAGCAATAATCCTTGGACAATCCTCAACCCCATGACCAAAAACCTTACAACAAAGACAAATAGGGCCTACCCCAGGGCATTCCTTAGCAAGATGTCTCGACCTTCTCCAATTATAATACAAAGTCAATCCTATTTTTTTCTTAAATGTTCCCCAATCTTTTCTGTACCGAGCACTTCCCTTAGGATCATAGTGTTGGACCTGTAATCTGCAAAAAATCTTTCTAGGTTCCTGCATCCACTTATCAGTCCAAAAACTCTTTCTATGCACATCAATAACATATCTTTCCTCATTTCCATTAAGTTTTCTCAAATCAAGTCTTTATTTCAACTGCACCCTAGCCTTCAGACTAGGAAAAAATCTATTAAACATACTTAAATTCATGCTTTCAAAACAAAAAATTTCACTTATCTTTCTCTTACCAAAGCACAAACCTTGCCTCTTTTAGAATCTTATATCTTTTCTTTAGACCAACTTACTTTCTGGGCACAAATCTTCGCAAGTCAAGTAGAGTATTGTGCACTTCAACAACATACCTACGCACATAGTTTTTTTTTTTCTTTACTTAAGTTCCCAACAATCATAGTTTCAGGTCCCAACAACAGAACCATTTGTTGGCACGGGGGAAGACCCAGGGTTCAATGCTTAATAGTGCACCAACAAAACCCTGACTACCGGCCCTTTCGGAAACACCTGCGAAGTAGGTGAAGTCTCACCTGAGGTAGAAGTAGGGTGGGTTACAGGATGTAGGTGTCTGTAACTAGGCTGGGACACGATTCTGTGATAAGAGCACTTCGCAGAATATTCTGTTAGCGCTTAGGAAGTGAACATGCATTAGTTTATTAATCTCATTAACATCGTAGAGCATAATCAAAGACAAATAAGCGTAGTAACAACAAGTGATTATGCACCCTGAGCACTTAGCACTGTAAGTTAAATCTAGCATTCATTTACCCTAAGTAAAGTACTTAAGAAACAAAATATATATTCATCATACATCATAATCAAAGCACTAAGCAAATGAATAACATAAAGACACTGTACAAAGCAAACCATGAGACATCAGATATATGTGGTTCACCCCCGGGTGGGGCTACGTCCACAAACTGCTTCGTTTCTTTATTATTCGCCAAAATATTACATCCAGTCACTCCTGTGCACTAAGCCACAGAGTCAAACTTCACACAAGACAGGAGATCTGTGCACTAAGCCCTAGATCTTCCTTCTTTACCTTCCAAAAATAGATCAAATGCACAGAGCCAAAATCTCTTGTCACGACACTTAGCACCTTCTACAAAATCACATTCGAGCACAAAGCCTCAACCACATACATTCCTTCGCACAAAGTGCTACTCACACTACTTCTACAATACATTCCTCTTTATTTATACTTTACAAAATCTTACAATAGGGCCTAAACATGGGGAAAACCCATGGGCTGACATCCCATAAACCTGTTACAAAACCCAGAGGACCCCTTACTAGGTCCACATAATCCTCAAAGTAGGTGAGCTCCATGATCTCAGCTGTGCTTGGGCGCTCCTACTTCGACCAGCGTGTCGAAGTCCAAAAGTGGGCCAAAACTGACCAAATTTTCCCCAAAACGTGGTCGAGGGCCAACATGTCTGCATAAAATTATATCAGCCTTATGGCTGTAACATTCAATGTATTACAGAAAGAAAATAGGCCACATAAATCCCCTCAAACTTTTCCAAAAAGTGTGTTGGAGCAAGGAGAATAAGTGTGCAAACTTTGAGCAAAATCCAATGGCTGGTAAGAGAGTTATTCAAGTAAATAAGTTAGGGTTTCTACAACCCTAATGGTTGAAGATGTAATTCTATAACATAAGCAAGAAGTAGTGGGAGAAAGGGGATGCCCTAGTAGGGGAAGACTCCTCTCAATGAAGCCAAACAACTTCAAGCATTAAACCTTTCAAAAGATCAAAGATTGTGTTTCCCAAGGAAATAATTTTATATCTCCAATGCAAAAAAGTATGACTAGTGCCTTTACTATTGCGTTAATTGATTCAAATAAAAAAAGAGCTAGAGAATCTATGTCCTTGGGGGTGTAAGCCTTTTACTTCCCAAGGCAAGTTTCTCTAGGTATGGTTAATCTAAGAGGGTGTATTCCCTTATAATTCTCTTAGAAAACCCTTGTATAATCAATGAGATGAAGCATAAAATGATGAAGACTATGGTGGGGGTTGTTGGTTGTGGAGCCTGGTTATCTTCCTGATTCAGAGGCCTTTGTTTTTAGTCATGTTTATACCCCATGAAGACTTTACACCCCTTAAGAATGGACACTCCTCCATGCGGGGGAGTGTAGGGGAGGGGGGGGGTTACCCCCCTGAGGGTCCGGGGGAAAGCAGGCCCCAGACAGAGGTTTCGGGGACAACGTTCCCCGATGGGGGTTTGGGGGCGAAGCCCCTGAAGTAAAAATTTCCTTGTAAATGTATATTGTAATTTCATAGTAAAACTAGACCATTCATTATAAGGTCGCAGATATGACGATAGAAGTTATGTTAGGTTTTTTTTTTACCTAGAAGGCAACCCTCTTTTATGAGGTAAATGTATTGCAACTATGTATCATTGTGAATATTGTATTCCGAGTAAGGAGACTGTGAGAGAAAGAAGTGGAAGTTATAGCGGGTGTGTTGTAGGTTGTATCCCTTCATTTGTTGGATAATAATAAAGGAAGAAGCTGACAATTTCTCTGGTGGACGTAGCCCGCAGTGGGTGAACCACATATATCTGTGTCTCTATTGTATTGTGTATCTTCTATGTTTTATTTCCGCATTTGTTTTATTTTATTACTTTGCGATCCTTTTTTTCTAACAACTGGTATCAGAGCGAAAGGTAACTCACAAGAAAAGAGGGTTCATGGTTCGAGTGGGAGCAATGAGGGAAGATGAAAAGTTTAGGGTCGAGAAATTTAATGACCAAAACTACCAGTTATGGAAGATGTAGATGGAAGATTATTTATATCAGAAGGATCTATTCCTACAATTGGGTGGAATAACAAATAAGCTGGCGGCCATGAAGGATGAAGAATGGGAGGTTCTAGACAAAAAGACACTAGGAACGATACACCTGAGCCTGACAGTGTCGATGGATTTCAATATTTCGAAAGAAAAGACAACAAAGGAGCTGATGGATGCATTGGATAAACTGTATGAAAAACCCTCAACGTCCAATAAGGTATTTCTAAGGAAGAGATTATTTAATATGAAGATGTCAGAAGGTGGGTCTGTTGTAGATCATTTAAATGAATTTAATATGGTTACTAATCAACTAAGTTATGTAAAAGTGGACTTTGATGATGAGGTCAGGGCACTTCTAATCTTGTGTTCATTGCCAAAAATCTAGAACGTCTTGGTCATGGTTGTAAGTAACTCTGTCTATGGTTCAAACACTTTAAAATTTTATGATGTTGTTGGTGTTATCCTTAGTGAGGAAATGCTATAGAAAAGCACAGGTGAGACATTAGGTAATGCATTAAACATGGAGAACAGGGGAAGACAAAAGGATAGAGGAAAGGGCTCAGGGAACCGTGGGAATTCTAGGAAGGGAAGATGCAAATCCATATTTGGAAAGATAGAGTGATGGAATTGTGGGAAGAAAGGACATCTGAAGAAATACTGCAGAGCTCCAAAGAAACAAAGAGATGGACAACAAGAGAAAAATCAGGAAGTAAATGTAACAGGTGATGTGTTACAAGATTCTTTGATTCTTTCTGTAGATAATATTTCTGAGTCTTGGGTAGTAGATTCAGGGGCTTCATTTCATGCCACACCCCATAGGAAACATTTTCTAGATTATGTTCAATGTGATTTTGGACAAGTTCATTTGGGTGATGATGCACCATGCAAAACTGTTGGAATGGGAAAGGTAAAAATAAAGAAAAGGAATGGAAACCAGTGGTTGTTGAAAGAGGTAAGACATGGTTCATATCTAAGGAAAAATCTAATTCCAACAGGGCAGTTAGCAAGTGAAGGTTGTATATCCATATTTACAGATAAGGCGTTGAAGGTCACCAAAGGATCGTTGGTGATAGAAAAAGGAGAGAAGGTAGGTACATTGTATTTATGTACTGGTAATATTGACTCTTCTATCTCTTTAGCTTCTACAAGAGTGGATACAACACTGTGGCATCATAGGATTGGACACATGAGTGAGAACGAGATGTAGATACTTCACAAAAGAAATTTGTTTCCAGATCTTAAACAAATTTATTTGTATTTTTGTGATCATTGTGTTTATGGAAAACATAAGAGAGTCAGATTTATCAGAGTCAGAAAAGAAAAGAAGAGTGAAAGGTTAGAGCTTGTGCATACAAATGTATGGGGACCAACTCATGTATCGTATCTTGGTGGCTCTCTTTATTATGTTACTTTTATTGATGATGCAACTAGAAAAACTTGGGTTTATCGCATTCGAAAAAAATATGATGTTTTTGATACTTTTAAGAAATGGAAAGCTTTGTTTGAGAATGAGACATGAAAAAGGTTGAAGTGTCTTAGATCAGACAGGTGAATATTTTAGCAAGGAGTTTGATTATTACTATTCAAACCATGGGATTCATAGGGAGAAGACAGTTTCAGGAACACCACAAGAAAATGGTATATCATAAAGGATGAACAAGACAATCATGGAGTGTGGAAGGAGTATGATATTACATGTTGGTATGCCCTTACAATTCTGGGCAGATGCTGTAGATATTGTTGTTTACTTAATAAACATAGGACCGTCAATATCTTTGGATGGTGGAATTCTAGAGGAGGCATGGACAGGTAAAAGGTAAACTATTCTTTTTTGAAGACTTTTGGTTGTGAAGCATATGTCCATATGATAAAGAAAATAGAACAAATCTTGAGGAAAAATCCAAGAAGTGTACCTTTATTGGATACAGTGTTAATGATTTTGGTTATCGCTTATGGGATTATGAAAATAAAAAAATCTTTAGGAGAAGAGATGTCATATTCAATGAGAAGGTCATGTACAAAGATCAATTGTAGGGAAAGATACAGGAAAAAGAAAAACTAGAATACATAGTGCTTGATGAGATCACTGAAAAAGAAATTCCAAAGGAACCGAAAAATCAAAATGTACAACAACATGAGCAATGGGTAGCTCAAACTCCTGCAAGTGTTGTTAGAATATCTACTAGGTTAAGTAGACCCCCTGAAGGATACTCTCCTTCATTGTATGATACAAATTTTATGAGTAGAACAAAATGAATACAAATTATTAAAAGATGCTTAACACAAAATAACAGAGATATAGTAAAACAAGTTTTCTATTCAATAAGGAAATAAGATGAAACTGTAAAATGCAACGGAAAATAAGATTGTTGGAATGGTGGCGGCTTATCTCTGAGAGGGGATGTGACGGTTGCTCTCATTCACAAGAAGATGATAACAATGAGGCTTTGAAAGAATTTTTAAAATAAACTGGAATGTCAAAAACCCTAGACATCCAAAAACCTAACTCTAGGAGATGAAGCACCAAAAGTCATATGGGCCTTGTTTGGGTAAGTTAGTACATCAACTTCCCGGGGTCGTGACTTTTGCATACGATCTCTGTTTTAGGCGCACAATAGCCCATTGGAAAGGTATCACCGAGGAGATTCATTTTGGGGGATAACTCAGATCCATAGGGTATGAGTAAGAATATCGATTCCGAAAAACCTTCATTTAGGCCCTGAAAATGGTCCCGGAAGTTAAAAACTGCTAAAAATAGTAAATTTCCAAAATTGCTAGAAAACTGTTTTGAACGAGTTGGAAAATGTGGATGGCCACCGATATCCACATGGATCAATCCTCCCTCCTTAGGAAGAAATGGTATCCATTGTGTTGAGTTCCCCCATCAGATGATGAAATTTCTGCTGAATTTGGCCCCGGGTGAGCTACTTGCCTTAGTGCAGGAGCTACCTTGCTTTGACGATTCGATAAAGCTGGATCTTTTGCTGTCGAGTTCCCTTGATCTGTGTGTCTAAAATATGATCACTGGATGCCTGTTGCATGTAGTCAGGGTTGATATCTTTTGGTGTCAACTGCTCTGTTATCTCTGAGGTATCCAATAATGGTGGGAAATATGGCTGAAGGAGAGCCACATTGAAGACTGGGTGCAAGCCAAGGAAAGGGGGAATGTTGAGATCAAAATAATTTTCACCCACAACCTTGGTGATGGTGTACGACCCATAACAAAGTGGTCAAAGCTTCTGATGGGGCCCTGCAAGGCGTTCTTTCTGCAAGTGTAACCAAACTTTGTCTCCCACCTGAAACTTATGTGGCACCCGATGTTGGTCATGGCGTTGTTTGTACTTAGCATTAGACTTCTGTAGAATATCTTGAACCTGTTGGTGGATGTGTCATATCTGCTCAATGAACCAGGTGGATTTGTTAGTTTCTGGTGGAGCAGGGGACGAGTCCGTCGAGGTGGTCACCCGGGGTAGTGAAACATCCATGGGGCCCAATGGTTGGAATCCCAACCCCACCTGAAAGGGGTTGTGGCCAGTTGATCTATGTAGGGCTCAGTTATAGCTATGTTGGACATAGGGAAGACTCTCATCTCATGTGTGGGGGTGTTTTGAATTGTACATGTGCAGGATATGTATGATCATCCAATTCACGACCTTAGTTTGGCCATCTGTCCGGGGGTGGAAGGCAGTGGATTTGGTGAGCTTGGTATCTAGTAGTGACCAAAGGATCAATAATAATGTGCTGAGGAACCGCCTGTCATGGTCTGAGATAATGGTTTGTGGGATCCCAAAATTTACCCATTCTCGTTCAAAGAAGAGCTTGGTAGTGGCTTCTGCTGTGATGTTCTTCTTGCAGGTGACTAGAATCTCCATCTTGGAAAAGCGATCAACAACCGCAAAAACACAGTCATTTCCCCTCTTGGTGGATGGGAGGCCCGATATGTAGTCCATAGAGATGGATTCCCATGGCATGTCAGGAGTAGGCATAGGTGTGTACATGCCCTATTTCTTAGTGTTTGGTTTGGCAATAGTGCAGGCGGTGAAAGACCTGATATACTTGCTGACATCCTGTAGAAGTTTCTACTAGTAGAACTTTTTTTGCAACACTTCCATTGTCTTTTTGCACGCTTGCATGATGGAACGCAAAGATAGCCCAAACGACACAAAAACCCGTCTTGAATATGGAAATTAGTGACCACTGAGTTGGCGCCCAACATTTGGTAAGTGGTGGAGAAGTCAAGGTCTGTCTCGTAGAGGTGGGGCCATCTGGATGTCTTATGGCTGCAAGAGTCTAGCACCGTGGTGAGTGTTGCAACTAGAGTTCGACTGAGGAAATCAACAACTCGATTAGTACTTCCTGTTTTATACTTGATGTTGAGGTGGAATTGCTGTAAGTATGTGGATCACTTTTGATGGTGGTCATTCTGCAATTTTCCTTGGTTCTGCATAAACTATAATTGCTTGCGATGAGTGTTGATGACTGTCTCCTTCCCAAGAATGTAATGTCTCCACTGGTAGTAGGCTTGCACAATGGAGTACATTTCTTTCACATAATTAGGGTACTTACAGACAACATCTGATAGTGTCTCACTATGATATGCCACGGGGTGGCCATGTTGAGTGAGAGCCACGCCCACAACATAGTCTGAAGCATCTGTCTCGATCTCAAAGGGATGTTGCAGGTCTGGTAATGAAAGTTTCGGGGATGCGAACAAACGCTTCTTCAATTCATCGAAGGCTTGTTGTTGGGACGGGCCCCACACAAATTTTTCATTACTTCCACCCCTGGTTACTTGGATGAGGGAATGTGATATGAGAGAATCCCAACACGAACCTGTGATAGAAATTGGCGAGGCCCAAGAAGCTTCGAAGTTTAGTGAGTATGGTTGGGTCTGGCCAGTCACGGATGACCTAGATCTTGGCTGGATCCACATGCACACCACATCGATCAACGATGTAGCCTAAGTAATGGACCCTGCCCATGTCGAAGGAACATTTTTCCAAGTTTTTATATAGTTTGTGCTGTCGCAGGGTGTCCAAAAGTTGCTGAATATGCTGCATGTGTTCCACCCAAGTCTTATTGTAGATGAGGATGTCATCCAGATACACCACCACAAAAGTATTGGTGAAAGGTTGTATGATATCATCCATCATATTCATAAAAGTTGTTGGAGCATTTTTCAAACCAAAGGGCATGACCAACCATTCAAAAATACTTTTGACTTGAAGGCGGTCTTCCATACATCTGTCTGTTCTATTGGGACCTGATGGTAGCTAGACTTCAGATCAATCTTACTGAAGTATTTGGTCCTCGTGAGCTGATCAAGGAGGTTGTCGATTCGAGGAATCAGGTACCGGTTTTGGACTGTGATTTTATTCAGGGCTTAGTAATCAATGCTGAGTCTCTAGGTCCCGTCTTTCTTCTGCACCAACACGATTGGGCTCCCATAAGTTGATGAGTTGGGACGTATGTGCCACTGGTGGAGTAGTTCTTGGATCTACCTCTTTATCTCCTCGTTTTCTAACAGAGAGCGACGATATATTGGCCCATTGGGTAGAGATGCGCTTGGGGTCAAATCGATGGGATGCTTGACTTAACAGTGCAGAGGTACCTTGGTAGGAGAGGAGAAGATATCTAAGTATTCTTCCACAACCTTATCCACTTGCTTCTATTGTGTGGAGAGATCGGACACAGAGGCCCTCGATGTGGGTGCAATCTTTCGCTCACTCTGAGAGTGAATCATGAAGAAGAGAAATTTCCCGATCTGAGAGATGACCTTCCTGCATTGCTTGGCAGAGATCAAGGAAATAACACTAGGAGGGACTGCCTCGAGTATCATTTACAATTTCCTATTCAAAGTAATAATAACACTATGAGGCCTAGACTCATATACAACATGACGTTTCTATAAATAAGGTTGGCCCAAAATAAAATTACAAACTTCGAGAGGAGCTACATCACATAATACCTCATCTTTGAAGGGCTTGATGTCGTACGACAGTCGGCATTGTTGGCTGACACAAAGATCGCTTTCTTAGCGGAGCCATCTAATGCTGTAGGGTTGTGGGTGCGACATCATCAGTAGGGACAACCGCTTGATGACCTCTGCTGAGATGAGGTTCTTCTAGCTACTGCTATCAACGATGAAGTGCAATAGGGTGCCTTTTATCCACATCTATGAATGGAAGAGGTGCCCGCCTTCTTCTGGATCGTTTAGTTCACCAGGCTGGAGCTTGGTTGTAGCAACGGTACCCATGGGTTCCACATCAATGATCCATATTCCCCTTTCTGGTTTTGAATTAGAGTCAGAACCCACATCTGATTCAGAGGCTTTCACTTCGGCCACCAACGACTGCTTTGAGCGACAATCAACAGTGTTATGCCAAGGGATCTTATGGAAATTACACCACTTCCCGATATCTTTATTTGTCTTTCCGGTGTCCTTATTTTCTTGTGGCTTGGACTGGTTGTCTGGGTAATGTCCATATTTTATATGTCCCTTGTTTTGTGGGTTGGAGTCACCCTTTCATGGCTTTTTCTTTGAGGGGTTCCCAGGCCCAAATTTCCGCATCTTTTGTTTGAGCTTCTTCTCGATTTTGATGGCATATCGGTAGGCCGCACCCAAGGACGAGATGTCCAGAAATTCCATTTTGGTCTGGATGTATCTATGTAGAGCACCATGATACTTGAGCACCAGATGTCACTTTGAATCTTTGATACTCAGTTTGGTGCCCAAGGTATGGAAGATATTTGTGAACTTTGGCACTGCTTGGTCTCTTTCTTGCTCCAATGTGGTCCATTTGATATACAAGTCGTCATAACTTCCAACAAGGTAGTATTGTTCCTTAATAGCATCCCTGAAGGATTTCCAGGTGGCCACGACTATAAATAATAAGGGTTCCTCCATTTCATTTTTCTCACAGAAAGTTTCCCACCAATCTTTGACATGGGGAATGACTTTGAGGAGTGCAAAAGTAATATTTTCTCTATTTGAAAAGTTATGGTCAGAAAAATACCCTTCTAGTAAATTCATCCACTTGTCTACAACATCTGCGTCTATATGACCTTCAAATATAGGAATATCGAAGTTGATTTGTTCCTTGAAGGGGGAGTCGCCTCCACTCGAGGAAGATGTGTCACTTGTTGGTAGCCGCCGAAGGATTTGCGCGAAACTATCCATCATCTCGTTCCTCTGTTGTGTGAGGGATTCCTCAAGAATTTTTTTGAAAGGATCTCCTGTCCCGTCATATTTATTTTCTCCTACCATGAGAGGTCACTTAGGCGTGCGAGATATTTTGTCCTCAAGAGAAACAAGCTCGAGACCCAATTCTTTGTACCCTGACCTAATTGGGGACATGCATTAAGACGACAAGGAGAAGACCGCTTTGATACCATTGATCCAGATTTTATGAGTAGAACGAAATGAATACAAATTATTAAAAGATGCTTAACACAGAATAACAAAGATATAGTAAAAATGGTTTTCTATTCAATAAGGAAATAAGATGAAACTGTAAAATGTAGCGGAAAACAAGCTTGCTGGAATGGTGGCGGCTTATCTYTGAGATGAGATGTGACGACTGCGCTCATTCGCAAGAAGATGATTACAATGAGGCTCTRAAGGAATTTTTATAATAAGCCGGAATGTCAAAAACCCTAGACATCCAAAAACCTAACCCTAGGAKATGAACCGCCAAAAGTCATGTGGGCCCCATTTGGGTAAGTTAGTACATCAACTTCCCGTGGTCGTAACTTTTGCATACGATCTTTGTTTTAGGYACGCGATAGCCCGTTGGAAAGGTTTCATTGAGGAGATTCATTTTCCGGGTTCAATAAAAGCCTTTGGATATCATTAAGAATCCCAATCCCGAAAAACCTTCATTTAGGCCCTCAAAATAGCCCCAGAAGTTAAAAACTGCTAAAAATAGTAAATTGCCAAAATTGCCAGAAAACTATTTTGAGCAAGTTGGAAAATGTGGGTGGCCACCGATATCCACCTGGATAATTGTATTATTTATTGTTGACTGATTYTGGTGAACCAAAATTTTATGAGGAGGGAATGCAGGTAGACACTAAAAACAAGTGGGAGCAAGGAATGAAAGAGGAAATGGATTCCCTGGTAAATAACCAGACTTGGTATTTGATTCAGTTGCCTGCAGGAAAAAGAGAATTACAAAATAAATGGGTTTACAAGTTGAAGGAAGAATATGGAGGCAAAAAGAGGTACAAGGCTAGACTTGTTGTAAAGGGGTTTGCACAAAAGAAAGGTATAGATTTTGATGAAATATTTTCTCATGTTGTTAAAATGACTTCAATTAGGAATATTTTAAGTCTTGTGGCAGTAGAAGATTTTCATCTTGAACAATTAGATGTAAAAACATCTTTTATCCATGGGGATTTGGAGGAAGAGATATATATGCAGCAACCACAGGGGTATGAGGTCAAAGGGAAGGAGAATTTGGTATGTAGGTTGAAGAAGAGCTTGTATGGCCTAAAGCAAGCTCCAAGGCAGTGGTATTTTAAGTTTGACAGGTTTATGACATAACAAGGTTATAGTAGATGTTATTTTGATCACTGTGTTTATTTTAAAAAAGCTAGAAAATGGAAGCTATATTATCTTGCTATTGTATGTAGATGACATGCTTGTTAGAGGGTCTAATATGCAGGATATAAATGTGCTCAAGAATAAATTAGCTAATTCATTTGGCTTGAAGGATTATGGTGTTGCAAATAAAATCCTTGGTATGAGAATAACAAGAGACATGAAAAATCGCAAATTGACATTGTCTTTGGGTGAGTACATAGAGAAGTTATTGGAGAGGTTTAGAAAGCAGAATGCAAAACCAGTTAGTACACCTTTGGCCAGTCAGTTCAAATTAACTAAGGAAATGTGTCCTAAGACACAGGAGGAGATAAAATACATGTCCAGGGTCCTTTAATCATCAACAGTTGGCAGCTTGATGTATGCAATGGTTTGCACAAGACCAGATATTACACATGCAGTGGGAGTTGTGAGAAGGTATATGAACAATCCGGGTAAAGAACATTGGGAGACAATAAAGTGGATTCTCAGGTATTTGAGAGGTACTGCTACTCATGCATTATGTTTTGAAGGTTCAAACATTGTTCTACAGGGATATGCTGATTCAGAAATGGCAGGTGATGAAGTTAGCAGGAGGAGCACCACATGGTATGTTTTTACTATAGGTGGAACATCAGTAAGTTGGATTTCAAAACTGCAAAAGGTTGTTTCACTTTCAACAACAGAGGTTGAGTATGTTGCTGCTACAGAGGCTAGTAAAGAGATGATTTGGTTACATAGGTTTATGGAGGAATTGGGAAAGAAGCAATATAATAGAATTTTGTACCGTGACAATGCGAGTGCCATTTGTCTTGCAAAGAACTCAACCTTCCATTTGAAGAATAAGAGTATCCAGTTGAGGCACCATTTCATAGGATCTGTCTTGGAAGATGGAAATTTGAAGTTGGAAAAGATACACACTAGCCATAATCCTACAGACATGTTAACTAAGGGAGTAACCAAGGAGAAACTGAGTTCCTACTAAGTTTTAGTTGGTCTTCAAGCATGAAGACGGAGATGAGAAATTTTCTAGTCTAAGAAGGATCATATTCCAATAGATACAATAGCGGTGGAGTTGTTTAGATCAGCCTCCAAGTGGGATATTGTTGGTTGTGGAGCTTGATTATCTTCCTGATTCATAGGTCTTTGTTTTCAGCTGTGTTTATACCCCATGAAGACTTTACACCCTGGAAGAATGTACACTCCTCCATGCGGGGGAGTGCAGCAGGGTTACCCCCCTGTGGGGGTTTGGGGGAAAAGCCCCTGAAGGAAAAAAATCCTTGTAAATGTATATTATAATTTCATAGTAAATTTGGACCGTTCATTATAAGTTCATAAATCTGATGGTAGAAGTTATGTTAGGGTTTTTTTTCCCTAGAAAGAAACCCTCTTTTATGAGAGAAATGTATTGCGGCTATGTATCATTGCGAATACTGTATTATGAGTGAGGATTCTGTGAGAGAAAGAAGAGGAAGTTACAACATATGTGTTGTAGGTTATATCCCTTCATTTGTTGCATAATAATAAAGGAAGGACCTGGCAATTTCTCTAGTGGACGTAGCCCACACTGGGTGAACCACGTATATCTGTGGCTCTATTGTATTGTGTCTCTCATTTTTTTTATTTCCACATTTGTTTTATTATATTGCTCCGCGGTCCTATTTTTCTAACAGGGGTGTATGCCCTTATACTTCCCACCTAGCTCCTAACATAACAATACTTGACTTGAAAAAATGATAGCATAATAGTAAAAGACCATACCAAGATCAAGAGAAATGCCAAGATAATCCACCATAAGAACTAGAAAACATCATCCAAGGCTAGCGCTAGACTTACACCAACCATTCATCAATAGATAGCCATAAACAAGAGCTAAAAGAAACAAACTTTCCAAAGATAGAGAAAATTTCAGATCTAGTCCTCTCACAATGAGGGAGAGTTATGTTAAAATGAGATCTTATAATCTCTTATTTATACAAAATGTCACCAAAGTGACTTGTCCATAAATTAATGAGTAAACCACAAGATTAGGGGTCAACAACCCTAATATTTCCCCCTTAACAAAGTAATATTAAACAATTCACTTAAAATTTCACTTTTTGCAGAAATAAAACCTTAATTTACAAGGACGTCACCCCTTTAGGGGACGTTTTGGCACTAGGAGAAGGTCGTTGGTGATGTAGGAAGGTAGTAAGGCTTCCCAAAGCCATGTTTCAAGAATCCAAATATCTTCCTTCAAGTTCAAGACCTCAAATCCCTCAAAACGTCCAAGTGCCAAAGCATATCATCTCACCACCATGCCCTAGCCCCCCCCCCACATGATGTCATGCTAAAAAAAAGGACGTTTTTCCCCTCTTAGGAAAATCGTTTGGCAAGTGAGGGATGGGATATGTTGTCCAAGTCATCATCAAGGCCTTCCAAGTCTGATATTTCTCATTCGGCATGCGGGCCCTTGGCATCCAACTTGTGGGCCTCTGTGGAAGCCCAAGCTAGGCTTGTTCTCCCAAAATTGTCCACCAGCTAGGTCCTGCAAAGACAAATGAGCATGCCCTCCAAGGATCTCAAGTCATAACATCATGATAAGTGAATATAATCAATAAATAATCCACATAATCATATGCATCAAAGATCACTATATCAAACAATTAATTTCTCAAAGACACCATGGGACTTGTCAAGCTTGAATATGGGAGGGTTGACGAGGTGTCTTTTTGGGTAGATCTTTCCCTAGGTCAAGGAGAGTTTCCAAGAGATCCCTCTCTAAGCCATGTAAAGTGGATGAAGTGGTTGGGGTCAAGACTCAATGGGAATAGGGATCATGACATACAAGAGGTCATAGTGTCTCATTCATGGGTGCCTTTGTAGAGGGTGTGTGGTACCTTCGTCCACAATGCACTTTTTCCAAGTCCATTGATTGCCTTTTATCTTTATTTATATATATTTTATTTCAATATAGAATAAGTAAATATCGAAGGTCACTGCCCTCACGTGGTGACCAGATGATGGCAATTTCGCCCACAAACACCCAGTGGAAATGAGAATGTTGGCTCGTGATGAGACCCCCTTTCTCTCAGCCATGCGACTGAGAGCCATTACCCTGGTTTGGTGACCAGATGATGGCAATTTCATACCACTAGATATTCATGGACATGATAGGTTAGCTCATGATGAGACCTCATATCCTTCAACTAAACTTTTAAGCATTATTTATTATATTGTGGGTCCCCTTTGTTTAAAGATAAGTGTTTCATTTCTTTCTTGGGTGATCCCTAGGCAAAGCATATGGAAGGTTTATACAAGGATTTTATCTTTTACCCAACATCAACCCCGCTGGGAATTTATCCCCTTATTCCCATAGAATGAGGGCCAACCCCTTCTTGGGACAATACACCCTAAAATCCCATGAGATAAGGAAATGGAGGGGAACAATGATGGAAAGTGGTAAGTATGGTCGGGAACGGTACAATGGCTCATTAAGGGAGTTCACAATAGCAAACCCATCCCCAAGGAAAACCACTTCCTAGGGCACATGTCAACCACCAAGGTGAAGTAGGGAAAAAGGCATAATGTCCAAGCATATATCATGAAATCTAGAGCAATCTAAGATACAAAATAATCAAAGGGATTACATATTGAAATGATGCTCACCAAAATACTGACTTGTACCTCATGGAGCAAGGCCCACTGCCTTTCGGAATCTAGTTGGTGTGGTGGATTCCATCTGCAAAACTGTGACCATCTATGGTGGTGAGTGGGTCTTCCATCTATGAAAAAGGGTACTGTTGGTCATGCAGTCTCTCGACAGTCCATATTTGCAACCTAAGGGCGTCGAGACATTATCTCCTTAGTTATCCATAAAATGGGGATAACAAGGATAAATGAAGCTTTTCGGGATTGGGCATCTCAATGATAGTTGAAGGCTCTAATTAATCCCCAAAAATGAATCTCCTTGATGATAAATTTTCAACGATCTATCGTACTCCCCAAACAGAGATCGTAAGCCAAAGTTACACCCCCGGGAAGTTGATACACCAAACTACCCAAAATGGGGTCCACAAAAATGTTGGATTTTCATCTTCCAAGGTTAGGGTTTTGGATTTTATTTATGTTAAAAAGGCCTTTAGAGCCTCATTGTAATAATCATCTTCTTGCGAATGCGAGTATTCGTCACATCTCTTCTCAGAGATAAGCTACAACCATTCTAACGAGTTTTTCACTCTGCATTTTTACAGTCTTGTATATTTCGCTCATTAATAGAAATTGTGTATTATTTTATCTTTGTGTTTATGGTTATATCTCTGATAAATCTCTGTTATATTATTGGATATCTGATATATCTCTGTACATTTCTTTATTATATCTCCACTCTCATTTCATGCCAAAAATAATCTGGATCATTGAAGGATTTCATATTTTGCAGAGAATTGTTTGATTTTTTTTCTCAATAACTCATGGTTGATTTAGTGTCTCTTAGGAATTGAGTTTTGTTGTGTTTATCACAAGGCTTGACACTGGTGAGTATTTGACTCAAGAAAATATTCACGCGCAGGTATTTAGCATAGTTGTCTCTGAAATTCTATGATATGGGGAATACTGAGTTAAATTGTTTCATTTACATGAGAGATGTCACCCAGACAACCTGTGACTCCCCTGTCACTGAAGACCCCGAAGGTAGGAAGTGAGAAATCTGGAGAGACATCCAAATCGACTGATAAGAAGTTGGATTTCCCCCCCAAAGAAGAGTCAGGGATCATAATGTCACAAAAGAAGGCAACAAACTTGCCTTTTCTCTTCAAAGATACAAAAAATAACACGTCATCCAATTTAATCTTGCCTTCCTAGATTGATTTGTAAAGTAAAATCCATTATGAAGATTTCCCAGAATTTACGCCTCGCAACAACCCAAAGGGGAGAAAATTGGATGACTAGATATTCCAGAACATCATGAATTCTTTGTTATATATGGTGGTGTCTAGGACACTAGTTTTTACCTTGTGTTGAAACCCTAGAGTGGATCATTGATCATGCCAATGCAGAGAAATGCCAGCTAAATAGAAAATATGGAGAGTGTATCGATGTCTTTTTTCCAACGGAAGTAAGCACATATTATAAAATCAAGGACGTCGAAGTCTGGTTGAACAAGGATTTTATTGTGGAATTCTACGAACGCCATAATACCATTCAATTTCTAGCATCATGGTGGACGGAGGATAAGAAATTTGTGAATCAGGCCTCAAGATGGTACAACAAAGTGAACCTATGAGAATCCTACATCTTCCCGATGGCCTTGATCTGTCACTTATATGGAGAAAAGGATTGCTCCAGGTTTTCCAAGGATTAGATGCCCTTGGCTTATACAATAGCTGCATCTGGAAGCACCTTTAACTGGGGAGCTATTATCTCAAAGAAATTGAGAACTAGGATAGAGGAAGTGTAGAACTCGAAAACTAGAGAAACCCCTACATTATAAATGGAATCTTACCTCCTAGATGTGATATGCACTAGGAATGTGTTCTTAGGCTTGAGCGTAAGCTGGAATATCTAGGAATTAGCCGTACATGTTTATTTCAACATGATATGGGAGAACGGGTAAAAAATATCAATCGCTATAATTTGTGATGGATTCATAGCTCAAGTGTATTCATTGATCTTCAAACAAGACTGCCCAAGTCTCTTAGAAGCAGCTAGGATAGTGATATCCAATATTGGGCATTGGTACTTAGAGGAAAGAAGAACATATATAAAAATAGTTTGGAGCCATCGGAGCACCACACTTACTACCAATCCATGCGCAAGATAAACTTGTTTTAGGAGAAATTTGCTACTGACCATACTGCAAGGGTTCAATGAATATTTAGTAAAGGACAAGAAAATGATATTTATTACCTATGGGTTTTATGTAGGTTACCATTTCGTGAAGGATACTACACAAGCCAGACAAGAAGCTCAAAGTCAAATAGAGTACAGGTTCTTCATCGGGAGATACAGGAAGCACAACCCTAGGAAACTGGTGGTTGAACATGCTAATCAGGTGGTGTCCCATTGTCCATAAGCACATGATGATTCTGAGGATTAAATATTCATGGAGAATTATTTGAGTTGGGATGAAGTTCTGCAAAGAAAAGAAAAACCAGACCTAGTCAGGTTCATGGCCCTGCTCGGGAATGAACAATTAGACTTTCTAGAGCAGACAGTAGAGGAAGTGGCACAAGCTCAACAGAAAGGTGCAGAGAAAACAATGGATAGGTCGAAGGAAAAAATAATCTTATAGGAAGCCAAAAGAATGGTTATTTTCAAAGGGAGACCATCATGGTGCTAGAAGTCACATATGTGATTATAACTACAGTCACACTCAGGGAGGAAGATGAGCTAGCAATCATTGGGAATACCTCAATATGAGAATACAATGAACAAAATATTTCAGAGAAAACAACCATGCAAAAACCAAGAATAGAGCTATCGACTGTAATATTGACAGATCTAGCTTCCCTAAGGCAATTAGCTCATGTCATTGTTGACATGATCATGATATATGATAGTGACATCGAGGAGGTAAATATTGCAGTTCCTATTACAAATGAAGCAATGACAGAGGGGTTAGATGCACAGTTTTCGCAAGGAATAAAATATTTGGACATGAAAACATAGATGAATACAACTGAAGGTGATCATACCACCCAAAATCGAAACCCACAACCACTAGATAAAGGGGAAGGAAATATCAAAGGACAGGAGGAACCAAGAGATAAAAATGAGAATTTTAATGAAGCTGGCATTGGGAGAAATGATACACCAGGAAAAGGGAAGGAGAAAGGAGACCCATGTATTGAACATTCATCCGGAGGTAACACATGTGAGGGAGAAGAGGATGGAGATCCAAAAGGTAACAAATAACTCGAGGATACTGTTTTTCCTGAGCTTATACTTAAGGCTTCAAAGTATAATGTCAAGGCATCCAAAATTAAAAGAAAGTTTTGATATGGAAAGAATATTAAAACTTTTAGGAAAAATAAACTATGGCTGATTCCTAAGCTCTCTTTGCCTAGCTTCCCAATGTTCGCGGATACTTATATCTTGTTCAATCACTGCCCATGAGCGTTCAATCTCAACCCTGGTATTAGCGGTCTCTAAGATGGTATTAAAAAAGGTTAAAACAATGTTGGTTTGATCGTTAAGACCGAGCTCAATATTAGGCTGCCTAGCAACATGTGTAGTCATGGGGGAAAGAAACAGTTAAAGGATTTGTTGTTTTTTAATATTTGCTTTTTCTATTTCAGTTAAACGAGAAAAGTTCCTAAAACTGAATTAAATGTGTAACAACTCAGAGGCCGTTTTTCGTATCTGAGTTAAATTTGAAAATAGTGAATGTAACGAGAGAAAAACACAAAGCTGTTAAACAAAGCAAGGCATCAATCACATAAGAATCTTACTCTGCCACATAAGAGGAAAATGCATGATTTTAACTTTTAATGAAACATAAAATGTAGCAGTCTAACTAACCCACAGGTCTTGTATTTGCTAATAGAAAACACAGAGGAAAATATGTAAGTAGTCAGATAACTAAATGAAAAATATAACCATAGTAGATGTTGTACTAAGTTGTGATTAGGCATTCATCAAATACGTATGAATAAAAATGTTGGAAAATGAAAGAATAGAAGAACACATAACTCAAGATTGACGAAATATGGAGTCTCTGGTCCGCACTTGTATTAATTCTCAGAAAGAAGAGATTTCTCTATTACAATCGGCAAGAAGCAACCTTTTTTTAGTCTTTTGAAAATATTTTTATACAAAAGGTCACCAACCCTAGGTAGTTGGGATTCTCGTTATTCCTAGATAGTAATGGTTACAAAATGAAAAACTGAACCGTTTCACTTGTTTCTTTTCTATCTCTCTCTCAAACCGACATAACAGGTATGCATATGTTACTTTATTGACTTTTTGAAGTATTTCCTTTGCCTTGCTCGAGACATTTGATGCACCTGCTTAAGAATTGTACTAATAGTCTTGAAGGTTCTGTCACATCTTTTACCTAAAAAAGATACAGCTTTTTCTGTAATCGTGACAACATGTCTTCTATCCTTTTATCTTCAGAAGTCATTGACTATACTTGTAAATTTGGCTTTACCAACCATCTATCTATTTGAGCGATGTTAACCCATTTCAGTTGTGAAATTTCAATCTGAGCTTCATTTAGGCTTTCTTTGATGTCCAGTTGGTGCTTTATAATGTTGATTTGTCCTAGTATTCTAGAAAAATCATCCTTTCCAATGCCTAGTGATTTTTTGTTTAGCAAATCAAAAGCCTCTTCACAATCTTCTTTTATTTCTTTGGCCATTATTTTATTCTGGGCTATATTGGCCTCCAATGTCTTCAATATTATATCGCCTCTGATTTGTTCTGCTATAGTCAATCTGGGGGTTACCGAGACTTCTTATCTAGCCAATGTGACGACCACTTTCTGGAAAGTGGCCTGGGCTGCTGTAGCCTCTTTTTCTCTGAAAACAATATTATCGAATGATTGATTTACTTCTCGAAAGTGATTTTGGATGATTTCTACCTTATCTAAAAGGATTTGTTGTGCCATTTCAAATTTCCCTAGCACTTCCAATGCTTGAGCTTGGAACGCTGCTATATCCATAACCATTTTCTCAGTGGATCTTACCTTGTCTTGTAATTGTTTTATTGACTCATCTTGCTGGGTGATTTGTCATTCGCTTACTTGCATCTTCTTATGCATCTCATCAAGACTAGACTTGAGTAGTTCGATTTCCTGTTTATCACTAGCTCTAGCTTGTTCGAGTCCTTTATTGACCTCATCTCTAATATTATTCTTTGTATTCCTTATTTGATTTTTCAATTGACTTATCATCTAATTCCTCTATTTGAGTCTTTCTTTCAGATTATCAACTGAAAATAAGTTGGTCGTTGCGAAAGCTCCCAAAGAGCCTGCTACCTCTGTAGTAAAATATTCTTCTTCTATCTTTTGTCCATCTAATAATACTCTGTGCTTTTTGACCATTGCACCCTCTCTCAGGTGCATTTCTTTCTTTACCACGACTTTCCTTTACTCACTGAAAAAGTAATCGGTGGGAGGTATTTCTTCAATAGGGATTGGCGTGAGATCTCCTATGAATATTGCCTATGCGTTAGGGTTTCCTCTGGTGAATAGTAATGGTGTGACAACTTCAATGGGGCTGCCAATTTCTGTGGATAACTGTTTTCCGACGTCATCTGTAGTTGAATTTTTTGGTGAAGACATTGGTCTATATTCTCTTTCCTTTATTAGTGTCTCCTCTTTATTTTTGGTTGGGTTATTTGATACCTCTGTCGCCGGAGTATCTTCTTTTTGAGTTGAGGCCTCAAGTTTCTCTAAGTTTTCCAGGACGTCTTGTTTGGTAGAGCTTCTGGGTTCCAGATTTTGGAACTTTATTTTTTGTGTAGTCGGAGACTTTGGATTTTCCCCTTGTAATACTTTCGGAAGACCACTTATTTGGTGCTTTTGGAAATTGTGAAACTCAACCATTTCACCAGGTGGTAGAGCTCGAACTCGGCTCAGAACTTCTTGGTAAGATCTCACCCCTCGAAATAATTCATCCTCCAGGGATTCTTCATGTTCATATTTTTTAATATTGCAACTGGCCATATGGTTACCCACAACCTTCTGCGGGTCATGCTTCTTAAATTCAGTATTAACCAGTTTTATTTCTTCTAAGGCTGCAGGTTGCACTCTGGAGTGTCCGAAATCGAACAAAGAAAATGTACCAATGTGTAAAGGAAAAGATGGCCATACCTTTTTCTGCATGATTTTGAGCTCTTTGCTAATCCCGACGAGCACAGTTTGTCATGAGACCTTGCGGCCCACCAGTGGGTTTGGTAAAAATTGTGGTAGAGCGTAGGGGGGAACTGAACAAATGAAAACTCTGATATAAGAAAAGTGTTCCTCGATGTACCAGTCTGCCACCTTATCTAGGTTAGCCGCAACCGTGTTTGAAATTCTAGGAGGTGGGTGACCAAAAATAGTGGTATGCATCGACACCGCTACCCAATTACATATTTTGTAAGAGGAATCCTTCTCCTTATCTTCCTAGAGTTTTGAGTGATAAACATGAATTGGTTCTGTACATTCTAGAGTCCACTTCCAACCCATCAGCGGGAAAGGTGTAATGAAACAGATGGCGTCCATAATATAGGCTGACATGAAGAATGAAGTTGGTTTCCCTTTGGCTTTCTTTGTCTGGTATTATGTGATTTCATTGGCTAGATTATCTGACAATATCTTGGCTGAGTTGAAAGAAAACCCTTCCGCCACTATGTGTATAATGGGTACCCAAGGTAGAAAGAATTGGGTCGTGTTCTCCTTTCCATAGAGTCTACATATCATCATGGCTATATACACGAACTGTGGTTCTAACAATGAGATTGAGTATATACCGTTAGAATCGGCTCTGAACTTTTGGGGGCACGAACACCAGTCCTTGATCAATTCGGAAATGATCTTTCTGTATTGATCACACTCCTTCTTATTAAAATTCACTAGAAAACTGGCATTATAAACGAAGTTTGATGTTGCAGGAAATTTATACATCACCTGTATGTGTTCCGGTTGGAAAGACCCAACAACTACCTTCTGAGAGTTGAATATAGTTCTAGTTGGGATATCCACATGATCCGGTACCCATCCAATCATGTCAGTGTAGGGTAAAAGACTCGGCCTTGTTGCTACCTTATGAATCTTTGCTTGAGCGATAATATTATATTGGTAGATAAGTTGTCCTTCTCGTTGTCGCTTGAATCATCAGGGCAATTTATTGCTTCATATTGTATAGTGTTGAATACACGCGTCCAAGTTTTAATTGGGTTTATACTTCTGGGCGAAGTATCAAAAATGACGTCTATGTTCTGGCCGAAACTTTCACCAGTTTCTTTGGGCCTTTTTCGTGGAGCCATGATATTAAATCTCAGAGAGCTATTACCTGTTACAGAAAATGAGAATGAAAAAAACTAGTTATTTCGCTACGCCAACTCTATGAAAATAAGAATGTAATTCAAAACTAAAAATTATTCTTTGCCTTAAATGCATAAGCCATGCGTATACCTCCACTGACAATGCGTTTAATTTCTTTAATAAAAAGATTTGGGTGTTAAAATCATATCTTATTTGAAATCATTTCCCTAAATCAGATATTAATGTCATTAATAATCGATATCTCAGGAAAAGCGCATGATTTGAATGTATCCGAGTTATTATTAAGAAATAGATTAATTAGAGTATAATCCTAGTTTAGTACATTAATTAATAATACTTATCATTTAATCGATTTTTGGCATTTCCGATCTCGGGGATCTTTTAAACAATTTAAACTAAGACTTACGAAATGTGAAGTCGCGATAGACCTGATTAAGTATAATCATTTTTAACTTTTCTAATTAACCACGATTAGTTTTAGAGTGGCGGGGTTTTTGGGTACTGAGACTTCAAAAGATTTTATATGTAAGAGCTCTCGACTCATGAAGTTGCGATGAGATTTACTTATCGTTAATCTTTCTTAATCTTTAACTAACCCAACTTAACATTTATTACTTTCGTGAATTCGGGGATCGGGGTTTTGAAGATGCTCAACGTTGAACCTTCGTACTTCGCGAAACCCCGACTCCCGAAATTTCGAAATAAAATCTTTATATAATTTGATTCGTTGATAAAAAGGGGGCTCCATAATCTTTTTAGAGAAAATGAAACTTCGTTTAGTCTAAAGTTTAGAAAAATATATATTTTTCAACATAGGCTCCACCTAGAGATCTCGTCTTCCTGCGGGACGAGAAGAACATGTAGACCGAGTGCCTTTATTGGGTAAATGGAGTCATTATTGCAGTTTTGTGAAACACATTCTTTAAGAAAGCACAAAGATGGACTTGGGACTTCATCCATACCTTCGAAAAATTTCAAAACTTAATCATTCATCAATCTTGAATTCAGGCTTTAATTACTTCCTTCCCTTAAACTGATTTTAGAATTGCTCAAGATAATCAAAACAACCTTAATCAATCTATCAGACTTTGTTCAATTTTATTCACATCAAGGCAAAGTGATTTTAATGTTTTAAACAAGGAGTCCCATGTTAGCTTAGAATGTAGATCTAGCCTAAAAAATGAAATAATTGTTAGAGTACGTTATAATACATGTATAACAACCTTATAGATATCATAGACATTGCTTCACTGCCAGCGAGCCTGTTCAGTACCCCAGTGAAGTTATCTAATTCCCATATTGAATTTCCTTTCATCACTTCAATTAATAACTTTGCATTTAAATGCTGAGATGAGGGCAATAATTTTATGAGTTTCCTTTCATCATCTCTGTTTAAACTTAGATGGGGGAAATCATTTTATGAATTTCCTTTCACCATTTGTTTTATATTTAATCAAACATAAAGTGAGGGCAATCAATTTGTACATAATAAAATGTACCGGGGTGATATCCATTTATATTTTAGCCATAGAGGTCTGTTAACTCAATTTGATTACTCTGGACTAATCCTTTCCTGACTTTCAAAACACCTTCTCTTATTGAGAAATTTTCATGGGGAATTTTATTTTCCAGGGACTTTCATTGAGCAAAAATAATCAATTTAAATATGGTAAAAGGACTAAAGTAGTTAGGATTAGTTCAAACCTACTTTGTATTTCAGTTAAGGTTAAGAAAATCATCAAGATTTTTCCAATTCTCATGTGAAAGATTTATTTTTAGGTTTTCCGAGTTAAAGCGGAGTTCCTTTTCCTCTTTGAAGATCAGGAAGAAGAAGTTCTCTTTATTGCTAGCTTTCTTCCCTTTTTTTTTTTTAAAGAATTATATATATATATATATATATATATATTATTGACAGTTCAGCAGGAAGACTTAAGAATTAAGCCGTAATTTTGTAATCCTATGACTATAAGTTAAGTGATAATATTTATACCAAGGAGACTTTTGTCCTATCTATTAATATTTCCTAGAAAATTCTAACTCAAGTTGACAGAGCAGAAGTTCATACCTTGGATTTTTATATATTTTTTCAGTCAAGCAAATTACTATTCTATCACCTATTTCAAGAGAAATTTAATGCGAGTATCGATTCTACCATAGATTATCTTTTGGTTATTAGCTTGTATCCTGTGATAAGACAAAATGATAGTAGTCAAGAAATCTTGTAGATTAGAAACCTACTTGTTGCATATTTTGATATTTTGATTTTTATGAAATTAACTTAACTGTTTTTATTTACAGTAAAAAATAAAAACTTACCGAAAGAAAGGTAATTATAAACAAAAATGAAAACCAAACCGGTATGTACAATGAGAGTTTGGAACTATATTACTGCATGAAATGCTTGAGGTAACACCCATTGATAGGGGCGTTAAAAATCTTCCGTTAAGATTTTCTAACAAAAACACATTCTTTCCTTCAGAAAATGAAATTTTGTACGATCCACTCCAGATCTTGTCAAACTTACCATGCTTTCGACATCTTATTTCCTGGCTTCCCACTTTAGAACCAAATCACCAGGGAGAAATTCCATATCTTTAGCTTTTTGGTCAAACAAGGCTTTCATGTTATCCCGATACTTCTGCAATTTCTCATCCACTTCAGCCCTATTTTGTTGAACTTCAATAATTTGATTTATTCTTCTGGTGATGTCATTTGGTTCTTCTTTAGAGTCTTTCCAGAGTTTCATTATAGGCAGTGCAAGATTTATGGGTAAAACAATGTCAGTGCCATACACCATCTGGAATGGAGACATTCCAATGGACCTTTTTGTGCCTATTCTGTTAGCCCATAAAGCATATTTCAATTGTACATGGCATGCTTTCTTATTTTCGGTTAGCACTTTTTTAATTATGGTTATCAAGCTCTTGTTTGATGACTCGGCTAATCCGTTGCCCTGTGAATAGTAAGCTATAGAACGTCCTAGCACAATGTTGTACTTTTGACAAAAACTTATCATGGCCATGGATTTGAATGCTTGATCATTATCAGTAACTATTTTCTGAGGACAGCCAAATCTTGATAGAATGTTTTCTTCCAAAAAACTGATCACCATTGCATCTGTTGTGTTTCGTGTAGGGATGGCTTCTACCCATTTGGTAAAATAATCAGTGGCCATCAAAATCCACTTATGTTGAGCACTAGAATGTGGATTTATTTCTCCAATGAAATCAAGGCCCCATTGTTGAAACAAAGCTTCAACTTTAACTGGAACCAGAGGAAGTGCAAGAATCTTTTATTTGCCTACGAATGATTGACAGGGGTTACAAACTCTGACTTTATCGTTCACATAATTGAATAGTTTTGGCCAATAATATTCGACTCTTAGGATTTTGTAGGTCGTTTCTCTCCATGCATGATGTCCTCCACACATTCCTTCGTGAAATTCATTTATAACTTTTTTTGTTTCAAATTCTACTAAACAGCTTAGTAAGAAACCTATAGGATCTTTCCAGTATAGTTGACCATCTATGATGCAATATTTTACTACATGTAACTTCAGAGTTCTAGATTTAGATGGGGTTAGGTTGCTGGGGCATTGAAGAGTTAAAATATAGGAAACAACGTCACTATACCAAACTGAAGAAGAAATTTTTTCTGAAATTTCGGTTGTAGGTACAGTAACATCAAATTCGTTTATATCCAAAAATACCTCATGTTCTTGCAGATGATTTATTCCGAGTGCTTTAAAATTTGATTCAGATAATAGTTTAGCTAAACCCTGACCTTTAATAATTTTGGTCAATTTTACTTCCAGATCAAACTCTTGGATTTTAGCAAGCCATCGACCCCTCCTTCCATCACTATCAGGTTGAACCAATATATCTTTAACAAAACTAGTAGGTACATATGCTATGATTTTAGAGTGTAACACATAAGTTCTGAAAGATTTGAGGGCTTTCACCATTGCATAAGCTTGCTTTTCCAATATATCATATTTGAGTTCAGCATCTCTGAGAATTTTGCTGAAAAATGCGATTGGTTGCTCAAAACCTTCATCATTTTTTTGTAATAGTACATCCGCGATAGTATGTTCAAAAGCAAATGAAAAAATCAGGAATTATTTCATGTAATCTGGACTTGCCAGTAATGGTGCTTCACCTATAACCTTCTTAATACATCGAAATGACACTTTGGCTTCGTTTGTCCACTTGACCTCGCTATCCTTCTTGAGCATATCTGTAATCAGTTTTACAATTTCAACGAAGTTCGGTATAAATCTTCTTAAAAATTTATTTTTTCCTAAAAATGACTGAATTTCTTTTCTATTTCTAGGAATATTGATAGTAACTATAGCTTCAACCCTTTTCGGGTCGATTTTAATTCCATCTCAAGATATTATGTGGCCCAAGAGTTTACCTTCCTGCATTGCAAAGTGAGATTTCTTGGGATTTAAAGATAAACCAAATTTTCAACATTTTTCAAATGTTTGTTTGAGGTGTACCAGATGTTCTACATCAGACTTAGAAAACACAGTTAGATCATCAAGGTAAATAACAACAAACTTATCTATTTCACCGATGAAGGAGATGTCTATATCTCGTTGGAAAGTTGCTCCTGCATTCATTAAACCGAAAGACATTTTATCATACATAAAGGTACCCCAAGGGGTGGTGAACACAGTTTTCTATTTATCATCCTCATGTACTGCAACTTGATTGTAGCTCGAAAAGCCGTCAATCATAGACATTATGTTTTCCCCAACCACTTTTTCCAATACATGATCCATTTTCGGTAATGGATAATTATGCTTGAGTGATGATTGTTTAAATTCCTAAAATCTACACACAATTGGATTTCACCGTTTTTCTTCCTGACGGGGACTAAATTAGCTACCCATTCGAAGTATCTGAGTGGGACAATGATCTTGGCATCTAGAAGTTTATTTACCTCTTTTTCTATCATGGCCAGTAATAATGGGTTTATTTGTCTGAGCTTATGCCTGAATGGTTTAACACCCGACTTCATAGGAATTTTGTGTTCAATTATGGTGGTATCATAGGTTCTTAATTCGTCATAGGACCAAGCAAAAACAACTTTATACTGTTTGAGAAACTCATTGTATTTACTTTTTATTTCAGGAGGAAGGTATTTAGATAATTTTACCAACCTAGGGGTTTTCTTGGTGCCTACATGACAATCTTCGACCTCTTCTAGCTGAGGCTGTAAAGTAGACTTCAAGGGAATGTCGTTATGACTAAATAATCTTTCCAAGGGAATTAGACCTTTGAGAATCTGATTATTTTTCAGTATGAGCATACGATGATTAGAAATCTTATCTTGAAACTCTTGAGGATCTTCTCCTTCCTGCATAATCCAAGCAGGATCATTCTGATTTTCTTGGTCAATATGTGTTTCGGAAAAATCATCTACCATTTCTAGGAATTGTCTGATTTGTTCATCATCTTCAAAAACCTGTGAGTGTTGTATATTGTTTGGTATTGAAGGTCTATGCCTCATTTCTATACAATATTTTAGTTTGAAAACAATAGGAGGTGTAAATGTTGAAGCTGCTTTGGCCAATGAATTTGGCTGTTGATTTTCTGTTCTGGGGATGTAGTGAATATTAACAGATGAGAAATTTTTTTCAATCAGATCCTGGGCACAATTTCTGTAAGACCTTAACCTTGGGTGTTTAGCCTGATACTGACGATTTATTTGTTTTATAATTAATTCTGCATCACCATAAACTTCCAAGTTTTTAATTTTCAATTTTCTAGCGGCTTCTAATCCTAAAAGTAGGGCTTCATATTTGCATACATTATTAGTGTAAGCAATGTCCCACTATAATCTGTAAGAGAAAGGGATAATGAATTCGTCACTAGGTTCCACAAACAACACTCCATATCCTGCTCCTTCACAAGATGAATCCCCATCGAAAAACATTTTCCAAACTCCAGTACTATATACATCTTTATTTGTTTTTTCTGTTTTTTTCTTTTTCTCTACAATCTTTTTCTGTACGATTTTTTTTTTTTTTTCTGTACATTCTTCTAAATCATCATCTATTGATAAAATACAATTTCCTAAATCTTGATCCGCAATATAAACAGGGTAGTTATTTGGATTTAGCGGATCACTTACTGTAAATGCCAACCTTGTTTCTCTATACAAGCGGGTGAACTGTCCACCAAAAACTGGGATGGTAGCGTATGTCATATCTAGTTGGAGGGATCCTCCAAGTTTAGTGCCCCAAGACCTGGATAACAACATGCCATACTTTGGAGGTATATCAGCAACAACCACATCCATCAGAACGCTTTTTTCAAGAATCTGCGCAAGATTAACAACTAAATCTTTAATCATACCCATGCATTTGACTTTTCTCGAATCAAAAGCATAGAAATCTCCGTATGACTGAGTAATTTCGAGACCCAGTCTATCCATTATACCTTTGGGCATCACATTATGAGAATATCCGGAATCCAACATGCAATTATGAAGCAAACTATCATGTACAGTTAACGTAATATAAAAGGGAGCGACGGTATCTCTGGCACCTTCAAAGTGTGGACCAAAGATTATATTCGGTTTATCATCTTGCAAATTTATAACGTCAGCCTGACTCTTAGTATTTGAAAAATTTATCATCTTGGAAATTTGTTTCCTGTATGTGTGGTTTTTTGCAAGTTCGACCAGAGGTACAAGGATCTTGATTTTATTAATTTCATTCTCTAGGTTAAAACTTCCTGCTATCTTCTCAGCCTCTTTGGATTGGATTTCTATTTCCCTTTTTTCTGATTTATTAATTTGTGTTTCTTCTGTTTCAGCTGTTTTTGTTTGTACTATGGGAATTTCCACTATTCGTGTATTAACAACTAATGTTTCTGCTACATTTTTCGTGATTGACTGTGTATCAACAACCTTGTTTTTATCAGCAGCCTTGGTTTTAACAATTTGCCTTTCAACATCTTTTGGAGCTGCCTCGTTTGTTTCCCCTCTCGGAAATATTATCTTCGGTGGGACAGTTATAACATTTTTGTTTCTAGGCTTTAGATTATATTTCTGTTGGATCTTGGCCATTATGTTATCAACGATTCCTTGATAAGTAGAATTGCTTGTAATATTCATACTCTCATCGTTATTAGACCGACCTTCTACGTTTAGAGATTTTTCATAATCTTGTCTTTTCAAATAAAGTTCCTGACAATCGTTTCCAAGATTATTGATATCTTCCTCGAACTCTTCAAAACTTTGCATGTCTTCTCCTCCTATAAAATTTTCATTCTTAAAGGTGGCTTGAATATTTTATTCTTCATTTTTGATTTGTCTTTGTTGTGTTTGAGGGTTAGGATTCCTTCTGAACTCCTTTCTAGGGAACTGATCATTCTTTGATTGGTCCAATTCCATTTTCAAGATTTTATTCGACAATTCTTTGATTGTTTTAGCGATGTTGTCCATCTTATCTTCCGAGGATCTTCCACCTCCGGAGGGTCCTGCTTGTTCACTGAATCATCTGGTTTCTTTATTTCCTGTTTCAAATTTGTTTTTTAACTTTCCCGATGCCATCATATTTGACTCAATTTCTAAAGCATCATCCTGCATTTTTTTTTTTTTGTAACTATGGGAATCGGTAACAACGACAACATCGTACTCGCGTGACACGGGGTCGAATCCTGTCGGCTGCCTTATAACCCCTAGGGAGAAACACACAGCCCACAAGCACGCCCTCTGAGTAAATCAAGGTGAGAATCGACCTTGAGACCTCTTTTTACATATTTCCTTCCATTTACACGACACTTGCCAATCGGTCTACATCCCTGTGGGCGCATCATAGAGAAAAATTAGGATCAAAAGCCCCAACAAAAGTTACTTTCACTGTAGGTTGGGAAGGTTTGACCTCAACTGGAATTTTATCATACAATTTATTAAATCTTTAAGTAAAGTCAAGAACTGTTTCAAAATTTTTCTTCCTTAAAGCTCCAAACTCGGTTAGATAGTAAAGGTGGGCTTTTCTTTCTCCCCAATGTCTGAGAAAGGTGCTTTCTAATTCGTCATATGATCCTATGGAATTTGACGGTAGTTCTCGGAACCAGGTTCTCACCTGTCCTTCAAAAGTTTTAACTAGGAGTCTTGAATAAACATCTTCGTGTTCAAGGCCAAGGATATCAACAAATTGATCGAATAAATTAATGTGTTTGGTCGCGGTTAAATCCCCTTCTCCTGTGAATTTCAGCAGATTTTTCATACAATTTTCAGATAAATCATGGAGAGGAACTGGGAGGACCAAAGGAGCATACCTAGCAGCTACTTTGGAAAAGATTCTAGGGGTGGGGGTGGTACTTGACCTCCTCCTCCTCCTGCACCACATACGCCACCACCTCCAGCACCACCTACGACACCAACTCCTCCTGCAACAACCATTAACGATTTTGAGGGTGAAAATTGGAGATTATAGAGAATAATTTTAAATATGTGTGGTGACATTTTGGTTGAGTCTGGATAAAGCGAAGCGATTTCAAGGAAATGACCGTCGGTAGACAGAAAAATTGAAAAATAGGGAACTGGAAAAAGAGGATTGGTTTCTTCAGATTCACATGATGTATACATAGGAGAACCAATAGGGGTTGAGTCAAGGTGTACACTATATTCTTCTGAATTCTGAGAGGTTTGAAACTAAACTTCGGGAACTGATGAAATGTCAATCGAGGTGAGAAGTGAGATAGATATTTTACCTCTATTGGTAAAGGAGACAGTTGGAAAAGTCTCGGCTTTAAACTCGAGTAACACCAACTCAGGTTCTAGGGTTTCAATTATATCAATGGATGTTTCTCCAAAAAGGAGTCGAGTTGAATCTTCTTGTGAAGATAACCTCTCAAGCACACCTTTAGTATTTGACTGTGTGGATTTAGATTGATAAAGCTTATTTGTTGATGAAGTAGTCTGTTTAAGGTATCTTCTTGGTTTTAGAAGTTTTTCATAATCGGATACAGGTGAGGTCTGCCTATCGTCTGGGTTCCTTCTGGTATTTTTTCAGTTAAAATCCAGTTTATTAATTATGGAGTCACCAAGTGAAAGATAAAAAATTAGCCTTATAACGTATTCAATCTTTGTTCACTATCAAAGAAAGAAACTTACCAATGTCGTTCTCCTAGGGAAAAATAATTTCGATACTTCATCCCCAACAACAACGCCAAAAAGATGTTGTTCCTGAGTTTATACTTAAGGCTTCAAAGTATAATGTCAAGGCATCCAAAATTAAAAGAAAGTTTTGATATGGAAAGAAGATCAAAACTTTTAGGAAAAAGAAACTATGGCTGATTCCTAAGCTGTCTTTGCCTAGCTTCCCAACGTTCGCGGATACTTATATCTTGTTCAATCACTGCACATGAGCGTTCAATCTCAACCCTGGTATTAGCAGTCTCTAAGATGGTATTAAACAAGGTTAAAAAAATGCTGGTTTGATCATTAAAACTGGGCTCAATATTAGGCTGCCTAGCAACAGGTGTAGTCATGGGGGAAAGAAACAGTTAAAGGATCTGTTGTTTTTTAATATTTTCTTTTTCTATTTCAATTAAACGAAAAAAGTTCCTAAAACTGAATTAAATGTGTAACAACTCAGAGACCATTTTTCGTATATGAGTTAAATTTGAAAATAGTGAATGTAACGAGAGAAAAACACAAAGCTGTTAAACAAATCAAGGCATCAGTCACCGAAGAATATTACTCCGACAGAAGAGGAAAATGGATGATTTTAACTTTTAATGAAGCATAAAATGTAGCAGTCTAACTAACCCACAGGTCTTGTATTTGCTAATAGCAAACACAGAGGAAAATATGTAAGCAATTAGATAACTAAATGAAAAATATAACCACAGTAGATGTTGTACTAAGTTGTGATTAGGCATTCATCAAATACGTATGAATAAAAATGCTGGAAAATGAAAGAACAAAAGAACACATAACTCAATATTGCCGAAATATGGAGTCTCTGGTCTGCATTTGTATTAATTCTTAGAAAGAAGAGATTTCTCTATTACAATCAACAAGAAGCAACCCTTTTTTTAGTCTTTTGAAAATATTTTTATACAAAAGGTCACCAACCCCATGCGATTGGGATTCTCATTATTCTTAGATAGTAACGGTTACAAAATGAAAACCTGAACCATTTCACTTGTTTCTTTTCTATCTCTCTCTCAAACTGGCAGAACACGTATGCATATGTTACTTTATTGAATTTTTGAAGTATTTCCTTCACCTTGCTCGAGACATTTGACGCACCTGCTTAAGAATTGTATTAATAGTCTTGAAGGTTCTGTCACATCTTTTGCCTAAAAAAGATACAACTTTTTCTGTAATCGCGACAACCTGTCTTCTATCCTTTTATCTTTAGAAGTCATTGACTGTACTTGTAAATTTAGCTTTGCCAACAATCTATCTATTTGAGCGATGTCAACCTGTTTCAGATGTGAAATTTCAATCTGAGCTTCATTCAATATTTCTTTGATGTCCAGTTGGTGCTTTATAATGTTGATTTGCCCTAATATTCCAGAACAATGATCCTCTCCAATGCCTAGTGATTTTTTGTTTAGCAAATCAAAAGCCTCTTCACAATCTTCTTTTATTTCTTTGGCCATTCTTTTATTCTCAACTATATTGGCCTCCCATGTCTTCAATATTATATTGCCTCTGATTGTTCTGCTATAGTCAATCTCGGGGTTACCAAGACTTCTTCTCTAGATGATGTCACGACCTCTTTCTGGAAATTGGCCCGGGCTGCTGTAGCCTCTTTTTCTCTGAAAACAATATTATCTAATGATTGATTTACTTCCCGAAAGTGATTTTGTATGATCTCTACGTTAGCCAAAAGGCTTTGTTGTGCCATTTCCAATTTCCCTAGCACTTCCGATGCTTGAGCTTGGAACACTGCTATATCCATAAACATTTTCTCAGTGGAACTTACCTTGTCTTGTAATTGTTTTATTGACTCATCTTGTTGGGTGATCTATCTTTCGCTTACTTGCATATTCTTATGCATCTCATCAAGACTAGACTTGAGCAGTTGGATTTCCTGTTTATCAATAGCTCTAGCCTGTTCGAGTCCTTTATTGACCTCATCTCTAATATTATTCTCTGTATTCCTTATTTGATTTTGAAACTGACTCATCATCTGATTCCTTTGCTTCAATCTTTCTTTCAGATTATCAACTGAAAATAAGTTGGCCGTTGCGAAAGCTCCCAAAGAGCCTGCTACCTCTGTAGAAAAATCTTCTTCTTCTAGATTTTGTCCATCTAATAATACTCTGTTCTTTTTTACCATAATAATCGGTGGGAGGTATTTCTTCAATAGAGATTGGCATGAGATATCCTATGAATATTGCCTTTGCGTTAGGGTTTCCTCTGGTGAATTGTAATGGTGTGATAACTTCAATGGGGCCACCGATTTATGTGGATAACTATTTTTCTTCTTTATCTGTAGTTGATTTCTTTGGTGAAGACAATGGTCTATCTTCTCCTTACCTTATTAGTGTCTCCTCTTTAGTTTTGGTCGGGTTATTTGATACCTCTGTTGCTGGAGTATCTTCTTTCTGAGTGGAGGCCTCAGGTTTCTCTAAGTTTTCTAGGACTTCTTGTTTGGTAGAGCTTCCGACTTCTAGATTTTGGGACTCTGTTTGTTGTGTAGTCAGAGACTTTGGGTTTTCCCCTTGTAATACTTTTGGAAAACCACTTCTTCATTGCTTTTGGAAATTATGAAACTCAACCATTTCACCAGGTGGTAGAGCTCGAACTCGACTCAGAACTTCTTGGTAAGATCTCACCCCTCAGAATAATTCATCCTGCAGGGATTCTTCATGTTCATATTTTTTAAGATTGTAACTGGCCATATGGTTACCCACAATCTTCTACAGGTCATGCTTCTTAAATTCAATATTAACCAATTTTATTTCTTCTAAGGCTATAGCTTCCACTCTGGAGTGTCTGAAATCGAACAAAGAAAATGTTTTGATGTGTAAAGGAAAAGATGACCATACCTTTTTCTGCATGGCTTTGAGCTCTTTGCTAATCCCGCCGAGCACAATTTGTCATGCGACCTCGTGGAACACCAGTGGGTCTAGTAAAAATTGCGGTAGAGTGTAGGGGGGAACTGAACAACCGAAAAATCTGATATAAGAAAAGTGTTTCTCGATGTACCAGTCTTCCGCCTTATCTAGGTTAGCCGCAACTGCGTCTGAAATTCTAGGAGGTGGGTGACCAAAAATAGCAGTATGCATCGACACCGCTACCCAATTACATATTTCGTAACATGAATCCTTCTCCTTATCTTCCCAGAGTTTTGAGTGATAAACATGAATTGGTTCTGTACATTCTAGAGTCCACTTCCAACCCATCAGTGAGAAAGGTGTCATGAAACATATGGCGTCGATAATATAGGCTGACATGAAGAATGAAGCCGGTTTCCCTTTGGATTTCTTTGTCTGGTATTCTGTGATTTCATTGGCTAGATTATCCGACAATATCTTGGCCCAGACGAAAGAAAACCCTTCCGCCACTATGTGTATAATGGGTACCCAAGGTAGAAAGAAATGGGTTGTGTTCTCCTTTCCATAGAGTCTACATATCATCATGGCTATATACACGAACTGTGGTTCTAGTGATGAGATTGAGTATATGCCGTTAGAATCGGCGGGCACGAACACCAGTCCTTGATCAAGTCGGAAAGGCTCTTTCCGTATTGATCACACTCCTTATTAAAATTCACTAGAAAACTGGCATTATAAACGAAGTTTGATGTTGCAGGAAATTTATACATCACCTATATGTGTTTCGGTCGGAAAGACCCAACAACTACCTTCTGAGAGTTGAATATAGTTCTAGTTGGGATATCCACATGATCTAGTGCCCATCCAATCATGTCAGTGTAGGGTAAAAGACTCGACCTTGTTGCTACCTTATGCAGCTCTGCTTGAGCGATAATCTTGTATTTGGTAGATAAGTTTTCCTTCTCGTTGTCGCTTGAATCATCAGGGCAATTTATCGCTTCGTATTTTATAGTGTTGAATACATGCGTCCAAGTTTTAACTGGGTTTATACTTCTGGGCAAAGTATCAGAAATGACGTCTGTGTTCTGGCCAGAACTTTCACCAGTTCCTTTGGGAACTTTTCGTGGAGCCATGATATCAAATCTCAGAGAGCTATTACCTGTTACAGAAAATGAGAATGCAAAAAACTAGTTATTTCGCTACGCCATATCTATGAAAATAAGAATGTAATTCAAAACTAAAAATTCTTCTTTGCCTTAAATGCATAAGACATGCATATACCTCCACTGACAACGTGTTTAATTTCTTTAATAAAAATATTTGGGTGTTCAAATCGTATCTTATTTGAAATCATTTTCCCAAATCAGATATTAATGTCATTAATGCTCGATATCTTGGAAAAAGTGCATGACTTGAATGTATCCAAGTTATTACTAAGAAATAGATTAATTAGAGTATAATCCTAGTTTAGTACATTAATTAATCGTACTTATCATTTAATAGATTTTCGTCATTTAAGATCTCGGGGATCTTTTAAACAGTTTAAACTAAGATTTACGAAACGCGAAGTTGCGATAGACTTGATTAAGTATAATCATTTTTAACTTTTCTAATTAACTGTGATTAGTTTTAGAGTGGCGGGGTTTTGGGTATTGAGACTTCAAAATCTTTTATATGTAAGAGATCTCGACTCGCGAAGTCACGATGAGATTTACTTATCGTTAATCTTTCTTAATCTTTAATTATCCCAACTTAACATTTAATACTTTCGTGAATTCGAGGATCGGTGTTTTGAAGATGCTAAACATTGAACCTTCGTACTTCACGAAACCCCGACTCCCAAAATTTCGAAAGAAAATCTTTATATAATTTGATTCATTGATAAAAAGGCGGCTCCATAATCTTTTTAGATAAAATGAAACTTCGTTTAGTCTAAAGTTTAGAAAAATATATATGTTTCAACAGATACCACAACAAAGCCTTCATCACATTCTACACTCACAGGGTCAGTGATCTCAACAGAAAACATGGCAGTAGGGATCATGGAAAATGCCCCAAGCATAGAACAAATTGGATATTCGTCTACCAGAAAAGGAATAGGATCAACAAAATCCCCTGAATAGTTTCAAATATCATAAGGATAAGCTGAGGAAACCAGTCATCCAGAGCTAGGGGTCAACAGAGGTAAGGGGACAATACTTGAACATTTTCATACACCAGACATCTTAGGAAATGCTCTCTTTTGGCGTGACCAACCAGTCCCAAACCTTATGGACGAAGTAGCTGATGTCTAGGACATTGCTTATGACCGAAAGAGACAAGTGGTTGTGAGGAGGATTGTGAAGAATAGGAGAATTATTATGGAAAGCGTTGTGATGATCACCACAAAAGAAACCTTGTTGAATGCAAGACAATCCATGGTAAGTGAGATACTAGGATCAGGTATGTCTATATCTAGTGTTACCATAGACAGGGTGAGAGAAGATGAGCGAGAAGTCAATTATATGAGAGAAGAGTTAGTGCATCTCAGACATCAGGTGGAATACTATCAGGACACCACCCAGGCGGTTAGGTTCATGAGACATGAATTCGGGAAGATTTATAGTTAGTATAAATATGACTAGGATATTTTTATGACCCAGATAGTGAGTTACCAAGAGGAGACTTTGCTGACCCTCGTAGCGTATAAATAAATTATGAGGTGTTCAGAGAAATCTCATCAGGTGTTAGAACAAATCTTGTATATCAGAGAGATCCAGAAAGGCCAAGCAAAAGAAGAACATGGCATCAGGATGATTGCATATGAAAGCCTCGTCAAGTTCAAGATAGCGGCATAGTGTTGGGTGGAATTGGTAATAGAACCACAATAGAAAATACTAGAATGATAGGAGGAGTGTCTCAGGAATTTGAACATCATAAACTAGAGAATGAGCAATCTTAAACTCCTAGAATTTGACACTCTTGACGATTTCGTCAACATGCATACCATAGTCCAATGATTTGGGGAGCGCGATGTAGAGCTTGAGGCTAAGGTTCGGGAGATATGAACACTTGAAAAGGGATTGGTTAAAAGACTCATCGATAGACCGATATGGATAACGTGGGTCCTACGACCTATGAGCTTCGAGATAGACCGATTCAAAGATCGAGTAATGGAAATGAAAGATAAGCTCAACATGTTGATGGATCAACATCGATTCCCACATCTGCATACTTGTGAAGATATTTTCTCCCAGTGGTTCGAATAGGACAAGGTGAACCCTATGGGATGATTGAAGCTCACTGAGAGTCTCCTCATGGACATGGCCCACTTTATCTTTTTTTTTTTCTTTTGTTAAGCAAACAATGTTGATGTCCTTGCATGGAATTTTTATAAAAATAAGGAGTTCAACCTCGTTTTGAAGGGTTGATGGTTTTTTATTAGTGAAGAATCAAACAAAGAATTATTTTGAAGTTTAATTTGGAAGCTCGTGTGCCAAAGATGGTGGAGTGGCAAAATTTGTGGATTGTTCTGCTTTCCTATTGTTTACTGCAAGCAATTTAGTAATATAGTAATTGGGTTTAAGTTATCTTGAATCATTGCAGTCACTAATATGATGGTGTTGTAAAGTTGTGTATTGCATAGTTACTAGAATTATTTCAAGTTATCTGTCATTTTCTGCATATAATTCCCTTTCCTAATTGATATTTGTTGCTTGATCAATTAAATAATATTATTGTTTGATATTGATTGAAGAGGGGTATCATTTACATGTTGTTGGTAAAGGTTAGACTAAAATCAACCTTCTTAAGAATTCAGTGACCGAATACTTAATAAATAAGCTAATAAAGAAACATAAAATAGTTTGAAAGATCCATCCTTATACCAAAGTAAATCCCATCGAAACTTTCCAGACTATCTATTATCACTCTAATATGCATCATTTAAATTTCAAAATTTGGCCAATAACAATGGTACTACCAAAATCATTGCATTCTTGTAGCACCCATTTACAACACATATCATTTTTACATATCATTTTTGCATGAGTTCTGCTTGGCTCCCATATGCTAAAATATATTCATTTTCTAGCTTTTGAAGCTCTCGGGCTATGAATGCAAGTTTAAATATTCTTTGTAAAAGGTATGTTTAGGGGGTTTTAAATGTATTTATTTAAAAAATATATTGGCATCTAAGGAAAATATATAATTTGATGTATTTAAATCACTTGGGACCGATAGCTAAGCCAAGTGTTCAAAGATATAAACAAAGAGTAAAACTTTGTTGGAGCTATCACTCATTGGGTTCTACCTCCAAGAATACAACTGAGGGCTAGGTCATTGACAATCACAGGCACCAAGGGAGATAAGAGGAATATGTTATTGTACTTTTTTATTAAAAACTATCATTTTGAATGTAACAAGAGGTCGTAGAAAGGCCCGAGGGAGGGAATTTGGGGCATAAAACCATGTGTGTTTTATTTGTAATCCAGAGGGCAACTTTCCTTTTAAATATTTCAACATCAGAGATCCATGAAGACCTAGCTTATCAATTTGTTATCTTTGTCTCCATCTTATTTTTCCTCCTACTTGAATAAATTACAGTTTTTTGAGAATCAATAGTTGTCCATGGATTATACAAGTATGATCTGATAGTGATGCCTTTGTTTTTCATAGATGTTTTCCTTATTCCATGACCCATCCATGCTATTATCAACCTCTTGTTTGATAACTAGTTTAGTTTCCTTTGATCAATGAAATATGTCAAGAGACTTCATGCCTAATGGTCTTAATCATTGATCTTATATTTATTTCAGTCTTTTGTTTTGTATCTTTCTTCACCCGGTCCTTTCCATTCATGAAACTTAAACCAACCTATAAACCTACAAATGTAAACCATTTCAATAATGGAGGTTCCCTCGCTTTCCCTTAGCAGTCAAGGAAAACTTTAGGGACTAACACCATCAATCCAGAGAATCATGCTACTCCAAATAGGGAAGAGTTTAATTGGGCCTTGTCTCTGGGCGTCATTCCTACTGTTGAGTTAAAGGGAATTTTGACCCCTCAACACGAATTTCATGGGTTATAATCCCCATTTGGCATACTTTATAACAATTACAACTTAAATAAATATTTCATGGCTATTAATAACATGACCCACCATTGGTATAGTGTTAAGTGGAGATTATATAGATGGCAGGTTGGGTGGAGGTCACGAGTTTGAACCTCCCATAGGAAGTTTTGGTCTTGACCATGACTAAGTGGATGTTTTGGGGGTGCCATGTGTCACCATGAGATTGTTCCATGATCCAAAATCGGATCTAGGAGGCTTCTCAAGTCTAGAAAAGGCTAAAAAATGAAAGTTCTCGGAATCAGACAAAACCAATTCCATTGTGACCGACTCATTGCGCTGATTCCAGAAATATATTTACTTTCTCAAACGGGCTTCGTATGCGAGAGTTATCACACTCTGATCAGATTCCCAAACAACGAAAGAGTCAACAGTCAAACTGGAAAAAAGTTAATGCTGATGTTAGCATGACATCACCATGCTGATGTAATCATAGTGACATGGAAAAACAATAATGGGGTGTCTGGACAATGACAGGAAAACAACATGTTGACACGTGGCATCGAAGGACAACAAATGGTGGGGTGCCAAGTGGCCTAGACATGGGCTGCCACGTGGCACCCATTGGTTGGATTGTTGGTTGTGTACAAAAGTTTTGCAGATAATAGGAATCAAACCCTGAACCTCTCCACAGAGCTCCACGCCTTAACAAAGGTCCAAATGCCAATGCGCCATACGTGTTACTTGTTTAATTAAATCCACATTGAAATTTAAATGTTGTAATGTATTTTTCATGGAGGGCGAAAAGGGGTTGGGGATAACCCCCAACCCATAGGTGTATGTTTCTATGTGACGACAGGGTTATAGGGCTGGATGTATGTTATACTTAACCACCAACGCATGTTCTCCAAAGGATTCGGGGTTAGACCATGACCCAAGGCTTATTATAAGGGCGCGGTCCCATTACTTATTGCCACGTGACCACTGTTTTCGGAATAGGGGTTGGTGCTTGGCCACCTCTTAAACCATATGACCAATAATAGGGGGCGCACACCCTTTTTGGGGGCTTTAGCACAAATTTATATGCAAAGTGGGTTTTTTACCCTATGTATTGGATTTTTATTGATTTTCAGGCCTATTAATGGAGGATTTGGCCATTATTGGGAGATATTGGGTTATTTTTGAGCCCAGATTTTGGGAGGAAGTTGGGGAATGATAACCAACTTCATATCTATAAAAACTAGGCTTTTTTGATGCCATGGAGGATAGTTAGAGTAGAGTTATACTGAAGCAAAGCCAAACCAAAGCCATATTTATGCAGGGAAGCTGTTGAGGAACAAACTTTTGCAGGCCATTTCCGAGATCTACACTCAGTCTTTTTCAGTGCCGTTAGTTGTGTTGGATTTCTGATATCGAGAAGAACATAGTGAGACCAGTATGAGATCCATTTGATGTACTTTTTCTATACTTTGAAATCATTGAAGAATTAATAAAGAAGCCTCCCCCACTGAGACAAAGGCCCAGAGGCGTAGGCAATTTTGTGCCGAACTCCGTTATCATTTCTCTTGTTATGGTTTGATGTTCTTATTGCTTCAGTTCAGATCTGTATATTGTTTTATGGCTGCTATGGTTCTTCATTAAATCTTTCCTCTTTCATTCAACTTCAGAAATGGTTAATTAACACATGCAATTAATAACTCAACCACAATCATTAAAAGATCTTTTCAGATAAAGTGGTATCAGAGCTAGTTGACGTTTGGATTTGAGTTTTGCATGTTAACCAGGGAAAATATACAGTGTGGTGAAGGCGATCTTGTTGTAGAGAATCCATTAATTGGATTGAGAAAGAGAGCTTCTCACAACGAGAATATGGCATCGAAAGAGGGACTTTATCTTGATGAGAAAGAGTTTCAAAAAACTTTCCTTGCTATGTCGGAGATGGTGAAAGTTTTGTACGAGGATTACTTGGAACGAAAGAGACCAGTTCTTGGGAAATATTCAAAGGGAAAAAGTGAAGAGGAAGAGGATCCTCCTTCACCTCCATCATCACCTCCTTCTTCTCCTTGTTCTTCAAGTTCAAGTTCTAAATCTAATGCAAAGAAACATGTTCATAAACATAAGAATGAAATGCCATTATTAAAACTTGATGTTAAATTTGAGTTACCCATATATGATGGTGAAGTCAATGCAGAGAAACTTGACAATTAGTTCAAGCAGATGGAGGTTTACTACAGTGTGCAACAGATCAAGGATGAGGCCACACAAATCAAGTTGGCATATTTGAGACTTGCAGGCACAACTCTCATTTGGTGGCAAAGCAAGTTGCAAAACAGAACACAACAAGTGGGTAATGTATTTCCATCATGGAAAAGTTTCATTTATGCACGTAGGAAGAAATTCTATCATTTGGGTTATAAAGAAAATGCATTAATTGAATGACAAGCTTAAAAACTAAGAAAAGGACAAACAGTGCAAGAACACACATATGGTTTTCGAAAAATGGCATTGATGTTAGATATCCATTTACATACACAGGAAACCCTTATGAAGTATATAGAAGGTTTACCTGCACATATTAGAAACACTGTATTCATGTTTGGACCCACTAACCTTGATGAAGTTTCTGTTCAAGCGACATATATTGAAGTAGGGAAACCAGGGGTATCAGGGGAATTGTCTTCAAGGAAAGAGGACAAGATGAAATGGCATGGAAAGAATTCAAATGCAGTGGCAATGAAGGAAGGGAAGCCCTCTTCCAAGCATTGCAAGAAAGAGGGACATGACGAGGATAGATGTTGGTAGTTGCATCCCAAGAAGAGGCCAAAGTGGTTCAAGGAAAAGAAGGGAAGGCAAACAGTGGCAGTGACAACAAGACCCACAGACTTGGGATCAAATTCGGGTGACGAATCTAAGGTATCATTGGTTGGTATGACAGGTAAAATTGGTGAAGGCATTGATTGTAGAAGTAACTTGTTTCATATAAGGACCATCATGCAACACACTAAGATAAACACATTAATCGACAGTGGATCTCAAACTAATCTAATCTCAGAAGAATTGGTTAAGCAATTGGGGTTAAAAACACAAGTACATCATAAGCCTTACACACTTAAATGGATAAGCAATCATCATCAAATGCACATAACAAAACAATGCACAATAAAATTTGCAATTTCATCTAAGTATGCGGATGAGGTAACATGTGATGTAGTGTCGTTAAGTGAATGTGGAATGGTATTAAGTAGTCCATACTTATATGATCGTAAGACAATCTTCTACATGACAAAGAATCAATATCAATTAACCAAAATAGGTCAAGATTATGTGGTTCATGCTCATCATGTTAAGGAAAATAAAACACTTCAAACAATGGAACAATTAAAGAAGGCAGTGCAAGCAAGCAACAAACCAATAATTGTTTAAAATTAAGTAATCGATCTTAAGCAAGAACATGAAATGATTGTTGAATGGAAAATCAATCACAGTTTGCTTCAAGATAAGTTCATGTTGTGCAAATATTATAAGTATATCAACTCATTTGTAGTCATCTTTATGATGCTATCATTAGTAATGTTGTCTACATGGATGATAGTGGCTTCAGTGAAATGTGATAGGATTAAAATGGCTAACAATATGTTTTCAGTTGTCATGATTGTGTTACAGTTAATCTTGATGAGATAGGTGCATAGGACAGAGTTCATAGACAGAGGACAAAATCCATGGATATACTTTCCCATGGATGGGATGGAACATGAAGTGGTGAGTATAGCCCTAATTTTCTATTAGTGGGCTTACAAGTAGAACACATCGCACACCCCTTTACACATTTAGTTACAATTGCTTTCATTTGAGGCCAGTAACAAAACCTCTGCAAATAATCCATAGTTTTTCCTACCCCAAAATGCCCAGACAAAAGAGAAGTATGAGCTTCTCGTATTACATGGACTCGTTCACTTGTAGGAATAGATATATTTCCAAGATGGTAAAGTAACTTTCCCCGCAGACAATAGTTATATACCTGTGCACCAAGGGTTAGCTTTGTATATATTTCTTTAAAATCTTGATCGATGGCATATTGTTCTATATAGATATCATGAGATAAAGAAGCATTCTTTAAAATAATAGAAGCAACAATAGGAGGTCTAGAAAGCACATCAACTACCTTGTTACTTGTACCCTTTTTGTACTTGATTACCAAGTGAAACTATTGTAGAAAACCCATCCACCTGTAGTGCTGACATTGTTGCAATTTGGTCTGTGCTTGAAGATATTGTAAGGGTTGGTGATCTGTATGTATAATGGTTTCCTTCCCTAACAAGCAGGTCTTCCATTTCTTTACACTCTGGAATAATGCATACAACTCTTTATCATATGTAGGATAGTTAACAATAGTCTGGTTAAAAGTTTCAGAGTGGTAACATATAGGCTTATGTTATTGCATTAGTACTGCACCCATGGCGTATCTGCTGGCATCTGTCTTGATCTCAAAAGGCTGTTGAAGATTCAACAGTGCTAATACTGTTGCGGTACTGATCTTTGCCTTCAAAGTGTCGAAATATTTTTGTTTCTTTCCTTCCCACTGAAAATTGTTCTTCACACTGGTTAAGGCACACAGAGGAGTTGCTATGAAGGAGAAGTTGGGAATGAATCTCCTCCAATACTGGACTGCACCTAAGAAGATTTGAACTTCAGTTACACTTTTTTGCTCAGGCCAATTTACAATTACATCAACTTTGGAAGGGTCAATTTTCAATTGTCCTCCTCCTACAATATGACCTAAGTAAACAAGTGTCATCTTTCCAGATTCACATTTAGACAATTTTACATACAAATTTTCCCTTTGAAAAGTATCCAATACTTTCTTTACATGCCTCACATGCTCATCCCATGTCCCGCTAAAAACAAGAATGTCGTCTAAATATACAATCACAAAGTCATCTATAAAAGGCTTGAATACATCATTAATCACACGCATGAAAGTTGCCAGAGCATTACAAAGCCCAAACGACATAACCAACCACTCAAACAATCTTTGTTTGGTTTTAAAGGCAGTTTTCCATGCATCCTTTTCCGCGACTCTGATTTGATGATATCCACTACGCAAATCCAACTTAGTGAAATGGACAACATTCTTCAATTGATCAAGTAAATCATCTATGCGAGGAAGAGGGTATCGATTTTTTACCGTGATTTTATTTAAGGCCTGGTAATTGACACACATTCGCCATGTGCAATCCTTCTTTGGAACCATCACGATCAGAGATCCATAAGGAGATGAACTGGGCTTGATGACCCCTTGATCCAATAAGCCTGCACCTGCTTCTTGATCTCTTTCATCTCCACAACTGACATCCTGCACATGCCCACATTAGGAAGAGGAGCATCCTGCTGAATGCGTATCTCATGTTGGATTTCCCTCTTAGGAGGTAATCCATCTGGTTCCTGAAAAATATCATCATACTTAGAAACAATATCAATTAATTCCTTTTTATGAGATGGATCACACCCTTGGAAAGCGTCGGATGTCTCGACATATTTCTCTCTAACGACCATGAGTACATAACTCTTATTAGTGTTTATGAGTCTTTTCATTTTCCCTGCACTAACAAGTGTTGTATTTACCCTCATCCTGTGAGCTTTAACAATATATTCCACTCCCCCCTTAGTAAGGTGGTATTTTTTCTCATGTTGAAAGAAGACTGCTTTTCTATCATAAAGATAAGGACTCCCCAACACTATGCCACATATATCAAGTGGTACAACATCCAAATAAACTTCATCAATCAACTTTGAAGCAATATCAAATCTTATCCTACATTGTTTGGTGACATTAAGTTTTGCTTTGTCTCATACCCAACCAAGAGGATAAGGTTTCAGATGTGGTTTTGTTTAAAGACCCATTTTCTTGACAAGTGCCTCAGATATTAAGTTTACTTGGGAAACCATATCAAATAATGTATCTATTTTAGTATGTTTAGATACAACTCTTATGTGAAATAACTCATTCCTCTTTCGTTCATCAACATGAGATTCATCATTTGAACTAGAACACGCATGAAGAGAATATTTACCTTGTACTCCAACCACTATGATCTTTCCTTCATCTCTTGAATCAGAACCAAGATCTTGCTGTACCATAGCAATGGTATTTGTCTTCCCCTTTCCACCGACCTGTTTCAGTTTCTTTTTCGGATGCAGTTTCCAACAATGTTCTTCATAGTGACTGCTCTTCTTTCAATGAGTGCAAGATGGTTTTCCTCCTTCTCTCATCATTGTAGAGGTCTTCTTGTCCTTCCTTTTAAACTTCTTAAAAGTCTTATGTGGGAAATTGCAAGGTTTCTTTGTGGGATCTTCTTGAACATGTTTCCCCCTGTTCTCAAGGTGAGTGGCTTGCACACAAACTTCGTCAAGACTAGTGGGGTTAAACAAGAGAAAAGTATGTCGAATATAATCGTGAAGTGCACCAATATAATTCATTAAAGTCTCATAAGAATCTAAAGGAATGTTCAATGCAAGCGCTTTCTTCCTAAATTCTTCTGTGAAAATTTGTACATTTTGTCCTTTACTTTGCCTTAAGGTTTTCCATTCCATCATTGCTTTATGTAAATATCCTAATGGATAAAATTGCTTCATGATCGCTGATTTAAATTCCAACCATGAGGAAATAAGCTTACCACACTTACTTCTGTGTTGAAGCTTTCTCTCGCACCATATGAGAGTGGTGCCTTCCAACCAAAGAGAAGCCAGTTGCACTTTAACTTCCTCTTCATCAATATGCTGGAAATGGAAATACGCTTCAACCTGTCAGATCCAATTATCTAGCTTTTCAGGATTATCATCTCCATTAAACATAGGTAAAGTAAATTTTACATCAAGCTTTAATAATGGTTTCTTAAAAGAGGCTTTATGGGTAGAACGATGGGAATGATCAGAGGAAGAAGAACTAGAACTCGAAGGTGAAGATGGAGGCTCAGGAGGATCTCCTCCAGCCCCTTGGTTTACCGAAGCATAATCATCTGCATGTGCTTCCTTTTTCTTCCCTTCCTTCTTCATCGTCTTCTCGTAATATACATACATTCACTTGACCATTTCTGACATGCAATAAAAGACCATGTGAAATTTTTTCTCCTGTTCATCAAGCTTTTCCTCTTCTGCCATTTTCTTCCTTCTGGACACACGACCAACTTCGGGATTGAAAGTATTTAAAGTTCCTTCACCCTGCTTATGCTTGGCCCTAGTAAGCATTCAAACTCAACAATTCAAGTCAAAGACAATTGTTCTGATAGCAACATGATTGGGATATTTTCATAGTGACTTATAAAGAATTGTATTAAATGAGCATAAATTAAAGTGCACCATTAAAGAAGGGAAAACTTAAAAGTGAAGAGATATAAGCATCATATCTGAACACAAAAACTTGATAACGTAGTTCGTTCCTGGTGGACTACATCTCCGGGTCCTGCTCTCAATGGGCATGCTCTTTCATTGACTCATCAAAATAATTTGGAAAATACATGAATATACCTCATTCTGAAATCAAGCTACATAAATAATGCTCAGATCAGAAAACATACATCACCACTGAATTTGTGGCATCGAATTATCCAAAAATGACTGTCTCCACGTTCCGATCCGGCTCTGGCACTCCCAGGCCCAAGAGAAACTCTGTCTCAGTTTCTGTGCTCACTACAACCTGCAATAATGACAGTCATTTGCCTTGAAATCCATGCTTGCAGATGTACGATCGTGCCCCCCCCCATGGTTGGTGGAAACTTGGCAGATGAATGTTCCAACGGAACAATTAGGCGGATTGGTTATGGTGCTAAACTTAGAGCGTTGGATGTGGGGAGGCCATGGGGTCAATCCCCACGTGCTCCCATTTTAGTTCTATAGTTATAACCCCAGCCAGATTTGGTTAGTGGCTTCTATATGTGGCAGTTGTCACCAGATATGGCATACCTCCGCCAAATTTGGCGGGGTCCCACCCATATATTTTTTTGATTTTACGGTTACGGGTCGTCCTTGGACGTTTTGGGGATGCCACGTCTCGCTCACTGATTGGGCCGCATGGAATATACTGATTGGTCCACCTGAATTCTAACATCATGCCCATTCAACCGTACATGACATGTGGTGCTTCCTTGATGGTGCCACATGGCGTCTCCTGGGGGTGCCACGTTGCACTTTTCTGTTGGTCCACATGGACCCCTGAAAAGTCCAATGGCAGGTGACATGTGGTATCCTGTGGTGATACCACATGGCATGATGACATCAACAACCTGTATGATGATGTCACCCTTCCATGTCAACTGTTAACGTCAACAGTACAAACAATGATGTGTCCCCTGTTGACTGTCCCGTTTGACCGCAACTTTGACCGTGAATATCTTTCAAACCGTAACTTCGTTTGACGAGTCATTTGTTCCGTTAGAAATGTGACGTGCTCTTCGCGATCATGCTATTTTCACTGAGTTTTGGGAACTTTGATTTTTTTTTCGTTTCTCTGTCTGTTGAAGCCATTCTGAGCATTCTAACTTGCCTCTGTGAGTTCTGAGTTATTCTTAGCCTTCTTTGGATCCTTTTTGGATCATTATATGATGGCATATGGAAGAAAGGATAAATTAACATAAACATGATCATCCATTGAACATAGATCCCTGCAAAAAGAATTGTAAAGCTACTTGAATAAAGACAATGAGTTATAGGAAATCACAACAAACCCTTTGCTGCTCAAGAATCTTTAAATCAAATACAACCATTGATCCTCAAAAGCTACAATTCATTCAAGTAAGATAGAAATGCAGATGAAAAAAAATAGAACACAATCTGATAAAAAAAATCTTAGGAATCTTCAATGCCAGGAATATTTACATGATAAAATGCCATCGGGCTTACAAATGAGCACACACATGCAAACTTCATTTACAACTCTCTCAAGCTCTCTATATAATCAAGTCAACCCTTCTCCAAGAGCTCCCTCCTTAATTAAATAGAAAATATCATCCAAAATCCTTAGGAGGTCGCAACCCGTCTCTTTCATTGGATTGTTGGCCTTGGAGATAGGTCGCAACAGTCAAAGAGACAAAAATCCAACAAACTGCTAAAATTTAGGAAGTTGTTGGAAGTCATTAATAAATCTATTTTCAACTCATTCCATGAGGTTTTAATGGAGCTAAATATTAGGTTCAGGTGTCCTTTAGCATCTAACTTATCTTTGAGAAGTCATTCAAACCCTCCTTGACATGTGGCAACCTCCAAACAAGGAGAATATCCAATAACTGTCTGAGTTTGCAGCGCACTGGTGTTTTACTTTTATATTTCAAATGCCAAAATGGGTTAGGATGATTTTTGGTCATCTGGTTAATTCCATAATCATGACCCTCCACAAAAATTTTCAGAAGAACCCACATCACCATTTTGGATTTATGATAAATATCAACCATTTGAGAAGCATGCAATCAAAAAAGGAGTACTTGGTGTGTCTGAACTAGGGTTGGTGTCTCATGAACTGAAGTGGGACTTAGGTGGAAACATCCAATCCTTTTCATCTGCTACAACCAGTTTACAGTGCTAGTTTTCAAACTCTAGTAGTGCACTCTATTCAAATTGTTAGAGTTGTTCCTTGACACAATCCTGAAAATCATAATGAATTGAATGTGTTGAAGACTATGATATCTCCCCTTTGAGACAAGAAATATGATGATGAAAAATATCATGACACCAAGACTCTTACATGGACTAAGATCAATTTTTTTTTGACTCCTGAACATTTCATGTGCTAACATTGGCTCTCCATGGGATGGCATACTCCTTGTGAGATGCCAAGAACATTGTAGTTCCAGTGCCTTATGCATTGGGATTATGGAGTCTTTCACCTCGTTCAAAACCTGTGCCACCATCCTCTGCAACACTTCAATATCTGCAACTTATTCAAACAAATTGAAGGAGTTGCTGAAAATATCACAGTACAACTGAATGCTAAAAGCAAACATATTGGAACACACTGCCATCTGTCCACACTGTACAAACTGAAGAAAACCAAATGCTCAGGAAGCGATTTTTTTATCTACGCTACCCTACTCTAACCAACTCTCCAATTTGCTCAAGTGAAAGCAGATTTGAATAGGAGCCATGAAAGTAGATTTATGACTGATAAAATATCATCTCTGCAATTGATTAATAAATAGCAACAAAGATATATCAACAACCATAGAAAATTCTTTGGAAAATTATATTTTCCTTGATAAGTCAGTGGTATGATAAAATATGAAAATTTTAATTTTTTTGAAAAATAAGACTCCAACAATAGTGCTACTAGGTCGTCAAAACCAAGATAAAAAAACTTGTTGATCCTGTTGTTCCTGAGATTAAACTTAAGGCTCAAAGAATAATGTCAGGCATCAGGAAAGTTTAAGAGAGTGTTTTTTAAAAGTGCTTTTCTACCTTAGTTATATGAGAAAAATTCCTTAAATGAAATTAACAGTATGGAAACACAAAGGCTATATTTCGTGTTTGAGTCAAAATTGTAATATCGAATAATGTGGGAGAAAACTACAAAACTGTAAAACAAAGTAAGGCATCAATTGCTGAAGAGTCTCACCTTGTTATAGTGTAAGAAAATAGATAGTGTAACCTTGAATAAAGTATAAAATACAATAATCCACACAACTCGCAGGTCTTGATTTACTCACAGTAAATGCAGAAGAAAAACTGCTTATTAACAAATTACTGATGAAATACGATTACATAGTTGTTGTACCAAATTGAAATCAAACATTTATCAAGGAATGCATAAAGAAATGTTGAGATATGGAAACACAAAAGAAGCACATAACCCAAACTAAACAAAATTTGGAATCTTTGTTTACACTTGTATTAATACTCAATAAGGAGAGTTTTCTCTATTACAATCGGCAAGAAGCAACCATTGATAGATATTCAATCTATGTAACTATAGAAAACTGTCACAACTCAAAATGGTTGGACTTCTTGTAATTTAAATAACAAATATTTGAAATAAGAAAATAGAACATAGAGAAAGATGAGTTTTGGTGGAAATCTCTTCGTCTGCTGGCCGAAACACTTCTGTCTTCTGATCTTCTTGATACTTTAGCACAACGTCCTGGTCATCATATCTTTGTTTCCATCTGTCCTTCAAGCATATGCACGCTCCCTTATTTGTTTCCGAATGTACTTGCTTTCCCATATTCAACACATTTGATTCATTTACTCAATAATTGCATCACTAACCTTGAAGGCTCAGTAGCTTCTTTCACCTAGAAAGTGTATAACTTCCTCTCTACATGAGGCAACCTTTCTTGTATCCTTTTCACTCCTTGAGATGTGACCTGTAACTGCAAGCTTGGGTTTACTATCCATTTATTTATTTGAATGAGATCAATCTGGTTCATTTTCTGGATGGTCGTCATAGCTTCTTCTTTGTTTGTTCTAGAATTATACTAGTTCTTTGCTATATCAATTTGACCCAGGGCTTCGAAAATAACATTTCCCTCAAAATAAATTAGTCCTTTGTCTAGTGATGCAAACGCTTCTAGACAAGCTTTGTTTATCTCTCTGGCAAGTCTCTTGCTTTCTGCTAGATTTGTTTCCTAGGCCTTTAAAGCCATATCACCTCTTATTTGTTCCAAAAGGGAAATCCGATGAACATCTGAGACATCATCCTTTGGTACCAATAAGACTGCCTCTTGAAATTTAACTCGAGCTGAGCGAGATTATCTTTCTTTAATTTAGATATCTTTGAGAGTGAGGTCTACTGCCTGGTAGCATTTCTGGATGGCGTCGACCTTCATGAAGAGATCTTGCCGGGCTATTTCTAGTTTTTCATTTACCTCTAGTGCTTGAGTCCGAAAAGCTAATATCTCTACTGATGTACCTTCGATCAAGTCTAACTTGGATTACAATTGCTTTATTGACTCTTCTTGTTGAGTGATCAAGCCTTTGTTGTCCTGTGAATTCTGATGGAGCTCTTCAAGGTTAGCTTGCAGTTGTTGAATTTGATGCTGGTCATAAGCTCTGATCTGTTCAAAATCTCGGTTCATCTTATTTTTCACATCCTGTTCCATAGTCATTATCTGATCTCGCAACTGCCCTACTAATAGGTTTCTCTGTTTTAGCTGCTCGACCAGATTTTCTACAGACCACTGATTTGCACTGGCAAAGGCACCTAATGAACCTGCCATTTCCTTAGTGAATTCTGAATCATCTCGGTTATGTCCATCGCACACCATTCTTTGGCTTTTGACTATTGCTCCATCTTTCTGATGTGTTTCTCGTTTAACGACAACCCTCCTTTTCTTGCTAAAGAAGAAGTCTGAAGGAGACATCTCTTCGGGTGCAATTGGGGTGAGATCATCTATAAAAATGGATTTGGAACTTGGATTTCTGAAACTAGACTGAAATGGTGTCAATGAAGTGATAGGGGTACCTATCTCCTTAGATAGTTGTTGCTTAGCAATGTTGGCCGCAGAGGTGGCTGGTGTAGAAGGAGATGTATCCCGTCCTTGGTTCAAAAAGGCTTCGAGTTGAGCCTTTGCCTTAGGGCCTAGTGGAGTTGATATTGAAGCTTCCAATTCATGTGTTAAAGCTATGACGTTCTTTGGGTTTTCTTTAGTATCCTGTTTATCGGAGTTACCTATCTCAAAACCCGGAGGTACAGTTTCCTGTGTAGACAAAGGTGCTACTGGTTCTCCCTGTAGTATTTTCGGCAAGCTGTTTTGTCTATGCCTTTGAAAACTAAAGAAACTGACCTGTTGATTTCGGGACAAAGCTTAGACTCTGTTCAATACTTCCTCATAAGACCTGTCTCCCCTGAATATTTCATCATGTGGGGAGTTTTCATGCACATATTTCTTCAAGTTGTATTGGGCCAGGTGGTTTTCCACGATTTTCTATGGGTTGTTCCTTTTAAACTTGATATCAACTAACTTAACATCCTCTAGAGTTGTAGCTTCCACTTTGGAGTGGCCGAAGTCTAACAATGAAAACATACCAACTTGGAGAGGGAAGGTAGGCCATACCTTTTTATAGGATGATTTCATCTCCTTGCTGATGCCCCCTATCACTGTTTGATAAGCCACTTCTCGACATACTAGATGCTTTGGTAAAAAGCTCAGGAGAGCATGAGGTGGGACCGAGCATCCAAAAACCCTGATGTAAGAGAAGTTTTCTTTGATGTACCAATCTTCTATTTTGCGCAGGTTTCCCATGATTCTGTTTGAAATTCGAGGGGGTGGGCAACCATATAAAGCTATATGGACAGACACTACTACATGGTGGCAGATTTCGTAGAAGAAATCTTTGGCTTTGTCTTCCCATAGTTTGGAGTGATAGAAGTGAATAGGTTCAGCGTTGGTTGGAGTCCAGCTTCAGTTCATCAATGGAAAATGGGTTATGAAGCAAATAACATCCATGATATATGAAAACATATAGAAAGGGTCAAGTTGCCCCTTTGACTTCGCCAATTTGTATTCCATGATTTCTTTAGCCAAGTTGTCTGATAAAATTTTGGCCTAGTTAAAAGAGTAACCTTTAGCCACCTTGCACATAATTGACACCCATGCCACCGGGAAACGAGTGGGACTCTTCTTCCCGAATAGCCTACAGAGCATCATAGCTGCATAAATCATATGAATATCCAACGACGCTGTGGCATAAATTCCATGAGCGTCGACTCTGAATTTCTCTGGGTGCCCCCACCAGGACTTGATTATATCATGATATATTTTGTCATATTGTATACACTCCTATTGTTCAAACTCCAGCATGAATGCAACATTGAAATTATATTTGAAATCGGGGGATATCTTATACATTACTTGTATGTGTTCTGGTCGGAAAGACCCAACAACAACCTTTTGAGCGTTGAAAATGCTCCTTGTTTGAACGTCGACGTTTTCTAGGGCCCAACTTATCATGTCATTATACGACATGAGCCTTGGCCGCACAACTATCTTATGAAGCTCAGACTGGGCTATAATTATGAGTTTATCTCTGTGAGTATCGTCCACTTCATTGCTGGAATCATCTGGACACTTTATAACCTCATGTTTTAGAATCTCGAACACCTGTGTCCAAGATTTCACAGTGTCTATAGCTCGTGTTGTGGTATCCGACATAACGTCTGCATTCGGATTTGAACCTTCGCCAACTGCATCAGTCTTCTTAGTCATCTTCCGTGGTGCCATGATATTGATAGAATCAGAACAACGTTACCTGTTTTAGGGGAATGTGTGAGCTTCTCAGTTGGATAAAACTTACTATTCTGCAAAAGATGAAAATGAAATTCAAAATCGAGCACTGATTTGAGTATACCCTTACTGACGACAAATTTATTGATCTTAATGGGAAAGTATACCTGGCGATCCACAATCTATGCTAAAATCATTACCGTTTATTTGTGATAAATGGCATTAATATCGGCGGTTTGCGATCGAGAGTTTTGGATAAAACATATTTGAAATTTCCCAAATCGCGAATCCGTGAAAGGTTAATTATGAGATAATCTACTTTAAAACATTAATTAATCGTGTTTAACTTTAAGTGCTTTCAGGTATTTGAACTTTGGGATTTTTAAAAGTAGCTCGAGATGGAATCCCCGAAACCCGAAACTGTGAAATGATCAATTATCAGATAATCACTTTTAAGTTTTAATTAATCCTATTTAAGTTCCGACGCTTCAGAAACTCGAACTTTAGAGATTTTAGGATATGATGAAGGGCAAGTGTCCGAACTCCAAAACACGAAGTCGTTAATTATCTTTTGACTAAGATTAACTTAATTTATTAAGATTTAACATTTCGACATTTTAATGCTTCGTGGATTTGCGAGTTAGCTCTTTGTTATATTTCCGAAAGGCCATCTCCCATAGTGACATGTCGAAGATGACATCATTCTAGATGACGTGTCGAGACCAAGGGGTGCCATGTGTTACTTAGAATTGTATGAATATTTATATCAAAATGTCGGAAATGGATGCCACATGTCAACCCAGGGAAGACTCAAAAGATACATGTGTACTATGACTCGTGTCCTTTAAAGGTTTGTGGAAAAGTGATAAAGAAAATTTTTGGGTTTCAGGACTTTAATCGTGAAGACCTATCGAAACGCTCGAAGCGCGAAGCTCCGTAGTGACCTTTAGTGATTTGAATATTTGACAATCAGATGGCTCCAAAACTCTGGGAAAAAGGGGATCGTTTGATCAAATGTGGTGTTAGCACTCTGTAAATTTTTTCCGACTGATAGACAAACGACATAGGTAACTGTTTCAACCATATTTAGAGCTGAGGAACTAGCCTTCTGAACTCAGAGAGGGCTCTCTCGTGTCACTTGATATTTCTTTGGAAACTAGTGGCTAGATTTGGTTTGTTTTGGGGGGTTTTATTAAGTTGCTGGCAAGGAAGGGGAGGGACACTCAGGGCTATGGATTCAAAATTCTGAAAGTGAATGAAAACAATGACTGGACGGTAGAACTCTCCAGAGGATAAAGGCTAAATGAGGCAATGAATCTGAGTTGTAAATAATATTTATGCAGAGTGTGAGAGGAACGAGAGAACAAATAATTGCATCAGAGCATTACATAAATGAATTCTGAATTAGCTAGGAAGAAATTACACAGTTTAAATTGCTTAAGCTGAGAGTGTCACAAGACAAATTCTGGGCCTTTAACTCTCCAATTTAAACAAAGGAAAATGTAAATGGAATAAAGGAACACAGGAAATACATACAATGAGAGAAGACAAAACTCATATCACCACCATTAGAATCTTTTCATAGAGACTTTAAAAGCGTTTGCATATGTATTCAATTCAACTTTAGAAAATTACAGTGGAGTTTAGAACAACCAGAATTGTGCCCTTGCACTTCTTCCCACATTAATACATTCATAACCTCTATCATTTATACAATTTCGAGTTCTTTTCAATTAGAAACTGATTACAATAGCTGAACTGAAACGTTTCAGCTTCTACAATGATTACAAATGACAGTTTTCAGAAAAAAAACGTTTCACAATCCCTGCAAATTCCTCTGACGCTCCAACTCCTTCCTCTGCCACGTTCTCTTTGAAATGTCACTTATACTCCTTCAAATCTAATTCCATTTATCCATATTCTCATTAAATATTTGGGAATACTATATAAAAATAATTCTCAAATATTTTTCTATCCTGTAGAATTAAATTTCCATAATTTAATTCATGCCCGTGGTTTTTAAAACCATGTCTTGTTTGCACAATTTACCATTTCACTGTAAAAAATATTTATTGTTACCATTTCGCTGTGAAAAATATTTACTGTGTCTTGTTTTTTCCAATTTACCGTTTCATTTTGAAAAACATTTACTGTGTTATGTTTTTTCCAATTTACCATCTTTGGTAAAATACCTTTTATCTTCTTCTTTTACTTCTGTAAAACCTTTGGATAAAAAATATCCAAGTCTCTCTTTCACGTGCATCTTCCCATGGAAATAAACATTAATCTCTTTAATTTGTAAAATGTGAATTTTACCCCTGTAAAACAATTTTACCGTGAGGAAGAATTTCATTTATTGGAAATTCCATAATTATTATTGAAAACATACTCATGGAAAAATGCCGCACATAAGCCATATGATAAATGGTTGCATTTATTGTATCGGGCTTGGGCTGGAGTGGTTTACTCCACACCACTTTTATCCCCGATATTCACCACGTAAAAAATTGTGTCCAATCACCAAACCACCGGTTTATATATCGGCCCACCTTCACATTATTAACCTCCGCATTAATTCTATGCCCGATATGTATGTGCACCCTCCATCCAACCTTTGACTTTTCCACATTATAAATTGAGATTCGTGCCCATGATTTGACGTGATGCCATAAATTAAATATTGGATCAAATATTAATATAAATATTTTAATATAAAAATATTTATATTAATAATAAAAAATGTTTTTTCCAATTTCTAAGGACTTTGGGCATATGAGGCTTATCACATGGCTTTGTGGATAGGATAAAGGTGCTTAATAAAAGGAATATTTTAAATTTTAAACGGGAATATGATAATAAGGGTAAAAAATGAATGGAGTGATGGAACTAAGGGATTTAGAGAAGCATTTAGGCTAGATATAGGTTTGGGATATTTGCCAAATTTTTGACTCATGGAGGACATGACTATTTTGGATGATCAGTCCAGTGAAGGATTTAGGTGATGGGAGCTTGACGAAGCTGGTGATTTTTTTTTAAAATCTGAGTGGAAAGATAACACAAGGACAAGATGCTTTGGGAAAAATTAATGCAAATTAGCAGGTGATAACACGAGGAAACTTCATCAACGACGGATATCATTTGCACCTTATGACCCGAAATAAATTTGATTTAAACATTCAAAAACTGATTTCCGAGTTGCCACTTTAGGAAGGATGAAGTTGAGAAAGAAAAGCTCAATAGTTTAGGATTATATGTGTTCCAACATAGGCTCCATCTAGGGATCACTTCTCCCTGCGAGGCATGGAAGAACAATAGACCAAGTGCCTTTATTGGGTAAATGGAGTCATAATTGTATTCCTGGGAAACACCTTTGGGGAAAAATCATACATAGAACAAGAGGACTTCAACCGAGTCTCATAAAACCTCCAAAACACACTCAATTATTGATCTCAATTTAGGCCATTAATAGTTTCCTTTTCCTTAAACTGAGTTTGGGTTTGCTTAAGATAATCAAAACAAATTTAACTGAGATATCAGACTTTGGTCGATTTCGTTCGCATCAAGGAAAAATAATTTCAAAAATTTATTTAGGGAAACCCTTGTCAGTTTATAATGTAAATATTACCGAAAGAGAACTAGATACCAGAGTATATTTATACATGTATGACAACCTTACAGATATCATAGATATTCCTTCATTGCCAACGAGCCTATTCAATACCCCGGTGAAGTTATCTACCTCTCCCATTGAATTTCCTTTCACCACTTCAATTAGCATTTTTGCATTTTATTGAGATGAGCGCAATCATTTCATGAATTTCCTTTCATCATCTCTTTTGGAAAAAATGGGGGCAATCAATTTACGAATTTCCTTTCACCATTTGTCTTGGACTAGAAGGGGGCAATCATTTTATGAATTTCCTTTCACCATATGTCTCATATTTTTTTATAATTTTGAAGTGGGGGGAATCAATTTGTATGTATCATACATGGATGATATCTGCTTAATATTTGACAATGACGGTCTATCAACAATTTTTGATTGTACTATGAACTAAATCTCTCCCGATCTCCAATACATTTTTTCCTATAGGGAAGATCTTGTGGGGAATTTTTATTTTCCAGGGATTAGCCTTGAGCGAATTAGTCAGTTAAAATCTGTTAGAAAAGATAAATTTATCAGGATTAGCCTAGACATACTTTCTTTCAGTTAAAATAAGAGGAACATAAAGATTTTCGCCTAATCTTGTTTTGAATATATGTTTTAAAGTTTTCAGAGCTAAGGCAAAATTATTTCTTTCTATGAAGATTTAAGGCCAGGTAGTAAAAATTAGAATAGAGTAAAAACTCAGAGATAGGAAAAATGAAACAGAATGAGGACTCAGAGGGTTTTACACAAAATAATCTCATTTCTGCACAAGTTCACTTCTTGATTATCAAGCTTCTCTTTTTTAAGCCCCTTTTATTCTTATTTTCTTTTCTTTTTATTTCATTTTTTGTTTTATTTTTAGTTGACTCGGAAACCTACAAATTTATACTTTTCTGATATTTGATCAGGTGATTATATTTACATGAGTAAAACCTTGTTTATATCCGATAAGATTTCTTTTAGTATTTTAGCTTGAACAATAAGCATAGAAGTTCATACCTTGGATTTCATTTACATTTTCAATCAAACCAATTATTAATTCATCACCTATTTTGAGAGAAACAAATGTATTGAAAACTGAGCATTGGATTCCGATACCTCCTTATTTCTCATCTGATAATAAGTATTCTGCAAGAGTATAAAAAGAAAAATTCAGAAAATTCTGCAGAATAGAAATGATATGCAGTACACATATTTTATATTTTGTTTTTATGATATCAAATAAAACTTGGTTTATTTACAACCAAGAAGTAAAATTTAGATATCCTACAAAGGAAAACTAAATTGAAAATTTAAACAAGAAACCAAACCAGTATATACAATGGTAATGTGAAACATGATTATTGCATAAAATGTTTTAGTTGATAGGGGCGTCAAAACTTTTTCCGTTAAGATTTTCCAGTAGGAATGAATTATTTCCCTGTGTAGCTGCAATCCTGAATGGTCTGAACCAAAGATGATCGAACTTGCCATGTTTTATTGCATCTTCTTTTCTAGCATCCCATTTTAAAATTAGATCACCAGGAAGAAACTCCATGTCTTTATCTTTTTTTTTATCGAAGAGGGATTTCATATTGTCTTGGTACTTTCGAAGTTTGTCATCTACTTTGGCCCTGTTTTGCTGGACTTCGATTATTTGGTTTGCCCTCCTTGTAACGTCATTTGGATCCTCTTTTTCATCTTGCCACAACTTCATCACAGGAAGATCGAGATTGATGGGAAGGACAATGTTAATACCATAAACCATTTGAAAAGGAGACATACCTATTGATTTGTTGGTATCGATTCAGTTCGCCCATAAGGTGTATTTTAGGTGAACGTGCCAAACCTTCTTATTCTCCGTCGACACTTTTTTGATTATATTCATCAAACTCTTGTTGAATGATTCAACCAACCCATTCCCCTGAGGATAATAGGCTGTAGAATGTCCTAGCAAAATGTTATATTTTTGGCAAAAATTTATCATTGCCATAGATTTGAAAGCTTGGGCGTTGTCCGTGACTATTTTTAGAGGGCAACCAAATCTCAATAGGATGTTCTCTTCCAAGAAGTTTATTACTACCGAATCAATGGCATTTCGAGTTGGAATGGCTTCAACCCATTATGTGAAATAATCGGTAGCAGTTGAAATCCATTTATGTTGGGTGCTTGATTGTGTGTAGATTTCTCCAATGAAGTCCTAACCTCATTGTTGAGAAGGAGCCTTTGTTTTGACTGGGACTAAAGGTAGTGCAAGGACCTTTTCCTTACCAGAGAACAGTTGGCAAGGATTGCAGGATCTTACCTTGGAATTCACATTAGTGAATAACTTTGGCCAATAATATCCAGATATTAGAATCTTGTATGCCATTGTCCTCCAAGAGTGATGTCCTCCACACACTCCTTCGTGAAATTCATTTATGACATTCTCTGTTTCAGGTTCTGTTAAACAACGTAGCAAGAAATCTAGAGGATTTTTCCAATACGACTTCAATAATACAGTATTTAACTGTGTGTAGCTTCAACGTTCTTTCTTTGGATGGAGTCATGTCACTCGAGGACTGAAGGGTAAGGAGGTATGAAACAATATCACGATACCAATCAGAGGAAGAAAATTTATCTCCGATCTGGACTGTAGGGGTTTGATCATCAAGTTCCTCTATATCTAGGATATATCCATGTCATTCTAGGTGGTTTATCCTGAGTGCCTTGAAATTTGATTCAACTAATAATTTCGCCAGGCCCTGACCTTTGACTAGCTTGGTCGATTTTACTTCTAGATCGAACTCCTGAATTTTAGCTAACCACTGACCTCTCTTTCCATCACTGTCTGGTTGTACCAATATATCTTTGACAGAGCTTGTTGGCACATAAGCGATTATGTTGGAATGCAATACATATGTCCTGAAATATTTAAGAGCTTTCCACCATTGCATAAGCGTTTTTCCATTATATCATATCTTAATTCGGCGTCCCTAAGACTTTTACTGAAAAAATATATTGGTTGCTCGAAACATTCTTCATTCTTTGCAAGAGTATGCTTGCAATGGTATGTTTTGAATCTTGAAAGATCAATAATTCCTTAGTATAGTATGGACTAGCGAACAATGGACAAGAGTACCACTGCAATAGTATGTTTAGATGCGAAAGAAAAGATCAATAATTCCTTAGTATAGTATGGACTAGCGAACAATGGATCTTCGCTTATAGATTTCTTAACTCCCTCAAATGATGCTTTAGCTCCGGTAGTCCATTTCATCTCACTGTCTTTCTTCAACATATCTGTGATTAATTTGACAATTTCAGCAAAGTTAGGGATAAATCTTCTCAAAAAATTTATCTTCCCTAAAAAGGAATGGATTTCCTTCTTATTTCTAGGGATGTTTATTGTGTCAATAGCCTTAATTCACTTGGGGTCAACCTTGATTCCATACTTCAAAACTATATGACCCATAAGATTGCCTTCTTGCATAGCAAAATGAGACTTCTTAGGGTTAAGAGACAAACTAAATTTTCTGCATTTCTTGAAGGTTTGTTTGAGATGAACCAGATGTTCTGCATCAGAATTGGAAAATACTGTTAGATCATCTAAATAAATAACAACAAATTTATCTCTCTCACCTAGGAAAACTATATCCATTGCTCTTTGGAAAGTGGCCCCTGCGTTCATCAAACCAAATGGCATTTTATCGTACATGAAAGTTCCCCACGAAGTGGTGAATGCAGTCTTTTCTTTATCATCTTCGTGGACAATAGTTTGGTTATAACCGGAGAAACCATCGATCATAGACATTTTGTTAGCTCCAACTACTTTTTCCAGGACATGATCCATTTTTGGCAGTGGGTAGTTGTCCTTCATGGATGATCGGTTTAAATTCTTGAAATCCACACAAAGCCTTATTTCTCCACTTTTCTTCCCGATGGGTACCAAATTTGCTACCCACTCAGAATACCTGAGTGGAACGATAATATTTGCATTGAGAATCTTCTTGACTTTCCTTTCTATTACTGGAAAGAGGATAGGATTTATCTGTCTTAGCTTCTGCCTAAAAGGTTTGATATCATGCTTAAGAGGAATATTGTGTTCAATTACATAGGTATCGTAAGTTTTTAGATCATCATAGGACCATGCAAAAATGTCTTTGTACTTTTTAAGAAATTCAACATATTTACTTTTCACTTGGGCTAGAAGGTATTTAGATATCTTGACTATCTTAGGATCTTCTTTAGTTCCTATATTACAGTCTTCAACCTCCTTGGGCTGAGGTCACAAGGTAGATTTTAAGGGTATATCATCTTGGTCAAAAAATCTCTCTAAGGGTATTAGACCTCTGGGGATTTGATTGTTATTAAGTACAAGCATTCGGTGATTTGTGATCTTATCTTGGAAATTTTTAGGATCTTCACCTTCCTACATGATCCAGATAGGATCGTTCTGATTTTCTTGATCTATATGAGTCTCAAAGAACTCATCAACCATTTCTAGGAACTGTTTAATCTGATCGTCATCTTCAAAGACTTGCCAATGTTGCACATTATTTCGGATCGAAGGTCTGTGTCTCATTTCTATATGATACTTCAGTTTTAGGACAATAGGCGACACAAACGTCGCAACTGCTTTGGCTAAAGAGTCTGCATGCTGATTTTCTGTTCTGGGAATGTAGTGAATGTTAAATGATGAGAAGAAATTCTCTATCAAATCCCAGGTGCAATTTTTGTATGACCTTAGCCTTGGATGTTTAGCTTGATATTGCTGCTTTATTTGTTTCACAATAAGCTCTGCATCACCATAAACTATTAGATGTTCAATTTTTAGCTTCCTAGCGGCCTCCAATCCTAAGACTAGAGCTTCGTATTCACAAACATTATTTGTATAATTAATTTCCCATTGTAATTTGTATGAAAAGGGAATGACATACTCATCTCCAGGTGCAACAAATAACACTCCAGCCCCTACCCCTTCGCAGGATGAAGCGCCATCGAAAAACATTTTCCATACTCCTTCTCTACTATTTACACTTTTCCTTGTTTTTTCTAATTTTTTGCTTTCTTCTTCTATACATTCTTCAAAATCATCGTCTATTGATAAAATACAATTTCCTAGATCCTGATCAACAACATAGACTGGGTAACTGTTTGGGTTTTGGGGGTTACTTAGAGTATATTCTAGTCTAGTCTCTCTGTACAGTCGAGTAAATTTTCCACCAAAAATCAGGATCGTAGTGTACGTCATGTCCAGTTGAAGTGATCCTCCTAATTTTGTGCCCCAAGAGCTGGATAGAAGCACACCATACTTGGTGGGGACGTTAGCAACGACTACATCCATAAGGATACTTTTTACAAGAATCTGTGCAAGATTCACTACCAAATCCTTGATCATGCCAAGACACTTAACTTTTCTTGAATCAAATGAGTATAAGTCCTGATAAGGTCTAGTGATTTCAAGGCTCAATTTTTCCATGATAAATTTAGGCATTAAATTGTGAGAGGCCCCATAATCTAACATACAATTATGAAGTAAGTGGTCATGCACAATTAATGTAATATAAAATGGAGCAACAAAATCCTTAGTATTTTTGATGTGCAGAACAAACATAATCATAGGTCTTTCATCTTGTAGATTGATCACATTTGCGTGACATTCAAGATTAGAAAAATTTATCATTTTAGCAATCTGTTTTTTGTAAATTGGATTTTTGGCAAGCTCAACTAGGGGCATGGGGCATTTAATTTTATTTAGTTCATTTTCCAAACTGAAACCTCCAGTTTTTTTTTGATCTCTCTGGTTGAAACTTGTGCTTCATTATTCTCTATTTTCTTAGTTTGTGTTGGTCTTGTTTCAACTGTTTTGGTTTGAGCATCTTGTGTTTCAACTAGTGGTTTAGTAACAATTGCCTCATTCGCTTGATTTCTTGATAAAATATTTTTCGGTGGAACACTTGTAGTATTTGTTTCTCTGGACCTTAAATTATACTTCTGTTCAAGCTCGACCATTATGGAGTCGGCGATTCCTTGATATGCAGAATCTCCCATATTATTTATACTTTCCTCATTACTAAACAGGGGTTCTAGGTGTAGAGATATTTCATAATCCTGTCTAGTTAAGTGAGGTTCATGGTCGTCATCACTAAGGTTGTTTATATCCTCTTCTAATTCCTCATAATTTTGCATATCATCGCTTTGCATAAAAGTTTTCGTTTTAAACAGAGCCTGGATTTTTTGATCTTCATTTTTTACTTGCCTCTGGTGTTTCTGGGGGTTATGATTCCTCCTGAACTGATTTCTAGCGAATGTATTAGGTTTGGATTGGTTTGGTTCCATTCTAGATATTTTGTTCGATAAATCTTTGATTATCTTAGCCATTTCATCCATTTTTTCATCCGCAGACTTCCCAGATCCGGAGGGTCCTGCTTGTTCCCTGAAATGTTTAGGTTCTTTGGTTCCTATCTCAAACTTGGATTTTAATTTACCAGATGCCATCATATTTGACTCGATTTCTATGGTGTTGTCTTGCATTCTTGCTAGAATGATAGATCTTATTTCTCTTAAAAGTAGGGCAAAGTCGGGTTCAAAATCCCCTGTGAAAGTTACCTTTGCCGCAGGTTGAGAGGGTTTAAATTTGGTTGGGATCTTATGGTAGAATTTATTAAACCTCTTAGTAAATTCAAGAACCGTCTCAGAATTCCTTTTTATTAGAGCTCTGAATTCAGTCAGATAATATAGATGGACTTTCTTTTCTCCACACTGTCTAAAAATCACATTTTCTAGTTCATCGTATGACCGTAGGGATCCTACCGGGAATCCTCGAAACCAAGTTCTTACTTTTCCTTCGAAATTTTGCACTAAAATCCTTGAGTAAACATCCTCATGCTCAATGCCAAGGATATCAGTAAACTGATCGAAAAAAGTTATGTGCTCTGTGGTAGTTAAATATCCTTCTCCCGTAAATTTTGGTAAGTTCTTCATATAATTTTCAGGTAAATGATGTAGGATGACGGGGAGGACCAATGGAGCGTATCTAGGCACTACCTTGGAAAAAATTCTAGGGGGTGTGTAACATACCCAACCACCCACAGGTCGGGGTATGCTACCTGCAAGACCACCCTTGGACTTCTTTCTCTTACAAATACCTTTTTGAAATATAAGGATGCATAAAAGAAAAGATTTAGCGACATGCACAACAATATCCAACAAGCATGCATATTCTAAAGATTCAATTAAACGATAATTAAAATACACAACAGAATACATTTAGACATAGATAATAATATTGCAATAGAGATGACTTATATTTATGAAAAGGCGACACCAGCTGGCTGCAGACCAAGGACGTTCCACCCAACCATAGACACCATTTCTCTAAATATCAACAATAGTGTCACCCCCGAGCTAGGGATATGAAACCACAAGGAGGGTTCTAGAGTGTTACTTGGCTTCCCAAACCAGTCAACACCCATGCTTTCACAGGATTCCCAACACTCACAACAATCCAAGTTCCCAACTCTCTTCTATCCAACTTGCACCAACCGAGAGAACAAACCTACACCCTTCTTTGCCATGCAGTCCCTTGGGAAATCCTTCTCCTTATTCGGGCCTCCAATGCAACTGGTCCATAATCTCATTGCTGGAATTCTTAGTACTCACAGTTGTGAGCAACACTAGTCACAGGCCAACGTATCTCAGACATGTAGGCCTGAAGTCATGGCTGGATCACACCAACGACCATTACAACCAACTATATCGTGGCTAATTCTTCAACAGTTCGGTTTCCTTTCCCAATCTAAGACGTGGA